>JAUJYZ010000551.1:135000-311670 GCA_033675265.1 Actinostola sp. cb2023
AATAAGCAAGTACATGTATCTTCGCAACGTGTTCGCCCGGACAATCAACAAGGGCGCCGGGGTAGCTTCCTTAGACGTGCAAGTACTTGCGTACAAAGACGTATACAAGCAATGCGTATGTTTGCCTACCAAGAGCTGAGTACTGACACAACGTACAACACACTGATATCGAATAACGTTCAGTAGCGTATTCTGGTATGAAGAAATGGTTCACACTTAGCGTGCATCCTTCGAGTTATGGATGCACGCGGGAGGTTGCTTTTAAAAAGGGGGACTAGTACGTAACTCGTTCAAAATTTGATTTAGCTGAAACTTCACTGAAATAATCTCAAAGACCCAAACAATCACTGGCTAATTTTTCTCTCAAAAATTCCAATGGGAAGTAATACATTTTTATGAATCTTTAGAGGTGTCAGTGACGTCACTTACTCAACCCAAACAATCATCACGGCTTCGCTCCATACATTTCTTCATGTTTAATGTCTTGAATTATTTTATTTCTATGAAGCTAAACGTTTGTGTGAATGAGTTTTCTTACATTATATGTGCTTAGGATTGATTGCTTGACTAGTTTTCTTCAATGCAGAGCTGTTATCTGAACAAACCGTTCAGATATTTTGATCACAAAATACAAAGAAATGTATGGAGCTGAGTTTGGGTTGAGTAAGTGACGTCACTGACACCTCTAAAGATTCATAAAAATGTATTACTTCCCATTGTACGGTTCTTTGAGATTATTTCAGTGAAGTTTCAGCTAAATCAAACATTGAAATACGAAATTCTCAATACGTTACATGATTGGCTTAACACGCGCCAAAACAAATCGTCGTTTTTCGTGAATGAGTTGACAACATTTCCACGAGCTACATGTAGTTTACCGCTAAGCTAACTAAACCGGCTTAGATGCGATAGTAAATGATCCAAACTCTAAGGGAAAATATTACAAATGTTTGAGTTTTGAACTGGAATACTTATAATGTCAGAATATCAACGAAAAAGTAATTTATTTGAAGACAGAATGGCTCTCGTTGGAGTTTTGAACGATGTTTACATTTGCTATGGTGCAGTGACTGAAAACAGGCATCGTTGGTGCTTGAACCATTGATGACATTGACGACAATGGAGAGGGAATGATTTGCTCTTGTCTTGATAAAGTTGTGATTGTTTCACTGCTGACTGATGGACCATGCAATGCCTCTGAAAGGACCCTGCTACAATTGTGAAGCTACGATGTCGACGGGCGTGAGTTGTAATGGGCAAGAGATTGCTCATTCCTGTGGCCAGAAATCGTCATTATGTGTCTGTTAGCGACCCCAGCGTCTGACCAAAGTGTAATGGCAGTTGCTCTAACTGAGTGGTTAGTATAACTTCGCGATAAGGCGGCCTCTTGACTTATGCAGTTATGGCTTTCATCATGCTAGCGAGAGTGTTCACTCCAACGGGCCTCGCTTCGTACCATACTTGTTGAGTTGTTCATCGTACTTCCAATTTTTCTTTGGATATTGAAAGAAAGCAGAGTCGTGGTTTATCTTTGCGAGGTAAAGTTGTAGTGCATGCTTTAAAGCCATCGTTCTGCTCCTCGGTTTCGTACAACCTGGCTTCTTTTTCACTATTGTTGACATCTTTCAGTCCGCCTGGATGCCGTTTTTGGATGCCTCGTCGTGCGACATCGTAGCATAATAAGCCAGTTCACGCTGTCGGCCGCCATTTTGAATTGGGGCAAACGCAGCAAAATTGATAGAAATCTGGATCACTTTAGCATGTGTACATTTTGTCTGCGCATGCGTTTGGATTCAGATTTCAAAGTACCTATTTGCCAAAAAAATTTGCATAATCGATACTTCAGCTTTTGTTATTCATGTGCCAACGATGTGCCAACCAGAGATCGATTGGCTGTCGAAACAAAACGTGTGAGAAGTCTTTGTGGAAATGGTTGGCACATTTACATCACAATGTTAATGTTTGTAAACATGAAGTATCGCTATTGTTTTGCCTAGTGCACTGCTGTGGAAGATTTTGTGAGCGATCTACTTCTCTAGAATGAAGTTTTAGAAAATCATTGAAAGGAAATCAATAGTTCGCCTACTTTTGTGGTGCTGTGGATATTTTTTCCGTATAATGGAACAAAATCCGCCAAAACAAGGCAACATTCCTACGGAGAAGTCGGGTGAATGAGTGATACTTGGACACTTCAAATCCACCGCAAAGCAAGAGGGACAATTTTTCAACTCCAACAAACAAGACCTTACGAAACTAGCATGAGTGAAGCAATAAATCACGGAAGAAAATTGCTGGGGGGTGAGCTGCTAAGAGAGGTTTTCTTATAATTTAGTTTGACACGTCACCAATTCAGATAAACGATTCGCAAACACAATGCTGAATAAAAACTCAATGTGAATCAAACTTATATCAAACGGTTTACAGCTGATTCTAAGAAGTCCAAAAAAATGAAGAATTAAGCTATCCTTTACAATAAACTTCAACACATAGAGTGTTTGTAATATGGTATACACCAGCGATGAAAATCAGTCAAAATCATAACAAGTAGAGTGTACTGATACCATAGTACCAAAATAATACGATCTCACATTCAGGGACAATTTTTCAGCTTAAAATAAGTTCTCGAATGCAAAGAATAAGCTTAGAAGAAGTCAATTTGTGCTATTTTCGGCTGGGGGGCTAGTTAATAAGTATTGTACTTTAGGTAGGAATGTTAGGAAAACACGTGCAAAAATGATAAATACCCAACTGAACCGAGCAAAATACTTGAGAATACTTGAATGTAGAGAACTCAAATTCACAGAATGTGACCTTCAATGTGTCATTACTAACGCTCACTGTGAAGTATCTCTTGAAAACATCTTCCATGAGAATAAACCCAAAGGACAATGTAGCTGGTTTTAGGATAACTCCTTGTTTTGGCGGATTTTGTTCCTTGATATTTTATCATCTACGACCCTTATACGAAAAAAAATCATCTACAGCAAAACAAAAGTAGGCATACTATTGATTTCCTTTCAAATATGTTCTTGAACATCATTCTAGAGACGAAGATCGCTCACTAAATCTCCCACCGCAGTGCAATTTGCAAAGAAAATGGCGGCAAATCACTTTCAAATCTGAATTCTAACGCATGCGCAGACAAAATGTATACATGTTGATCAGTTTGACTTGCCGTAACTCCGCTCGATTTCGTTGGATTTTCAAAATTGAAACTTCGATAATCAGCAATCATGCATATGAGTTGTTGGAGTGAAAATAAGACCAATGTAGGTGTTTTAACTACCTTTTACGAGTCAATCTACTTTTCACGAATGGATCTTAAAATTTCGAGCTAATTTGCATATTCACGTGCCGAACGTTTTATTTTGAAAACAAAAATCTTTTTTTCTCGATTTGTAGCCTTCCAACACCCATCATATTATAGGACATCAATAACAAAGAACACATCTTTTCTAAAATGGTAAGTTTTTAAAAATCCAACGAAATCGAGCGGAGTTACGGCAAGTCAAATTGATCCAGATTTCTATCAATTTTGCCGAGTTTGCCCCAATTCAAAATGGCGGCCGACAGCGTGAACTGGCTTATTACGGCCATTTGCATCAACTTCAATCTTAAAACTGGTGGTTGAAAGGCTCCGTTGGCCTTCTCGCCCTCTTCTACAGAAAAATAGCACAACGTTGAACCAGACACATCGAAGAAGGGACAAAGGTGCTGCAAAGGAAAAAACTTGACTGGTTTTAAGCTTCCTGAGATCTCTAGTAAGGTTGATTTACTGTCAGTTTTCGCCGTTTTTTGCTCTCGCTTCAGCACTAAAAAGCGCCTCAGGTTTTGGTCGAGCTGGCCGTTGTGTTTGGATTTTCTTTTCACTACACCAAACTATGTTTTATGAAAGAGGAAATAATTAAACTATTTTTTTATTTCAACATCGACACTCATGAACTTACAATGTTTAACGAAACGATAAATACAAAGCCTTGTAGTTGTATGACAAGTTTGTCAGTTCAATGCGTTGCCGTGTGACTAATATTTTACATTTTATTGGTTGTCCGTTGTCAAGCTACAAACAGTTTTTGGTCAAGTTTTTATCGTCTAAAAATACTCAAAACTATTACCACATACCTTTAAAAGTTGATACAGACCAGCTAGTTGTTTTTTTGGTCTTTTCAGAATGTCGTTCCGACACAATTTTGTCCAACTCTTTATCTGACAACGATGGAAATCTTTGACTTGCTTTTCCCTCGGTTGAAAGCCAGTTAAATTCAACGTCGAATGACGGCACTGGATCAACACCTTCAGAAGGTGGATTTTCAGCCATTTCAAATATTTTTAGTTAGTCTTTTAGTTGATAAAAGTACCGAAAAAAGTTTTCTTTGTACGTCGACCAACTTCCGACCGACAAAACAAATCTGACGTCAGCGTGCAACCCATGGGCAAATGGTCCACGGTAAATTAGCCAATCAGATCATGTGATTTAGTTTAGCTATGTTATAATGAGTCTTAGCCCATAATAAGGCCAAGGCTTTGTTATTGAAAACAGACTCACCTAATCCACTAAATACAGTAGCCTTGGCCTCAATTGATACTTCAAATACATACTAGACATATATGCACTTGAGCACGGCAATTCTATCAAGGTTGTAACCCTATACGTATACGCACGTATTGTATACTGACTTCTAGTAAGGACGCACCTATACGTATACGCACGTATTGTATACTGACTTCTAGTAAGGATGCACCTATAGGTATACGCACGTATTGTATACTGACTTCTAGTAAGGACGTACCTATACGTATACGCACGTATTGCATACTGACTTCTAGTAAGGACGTACCTATACGTATACGCACGTATTGTATACTGACTTCTAGTAAGGACGTACCTATACGTATACGCACGTATTGTATACTGACTTCTAGTACGGACGTACGTATACGCACGTATTGTATACTGACTTCTAGTAAGGACGTACCTATACGTATATGCACGTATTGCATACTGACTTCTAGTATAAGGACTCACCTATACGTACGTACGTATACGCACTGTATTCATTGTACACATATTATGAACATTAAAAACGGTGTTCACATATTTTGTTGTCAGTATTATTGATGGATGGATGGATGGGAGGATGGATGGATGGATTGATGGATGGATGGATGGATATAATAATAATAATGATAATAATAATAATAATAATGATGCCTTTATTTCAATATCGATGGATTGATCACCAAAGGATACAACAAGAGAGCATCAATCCCCCCTCTATATGCCATACGGGTATATGTGCCGCGGGTATGATTTTTGAGCTGCTCAGGTATAGGATAGAGTATATATACGTACCTTTTTTACAGCCCTGTATGGGATAGGGCATAGAAAATTGTTTTTTTTGTTCGTTCTGGGATATCGATAGGGAAATCACCCTGCAGAGTGCCTAGTTGCACGCTGCTTATTTGTAATCCGTCATTAATTATCTAATTTAAAAAAATCAGATAGTCAGAATCACTTGACTATGATGTCATATTGTTTTTTCAAGTCCATTGCTGAAATTATTTGTGGATCATTTCAATCGGGATCATTTCGGGTACATTTTTTTTTGGGAGGGGGGGGGGGGGGGATTTCGGGTTCGGCATCATCATTTGAGATCACTTTCGGGGTCCTGCTTTCGTGTATTATATGGGCTCCTGGTTCAGTTCAAATTTAAAAATAATCATCCATTCAGTTTGGCGGTTTTATAATGTGCACAACTTTACCGAGTATTCAATAAAGCATAAAAGTGAAACAGAAAAAGGCATTTATTTAGTTCTTCTAGCTTCTTCTTCTTCTTATTCAAAACTGAGAAATATTTTCAGGATTTTGGACTCCCTGTGGTGCTAGGTGTTACAAAGCTACTGTCCCTCCCCTCCCTGAGGGAGTGGTACGTCATCACGAAGAAGGTGAGACGTTGTGAAGGCGCTGGGTTTTGTTCTCCAAGAAAACCAAGAAAACAAGGCTTTTACGTCAAGGTACGTTTAAAAATGCACAAGTAAGCTGTAGTAATGGAATTGCGTTGAATTCAAGAGCTCAAACTTTAATCTAAAGCGTAAAAATACGTGTTTTCTGGTGCCAGTTGATTGATGCCATGATGGCGAATCGACCGACTTTCAAGTTAAAGACATCTTGAAAAATATAGTAAAAAATACGCTCTAAAAACTCAGCTCTCCTGTAAAAGCAGTCCTCAAAGGAGCCAACGACCCTTGCACAAGTTATTACTAAATATCATGGTGGCATTTTTTGGTTTTCGTACAAATATTTGCAGTGTTTGAATCAAATGATGCAGAATGGCGGAAGTATTATTTTGGCGCTCAAAATGTCGCTCATATCTTCTCTATTTTGCCTTTTTGTGCAAAGAAATTCGGGCATTGGAGTAGTTATCATCGTAGAATATTGCTTTACATCGGCTAAACGAGTTTTTGAACTGCGAAGGCCAATATTTTGGTTTGTCTTTTTGAACTGACTGTCGAGTGTTGGATGAATATTTGTATTTTTTGTTTATTTTGGGAAATGATATAAACTTAAAAATATTCACTGCAGCTGAAATTCAAGTATTTTGCGACTCCAAGGGGATCTCATACTTTCAGAAAGTTAAAACAAACAAAAGAGAATTCTTCTGAGGGAGAGGAACCAAATTTTCTAAATTTTCTAAAGTTTGTATTGAATATTTGAAGCTTACAAACTGTATGTCGTTATGTCTTATGATTAAACTTACAAGTATTTGAATAATTTATGGTTGTTAAAAATTCGCACTTTCAAGGAATGTTTGTTTCAAATTTTAGTTTTGTGATCCCCATAATATGGTTCTTGGAAACTGAAACTGCTATTTTTATGTAATATTGTAATAAGGTGTTGTTACATATTGTTATTGTCAACTATCTCTAAGGCAGACACCCATCTAATCCGACACCTCTGTAATTAATAGGGATGCATGCACTGTCTGAGTGAATGAATGAATGCTTTATTACTTTAACATTTTCATACAAGGTGACACATAATTTATGATAATAGAAAAAGAGAATCAACTATATTAATTAAATTTCATGACAGTAAAATCCCCCCCAAAAAGGACGGAACCATTGATATAAAAATATGCAGTAAAGATGGATCGAGTCAATCATTGGAAAGGAAAAATCTCATAAAATATTTACATGTAGGTGTAACGATTGACGATTCTATCTCCTGGAATTATGTTTATAGCTTGCAAGTCTTAAGTTTATGCACTTATGGCACAAAGGGTTGCTACCAAGCGTGTTTTACTGCATGTTTAAATATGCTAACACTGTGCATAATAAAACTAGAGACCTTCAGATTCGAGTATGAGTTTTGAGCGTGCGCACTAACTTGTTGTCATACTCGTAGTCGAATCTGAAGCTCTATAATACTAGGTACATGTACAAATGTATGCAAACAAACAAAACCTTTATAAATCAGGCATAAGAACAAATAAAGGCAAACAAGCAATCTCCTTTATGGCAATTGATCTTTGGAAAGACCTTCGCTTAATCTCAAATCTCTTAGTACTTTTTCCTTTTCAAAGCATTTAAAAACATTACGTACATTGTACTATCTGAGCAGCAGCATCTCACACAGTTGTAAATACTTATCATCCCTTCCTTCAATTTTATAAGCTACAATGTACATGTAGAAATGTAGGGTGTCTGGCTTGGAGAGATGTACATGTATGTACAATATACATTGAGTTAGTATGTTAGATACATGTATGTAGCAAGCTTTTGAACTAAATAGAAGTACATGTTTCACCTTATCCTTACAATATGGAACACTAAGGCCATCTTAATCTACATATATTCTTGTTGTTGTAATGTTTAATTTTGATACTCAGCTGTTAAACAGGTGCACATTCCTTTTATGCTGTTTTTATTTGTCTGTCATTGTCACCCAGTTGGGATCTCATGTTATGACAAGTTTCATTATTTGGCAGAATTAGTCTACAATGTAGGAGTTGATTTGTTATTTCAACAAGACGCTCAATGAGCGTACACTCGGGCTTATGACAAGGACAATGTCAGTTGCGTGAGGAGAGACCTGACAATGACTGACAGTTGCGTGACGAGGGAGACTATGTATATACATGTATGTGTCGAGTTCATTTGATTTGCCTTTGACTTTGAGTTCATTTGATTACCTTTTGACTTTGAGTTCAATTGATTTGATTTTGATGAGTTTGTGTAAAGGCCCCCTCTCTAGCTTCAGATCCCGAAACGTCGAGTTTGGAATCGAGTTCGAGTTCGGGTTCGAGTTATGGTTCGAACGTCGAATAAAACTATTCGACCCGTTTCTGGCGCCATCAATATGCAACCTCAAGTGACCTCAAGTACGTTTGAAAACGTATGATATACGTACTTCGAACAATCGGAGATCTTTATCGATACTCATCGATACAAATAATCTTTCTTGTCACGCAACTATCATTGTCATATTAAATACCCGACTATACGCTCATTGAGCGTCTTCTTCTGTAACAGATCCCTGAAATCTAATGACGTTTTGATTTCGATTGTATTTTTGCCATTCACTGACCTGTTTTGAGCGTGGAAATTCTGTTTTAAATAGCGCTTAACGTGGCGGTTCTAAAATTAGATCGCGTAATAAATGTATGACTCAGACAAGGATCATACAACTGTCATCGTACTGAAAAGAACACGGATTTTCGAACATTGACCTTTCTCGCCTTTGCTTTGATGTAGTTTTGAAGTACGATTTTTACGATTCCTTTTCCTTGTGAATTTTTCAAACGTGGAATAAAATAAACATTCATCATGAGTTATTGAAAATGATACGTCTTGAGGTTGCATAGGTCAGATGGTTCTGATAACGCCCTCCGTTTCACGTTTTTTGTTTTTGTTAAAATATTATATATATTTAAGCGAGCTTCTAGTCCTTCTACCACTTCTAGTCATTGAACGATGAACTAGAATCCTGACCTTTAATAGCTTGAAGATCTACAGCTGCTTTCAAAACTAAGATTCAAATCTACTTGAGTCCTGTGTGTCGTTTGTTTTTTTCTTATCTGCTGAGTAATCTTGAAACTCGATACGATTAAATACGTCGCATACTTTCGTCATTCTTTGACCGGACTACGACGACGACGACTACCGAAAAACGCATTTTATAACTCGGGCTTCCTTCGGAAGTGCCCGAGTAATGAGGGTTTATCATGTACTGTACATGTAATTTCAAAACTCATAGAACAAAAATATGATTATCATAGCTCCTTTAAATTAGTAAAAGTGTGGAAAAGATTGCTTCACAAATTGCAAAATTATGAATTTTCAAAAATCAAAATTTTATATGAAAACCTTTGGAAATGTACGCTGGTAGAACAGAGGGGAATTTTGTGTGCACATGCGTCGCCACAGTCAGATGAACACAAGTAGTACACGAGACAAGCTATTTGGATCAAATGTTTACATATTTTGCGGACGTTTTATGAGCATTTTACCACTGAACACAAACAGAAGAATTCGAAATGATGTCCTTATGCCTTAAAATTATTTTATTTCTCGAAATATAAGACTTTTATGCTTTTATTTGGTGGCCAATGCCTCTTCGTTTGCTAGTGCTCACTACTCAATTTCGACAACATGGCGTCCAATTGACATGGAGTAAACAATTCTTCTAAGTTGCAAGCTCAGTCGTGAAGAGCATTCAAGAGAAAGTAAATATATTTCGTCAATTGTTATAGATATTGAATGTATATTATTATATTTTAGCTTTCATCAACACTTCAGTCATCAACTTCCAATAAACGAAGGTATACTTATGTATTATGTCTGTTATATTCAATTATCCCAATCTTCAAAGTTGGTTATCTCGAAATTTACCATATATATATCCAAAGTTTTCTCGCCAAAATTAATCAAAATCATGTTTCCTGTGTTGTAAAATATCAGTAACTTCGCTTGGAAAAATAGGGAAGTTGGAAATTGTTGCCAATTTCTTCGTCATGATATCTAGAACGTGTATTTGTCGACAAAACATTAATTCTATTATTGGTTGTGTGGTAGGGCCTTTATTGCCAGTGTTCCAATATTATTGTAATGTATCCATCATAGATCACATTTTTAGATATCATATTGAGTTCGATCAAGTTCAAAATATTTTATATTGAAGTGTAAAGTTTGCATAAATTTCATTACAAAATAATAGATAATTTGTGCTTATTGCGTGTAATCCAACATAGATATCCAAAAATATTTTACCAGATAATAGAAGTATATACAAAATACTTTCAGTGTACATTATTGATATCATTAGGGAAAATAGGGAACAGAAAGAAAATAACAGTTTTTAAAGATAATGACAGCACTATTTTCAGCCAAGGTCTCTAAAAATGGGCTCAAATTTGATAAAACTTTGTATAGGCGAGTAAATACATACCACAAGACACTAAGACAATTTCAAGATTATAAACCTCTACCAGTTTCAAGACTATTATTACCGTATTTTCCGGCTTATTACCCGCACAGTGTATTACCCGCACCCTCACGATTTACGATAGAAATGAAAACAAATCATCAGATTACCCGCACCGGTGTATTACCCGCATCTAATTATAAATTCATACGAAAACATGTATACCAGTACCGCTCAAATGTTTCCGTACTTACTGTAACATCAAGCGTAATGTTCTTTGCACAGTATTGAATTAATTGGAAGTTCTAAATCAAACCTATTGTAAAGTATTTAAAGATACATGAAGCTTCTTTCATGTAAAGGCGAAAGTTTAAATGAACTCTTGAAATCACGATCCAATGCAATCCTACGACTGATTCAAAACAAAACATCTTTTATAACGAGCATCTTTCTCATCAACTTTCGGCATTATCAGTTCTAAAATCTAATGGTTCGATCGTTAGTGCACGTGGGAATGTTATGTTTGAGACACTTGATTGACACATGATGTGTGAGCACGTGAAAATCACGCTGATTCTTTTGAAGAGAACTTTAGCATAAATTTCAATCATCGTAGACTATTCATAATGTTCGAGTATTTCTTGTTCGTTAGTGAATGTTTACGGCTTCATATTTCTGCTGTATTCGAATCAGTTCTAATCTCGAAAGAACATGCGAAAGATTTAACTTACAATCAAAGGAAACACTTTGACATTTACGTATCAAAAACTTCGTATTTATTTCCAAAAAAAAAAAAGATTTTACGATATAATCTACAAATCGCAGCTTGGGCTTCCTGTGGTTTCAATATGAAACAAAATACGCCTTTTGTTAATAGCCAGTGTGCAATGAAAAGCCAGAATAAAATGAAGTTTAACCCATTGACTCCTACACCGGCCGAAACCGGCCGTAAACATCGATACTGCTTTGAAAAATTCTAACTTTCTGAATTTTCGTAACATCGATCTCATGGCCAGTTATTAGTGACAACTAGAGAACTCTTCATATTTTAACCTCAAGTAAACTGATTTACAGGTCCGATTTCTGGGCATTAGTTCAATTTGTTTGCCATAAAAATCAAAAATGCGTGTTTTTGACGCAATTTTACACCTCGAAAATGACCGACATTTGACTTGGATTTTCTTCCAAAATACATCCTTGCGAAACAAAACGCCACTTTCTCAGCAAACTTCCATCTCTCTTCTTGATATCGTCGTGAATTTTGCCCTCTCTTTTCCTTAACTCGCCGAACAATAGCCATTTCCTTAGGACCACTATCGCTAACACGTGTTTTCCTTCTGCACGCCCGAAAAGGATGCCGGGAAACATCCGGGAATTTCGGCATAGATTTCCCCGAATATCCGTTTTTTAAGAATATATAGAGTGTCGAGCCACTCGGTCCTACAGGCAAAATATTGCACCGGTTGCATTCTTTTCAAGTTCAAAGTCGCCAAAAATGCCTTTGTAGGTCCTGGAATCCACCACAGAAAGACCAGAGAGACGATTTCACTTTGAGTCCGCCATTTTGGAAATTCTGAACGAGAGTGTCGAAATGTGTTCGTGAATTCGTATCTTCCTCCTGAGTTCTTCCAGGAGAACGGTCTCTACCACACCAGTCAAGCTTAATGATGCTGTCCTGGGGGCTTCTGTGGTGAATAATGGCTATAAACACTCTAAAAATGCAAAATTGACCGCTCCTAGTAGCTACGAGATGCTGTTCCTCGCGGAGATTCACGACAAGAGAAAGATTACGTCAGAACCTGAGCCCGTGGGCTTTCAGAACTGTCAAGATTTCCATGGAAACCCCTGATATGGAATCGAAATTTCCTACGACGTGCTTAAAGGTCCAGAAAATCGCTAAAAAACGCAAAATAGCTCAGGAGCGAATGGGTTAACTATATTGAGCATTTTTGTCGGACTTTGCTGATAAATATAGCAACAGTATAAAATATTGCATTATTATCGGCATTTGTAATGCTTTTATGGTCAGCGGTTATGCACATGCTCGTGCAAAATGCCCCTCTGTTCGCTGGTAGGCAACTCTTGCCTACAACAAAGGTTTTCATACAAAATTTCGATTTTTTTAAATTCATATAGATCTACATGTATGATTTATGGTCAGTTATTAGTGACAACAAGTTAACTCTTCCAACTGCACATTTTTGACGTCATTTCACAACCTCGAAAATGAGCAAAATTTGAAATTGATTTTCTCCAAAGAAATACATTGTGAAACAAAATACCATTTTCTCAGCAAACTTCATCTCTCCTCTTGACTTTGAACATCTCTCCTCTTGACTTCATCTCTCCTCCTTTACTTGCCGAGCAACAGCCATTTGAATTCAACTATTTTAGGAACTCATTATTTTTTCCAACGCACGACCAAGATGGATTATGGATAATCACGGAACTACACAAGTGCAACAGGCAGCATTTCCCCTGCAGTGATGTAGTTTTTGAAAAGTCTTTTGACAGGCAAAATATTGCACTAGTTGCAATGTTCTTTACAACTACAAATGTAGTCAAAATTTGCCAATACCTGATTTTCTACAAATTTCTCCAAATTATGCGGGAATTGACGGATTAGGCGAATTATGCGGAGCAAGCCAAATTATGCGGAGCAAGCCAAATTATGCGGTTCCGCATCCACGCATCAAACCATAAGCCCTGTTAATATTGTACACCCAAACCCACAGGAAAAAGAGAATTGTAATTCAATGCAACCTGCGCATACAGTATGCTGCAATATTAGTTTTTAAGCAATAAACTGTTACTATTAAGACAGGAGCCTGGTGATAGGGGATGCAGGAGGAGGTACTCCCAATAGTAATGACATAATATGGATGTGCGACAGGCCAGTTAACTTATAATATGTACTGTCATCTGGGCTACAGTTAAAATGTACATACATCATGTATTCCTTTGTTTAAGAATCTCCATGTACAAACAGTCACAATCCCTGGCTGTCGTCTAACCTTTTGTTCATTTTTCTTTACTAGACATTTGATCAACTAAACACCATGGCTTTAGAAGGTGGCGCAAGGTGTGTCAAGTACCTTGTCTTCATTTTCAACTTCTTGTTCTTTGTAAGTACAGTAGTTTAAATGAAGTAGTGTTTACAACATGAACAGTTATACATGTATATCAGAATTACAAGTTTGTACATGTAGTTCTGTTGCAACACACTGTGAATGTTATACTTGTCTAACGAACAGGTGTATAATTTCATACTTTAATATGTTTTTGAGAGGCGAGTATTTTTCTTTGCAAACAGTTTTGCATCAGATTTACATCACTCTTGGTTATGTATTTTGCATTTTTCTCATGAATTGCCAAAGAGTTTGATAACAATGTTTAATAGGTTGTCCTCTTTGTTGTCCTCTTGCATCCTCCACATATTGTTTATGTAGCATGGAAATTATTATTTGCATGAATCGGGAAATAATAATAATATAATAATAACTAGACGCTCATTGAGCGTTTACTCGACGTGTGGGATGATCAGCTAGAACTCCGGGCAATCTCTAGCCCACAGGCTTTTGTCTTTTAAACGATGGTTTGGGCTTCCTGTGGTCATGTTATTTTGTAAGTGTTGGGCTTCCTGTGGTATGCTCAACCGTATTTTGTAGATATGTAGTTCAATTTTCGCTTCAGGAATGGGTTTTAAGAATATCGAACTCCTAATTATACTCTTGACTGATTGAGTAACTGTCTGACTGATTGAGTAACTGTCAGACTGATTGAGTAACTGTCTGACTGATTGAGTAACTGTCTGACTGATTGAGTAACTGTCTGACTGATTGAGTAACTGTCTGTGTGTAGCTGACTGACTGAGTGTGTAGCTGACTCACTGAGTGTGTAGCTGACTGACTGAGTGTGTAGCTGACTGACTGACTGAGTGTGTAGGTGACTGAGTGTGTAGCTGACTGACTGAGTGTGTAGCTGACTGACTGAGTGTGTAGCTGACTGACTGAGTGTGTAGCTGTCTGACTGAGTGTGTAGCTGACTGACTGAGTGTGTAGCTGACTGACTGAGTGTGTAGCTGACTGACTGAGTGTGACTGGCTGAGTGTGTAGCTGACTGGCTGAGTGTGTAGCTGACTGGCTGAGTGTGTAGCTGACTGACTGAGTGTGTAGCTGACTGACTGAGTGTGTAGCTGACTGGCTGAGTGTGTAGCTGACTGACTGAGTGTGTAGCTGACTGACTGAGTGTGTAGCTGACTGGCTGAGTGTGTAGCTGACTGGCTGAGTGTGTAGCTGACTGGCTGAGTGTGTAGCTGACTGACTGAGTGTGTAGGTGACAGACTGAGTGTGTAGGTGACTGACTGAGTGTGTACATGTAGGTGACTGACTGACCCATGGTGCCTTGCTTGTTCAAAGTTTATTCGTTCATGGAAATCAGAAGAAATTCTGAATTCATGCTTTGGCACCAGTATACCATCCTTGATCCAAAACAAAAACAAAAACAACAAAAAAACAATAATTCTTGATCCAATTTAAGCAAACTACATTATGTTTAACATGTATAAAGTTTTAGTAGGTGCATGAAAGTACACAAAATCAAATTATTGGTGCATGGCATGATGGGCTCAGCTGCAAGGTCTTTAATTACTGAGATTCAAAAGTCTGATGATTATTTGTTACTCACTCAGGTATGTGGCATTGGTCTCATGGCTGTTGGCATCTATGTGCAACTGAAAGTAGGTGACTTGGCTGAACTGCAATCGGTGAAGTACTTGACTGGCTCCATCCTTATCATAGCAGTGGGTGCCGTTATTGCACTTGTGTCTTTCTTTGGGTGCTGTGGAGCTGTCAAAGAGAACAGATGCTTTCTTTCTCTGGTAGGTTCTTAAACCTACATTGTGGGTTGGCAAACAGCAAGGCAATTAATAGGGAGTTCAAGCTTTACAAAATCTATGACAGCGGCGTCGGCCGGATGTGTAAATAACTTATGTTCGGAGTTTCGTACATTAGAGATTTATTGTAAGCCTTTGCTTGTGTAGTTACTTCATCCACAGGGAATACCAACTATGAAGGTATGAAACAGAAGTTATTTACACTTCCGGTTGATGTCACCATCATAGATTTTGCAAAGCTTAAACTACCTAATAGCTTTGTGGTTGCAGCCTACAGAATGTATGCACACTGACTGTACCATTAAACACATCCTATGTAGTACATTTGAAGCACCTGTTAGCCTGGCAAATAGAATAGTTTATTAAAATTGCCAAAGGCTCGTCAACATAAGACATGACTTGTAAAAATATCCAGCCGTATTACACCACTCTATAACTGTAATAACCTCTATAGAGTGCAAACCATATGTCCATGAAACAGTACTAACTAATTAGTACTAAATAGCACTGATGAAACAATAGAAAACAATGGAGATAACACTATTTAGTAAGAGTACTATTTCACGGACATATGGTTTGCACTCTATGTACTAACACATTACATGTAGGTAGTTTAAGCTTTGCAAAATCTACGATGGCGCCGTCAACCGGAAGTGTAAATAACTTCTGTTTGGAATTTCATACATTAGAGATTTAGTCCAAGGCCTTTGCCTGTGAGGTTACTTCATTCACAGGGAAAATTGAAGGTACAAACAGAAGTTATTTACACTTCCAGTTGACGTCGCCGTCGTAGATTTTGCAAAGCTTAAACTCCCTATTGAAGCTATCCTGTAGTGGTTTTCATAAACCTTTGAAATACATATAAATGGTGGCATTACACGACTTCTAGTTACACTCTAATTCCACTCATAGTAAACTGTTTCACAGGTTTATGAAAACCACTTTGTTATGTACATTGTTGATTAAATTGCTACTTTGTTGATTTGTTCTTGTTTTATTGTAGTTCTTTGTCATTCTCTTGTTCATCCTTTGTGCTGAAATAGCTGGTACAGCTATGGGCTATGTGTACCGTGACCAGGTAATAATCACCATACATGATTACAACTGTTACTTATAGAAATTAATGGTATCATTTCCTTTCCAAAGATTTTGTGCGATAAATAGGACTACAATTACATGTAGTTGGTTTATAGCCTGGGAAGTTTACTACTTTTATTGTAAAGTTAGTGAGCCACTCTGTGGATATATTGTCCATTAAACCATTATTATTATTAGTAGAGGTAATCATATGCAGGGCTTATAGTCCAGTCAATCTACGGATTTTTTGGGGTCCAGATCAAACTAATTGCAATAGAATGTTTTTCACTGTTAAGATATCAAGAGAGGTGACCTAAGTAACATACTAAAAATCCCAAAAAATCCCTTCGGTGGAACATCCCGAAAATTGGAATTAAAGATATTGATGTTTTACCACAGGGTTCCCGCATCATGAAAAAAACAGCCAAGCTGTTGTTTGAGGTCAAACAAATTACAACAGAAATAATTTTACTTCCATATGATAGAGAGGAGTGACCTAAGTAACATATTGAAAATCCCACAAAATCCCATAGAAGAAACATCCCAAAATTTGAATTAAATATTTTCATGCCACACCACAGGGTTCCCACATCATAAAAATGTAATATCCCACAAAATATATTCTTTCGAAATGATTTTCGAAGTTTTTCAGAATACAAGTGTCTGAGAATGATAAAACTAGTTTGCCAACTTTGATATTGGTCTTTTTGAGTAAAAAGAAACAGGAGTTTTAGGGGGGAGGGGTAGGGAATTAACTGGTAAACTCTTATAAATAACCACAAATTGGCTTTTGAAATCATGTTTCTGGTCGTTTTATTCGAAATTTGAAATACTACTCATTTGGGGTAGTTCAGTGTTAGCATATATCAAAATTAGAACGCCGAATCATGCAAATTGGCATCTGCCCTCATGATCAGCTTGCACATTCATGGATTATTATTAAAATATCGCGCAATTGAATGTCATCTTCAGCGATCAAGTCGGGCGCCAACGAGTTCAGGTAACTTTATACCCCTGCCACATTCCACATGCAGGAGAACAATCTAGTACATGTACATCTCAGGGTTCTGCATGCAATAGCACTTGACCTCGGATCATCTCCAAGACCTGGCCTGGGTGCTGGTGGCGGGTTAGTTCTAATAGGAAGAAGCTTAATTTTCATTAGACAGTTACCATTCCCACCCTGGACACTCGCACTGATGTTAGTTCTTGATTACCCTTCCACTACTGAACCTGATAGTACACCTTCTTGTTGTGGTATGCTGCCACTGATGATGTATGCAGGGAAGGATTTTTTTTTGCTGTAAAAAGGATGACGGGCCTGCAGTAAACTAACCGCATTCTCAGTTTCAGGCTTTTCGGGGGGAGAGAAGGTGGAAAAGGGAATGAAGAGGCGCGGGAAGGAGAGAGGTAGGGCCTGATACTCAGGTTACATTCTGACAGAAGTGTGTGTACCTCAAGGAATCTAATCTATCTTCAGATGTTCCACCATAAAGAGAGACAAGTGCATTTTCTATCGCATTTATGGCATTCTTTTGTGTGGACTCGTAAAATCGGCAGCTTGTCAGAAAAAAACCCACACTGAAACGTCTTCAGAGCGCAGCTGATTTACGTATTCCATGCACACATGATGTTGTCACACTGAGCACTGCATGCAAAATGTTTGTGCATACAGTTTCCGTTCCCAAGGCGCACTTTGCTTGCTTGATGTCAGGACACACCACATGATTAGCAATTTGTGCATCAAGTTAAGTGCGGAAACACCGCAGAATGAGGAGATCCGTGACAACACCAATCAGTGCTGTAGTCAGTCGTGCTACTTTTCCCAAGAATGCAGATCGAGAGCACCTCGAGCTTCTAGGGGGTCAGGGGTAGCCCCCTGGAAATTTTGAAATATAGAGCCTTGGAAATACCATTTTCTTCCTTTTCCAGCGGACTTTCTCGCTACATAAATACATATAGCAAAATGCTGGCCATTCATTGTTATGCTTAACTAACTACAATAATTCATGCATGTATAATGACTGAGGATAAATACACTCTCTAAACGGTGCCATTTCCATGGGTTTTTGACTCAGTGAGTCGGCGAGTCCCGGGCGGCGAGTAAAAAAGCAATAGGACTGTTTGGAACAAAAACGTACGTTTAATTATACTTCTAGGATATTACGTACGGGATTATGCAAGTTACATTGCCGCCGTGATAGTTGTAACTGTGCTAATGTGTTTATTTCGAGTAGCAGATAGTACATATAAGAGACGATTAAATACATTAGAGGCAAAGGCTCTCAAGCACCTTTCTTTTTTTCTGCGAATTTGACGATAACATCAAAGTTAAAATCCTTGTGGTTGTGTATGTGCAAGATGGCGAATGAAGAAAGTTGTTCTCCCGCCATGGAGCTGCACAGTGAAGTCTTCAACAGCTTCATGGATGGAACTCCCGGGCTGCGCTCCGCAGTGCATGAAGACACTACATACATAAACTTTATTAATGTGTCAAACACGTTAGCAGAGTTTTAACGGTCGGCTACATAGATTCCTGGATAGTAGGCTGGATTAATTCTAGTGTCTCAGTCTACTAGGGTCTGTAGTGATCACCTCTGAACATCCACCGGTGCCTCCAGCACCCATGTCCTGACCTCGAGCTCCTCACTCTGAAGCCAGTGATCCGAGGTTATCAATTTCAAGAGCCAATTTGTGGTTATTTATAAGAGTTTACCATGCAGTTAATTCCCTACCCCTCCCTCCTAAAACTCCTGTTTCTTTTTACTCAAAAAGACCAATATCAAAGTTGTCAAACTTGTTTTATCATTCTCAGACACTTGTAATCTGAAAAACTTCGAAAATCATTTCGAAAGAATATATTTTGTGGGATATTACATTTTTATGATGTGGGAACCCTGTGGTGTGGCATGAAAATATTTAATTCAAATTTTGGGATGTTTCTTCTATGGGATTTTGTGGGATTTTCAATATGTTACTTAGGTCACTCCTCTCTGTCGTCTAGAAGTAAAATTATTTCTGTTGCAATTTGTTTGACCTCAAACAACAGCTTGGCTGTTTTTTCATGGTGCGGGAACCCTGTGGTAAAACATCAATATCTTTAATTCCAATTTTCGGGATGTTCCACCGAAGGGATTTTTTGGGATTTTTAGTATGTTACTTAGGTCACCTCTCTTGATATCTTAACAGTGAAAAACATTCTATTGCAATTAGTTTGATCTCAAACCACAGATTGACTGGACTATTATGGTAGGATGCGGGGAAAAAAATCAAAATTATGCGGGATTTTTTGGCGAATTATGCGGGAAATTATGCAGGATGACGTCATACATTTTTAAGCAGAAATACAATTGTTTTATCGTGTTTCACTTCAAACAAGCCTATATTGCTTGAAATTAGAGGCAATTTCTCTTGCATGCTTCGTTCCTGTCCTTTTGAAACTGAATTGAAACTTGAAATGAACGATTTCTTCAATTTGATCGTAAAGATTATAAGGGCTGTTTCCGACCAATCGGAGAGAGCCGTTCTCACGGTAATTTGCATATCCTCAGAAACGTGATAATATATGGGCCGAAATAAAAAACTGGTTGTTGAGTAAAAGAGAGATGGTTGATTATCTCAAATTTTCAAATCTATGTACTAGAAAGTCTACATTAAACTTCAACTGAACCTATAAAGTATTCCGTGCAAGATTGCACGTGGGTAATGATTTAATATTCGGTTGAGCTGAAACATTTTATATCGTTTGTGAAATTTCATTTCAATCTAATTTCCTCTGTTGATTCTTTTACAACATAATTATCCATATTTTTCAACCATAATTGAACTCGCAAACTGCTATGGAGGAAATCGATCTGAAAAGAATTAAGCTTGTTTCTCCGGGAAAACCTAAACACGAAATTTAGACAACAGGCCCCCACGGTTTTTAACATAGAACGCCTTGTCATTCCAGTGTGAATCGTACATTTCGACGATTTGGGAATCTAGGAATCGAAGGAAATCTACTGATAACTTCGGTTAATTTGTGAATAATCTTTGAGAAATAGCAAAAATAGATACCTGTTTTATGATTTTCTACAAATTTCTCCAAATTATGCGGGATTATGCGGGAATTGCCGGTTTATGCGAATTATACGGAGCAAGCGAAATTATGCGGTTCCGCATCCGCGCATCAAACCATAGGCCCTGCATATGGGTTCGAGTTCAATTTGGAAATAATTTGCATGAGTGTGTTTTTTATATTCTTTGTAATTTAAATCTTATAGAGTATCAAAATTGCACTCTTTGAAAAACACACGAATGTAAATTATTCCAAATTGAACGAGAAATCATATGATTACCAATTAAGAGGATATTTATTTCAACATCGCGTAATATCCGTCGCCAAAAGCGCCAAAAACCAGCCCTTTTGGACAGTTTGAATTTCGATTTTCGCTTTGGATTAACACTCTAATTTAATTTTAACCAAGCATAAACTATTAAAAACAAAGTAAATTGTCTGCCTAAAGCTGTTTTAGCATTGTACAAAGCCATTTTCCTGCTTTTTGTTTCAAATTTGAGCTAATTCAGGGGAAAACATCAGCAATACTAGCAAATATACAGATCTAGCCCATGTGGACAGTTTTCAAATCAAATTTTCACTTTGGATTAACACTCTAATTTCACTTTTACCGTTCAAAAACCATCACAAATACCTTGAACTCTTTGCTAAAGCAGTTTTAGCCTTGTACAAAACGTATTCTCCATGCTATTGGTTTTTGGCGCTCAATACGCGCGTTCGTAAAAAATATCCTCTTAATTAATAATATTCATGAAAAAAAAGTAATTTGCATACCTAAACACTTTATCTTGCTTTTGACCAATGAGTGTGAAGGAAAATAAAATTGTTGAATTATAAAGAATAGTAGAATAGAAATTGTACATTACACATACATGTACGATGCAAGCGCAGATACATGTGATTTATTAATAAAATTATGTACTGTAATTTACATACATGTTAACAATATCTAGATTGATTATCAACATTACATTTAGGTGGAGATGAAACTGAGACAAGATCTCAATACATCTTTGCTGGACTATGGTGAGAAAGGACATGATGGCACTACAAAAGCCTACAACACACTGCAACAACAGGTACATTCCTCTAATCAAGATAACAAAACAAATATTGATTTATAGAGTGCAAATCTCAAAACATATTTTTCAGATGTGATTTACAAATAAAACTAGACCCTGTTAGCAGGGTTCACTCATGCCCTGGTGCCGGATTGAACCAGTACATACATGTGTACTAAGGACCAGAGTAGAATTGGGATCCCTGTGGAAGTGTGGGGGCTTTCTCAGCCTTATCACCGTCCGTGTGGATTTCGAAGTTTGTATACGAGTTTGATTTTTGCTTGAAAGCTTCCCTTTTCTACCTGGAACCAGCACATGTCGCAGTTATCTTTCGTGATCAATGCGGTATGTTTTATATTTCGCTCTTAGAGTGAAAATATTTGAACATTTTAAAAGTAAAATCAAGAGACCATTCCGATTAATCATCTTGGTATATACAAATGTATTCAACGAGTAAAGTTGAAATGATTGATAGTCGTTGTCGGTCGATTTTTCATTTAGACTTCGAAATATAAAATACCATAAATATAAGCTTGTGGTTCCTTTCTAGTAGAACACAGCGTTGTGTGACGACCCGAAAGGCGGCTGCGACGTCCAGCTATTTCCCATTCTCGTACCCAGAGCCCGCTCGTCATTTGGTTTGTCGCTGGCTCTGGGAAACCCTGTTGCTCGGTCGTCAAATTTTGACGACCAAGTCGTCAGAGCGCATGCTCATACTAAAGACCGCTGAGAGCGGGTACTGTGGAAGAGTCTACTGGCTACGTAGTATTTACGTTGGTTTGAATATTCAAACTAACAAGTACACAAGTTTGTACATTTATCTTCGTGTAGCCATTTAAAATCCCTTCGACGTTCATCACCGGTTCTTCTCTGGCTCTGTTGCGGTAAAGGCTGGACGATAAATACATGTTCTAATATAATCTTGCATGTGAACCTTCCTGTCTTCCGCTTTGTTATTGTTTCTCTTGAATTATAAAAATATTCCTTTGAATACTCTAAGCGAGTACGATCGATTGTGTCTGTAGCCGTTACTTTACTTTTATAATTTATGTATTGTTAGATCTCCCTTTACGAATTCAGATCAATTTATGTCTACACAGTCACTCTCATTTCCATAGCTTTATAATTCAATACCATTGGAATACCATTGTATGAAAATACAACCGTCGCTGTCATTCCTTTCGTTCGCCTTGCAAGTTTGAATCTTTGTTGATCTCATGAACCAATCAAATACGATCTGACAGTCATTGTTGATTTCATCAGCCAATGAAATTCGCTAAAATTTCAGGGATTCCCAGAGCCAGCGACAAACCAAATGAGGAGTGGGCTCTGGGTACGAGAATGGCTATTTCCGTGTCAGTTGTATAATTGGGCTTCCTGTGGTCACAGGTAGCCCAAACGTAGAAATCAGTGGATCGTGACGTCTTTGGATTTTCGTTCGTTGGATCAGGAATGAGCTCTTAGAAAGCCTTCAGAGGGTATGAGATTCTCAAAAATGTCTTCACAACAGTAGTCTGAAAATTAAAGAACACGGTGTAGAAATCTGAGCAAGAAATTGTGTTTTTGAGTGGTTTTGAGCGATTCGAAAATTTCACGTGGTGTGGTTCAACCGGTCATTTTATAGTTTTGAGTATGAGTTTGTTTGTTTCTCAAAAGCATTATTTTTCTATATCGTTCCCTAAAAAATACTAGAAATAAAGATTAATAGTTGTTGAAATCCACTGTGTAGTTTTCTTGAGGTTTTGAGTTGTATTTATTCGATGATGGGTCCGAGTTGTCTTGTGAATTTTGATGTGTTGACGAGCGCTGAACAGCGACCGATGATCATGAAGGCCGAAGTTAGGATTTGTGTGCAATTTCTAAGCCGTGGTGGATGCCTGGGCTCTGACTTGTTGCTTTATACCTCGTCTTTTTATTCTTCATTTGGCCAACACATTTAATTTAACCGCTTTTTAGATTGGGAATCACGACGCCTATATAACACATTGCGCATGTGGGAGACAATTCTTTCGAGACAATGCTTTCGCTAGACACACACTCATTGTGCAAAGACATCCCATTTGCCCTATAATCTGATTTGATTTTGACTTTATTTTTAGTGACGAGTGTTTTGGATTTGACAATGTCCCACATCGATTGGGAGAAAGATACATTTTTGTATATAAATGGTTTCAATACATTTACATCCGATGGAGATACTAGGCCCCGGTCTAAGCATTGCAAACCTTCTGCCCTTGCCCTCCCCCCTTCACTGATCAGCAACCCTCTCCCCTATTTATATTTGGGTCTCATGTGACCGGATATTGCACAACTGACGCCCCCCCCCCCCCCCCAAAAAAAAAAATACGCGTTGGGTTTTATAACTCGTACGGCCTACGGCCTGGGCACGAGTAATAACTAACATTTACTTGTACATTTAGGTTAAATATATGAATACTTTGCCTTGACCAACAAAATATTGTTGTTTGCTCTATTTTTAAGATTCTAGACAATTAGTGAAGTTCTTGTGAATCACCCCTCCCCCCTTATACATTATCGAGTGCCAGATGCATTGTACATCTCTTCACTACCCAGTAAATAGTATTGAAATGAGAGGGGGGGGGGGGGGTACAGTACGGTGGTAGTTAATCCACACTAGCGACATACATATTATTTTTTTTTGTAAGCACATGCACCATCCACAGGACACCATTTATAAATGCAATAGGTGTGACAACTTGCCTCTCTCTCGCCAGTAAACACCACCCTACATGTATGTTTACCCAGGCTGTTCTTTATCAGTACCTTTAGCTAAATTTCTAATCAATGATTGTTTTTATTAGGAAAAGTGTTGTGGTGTGAATAGCTATATAGACTGGCGAAGGACACACTACAGCAATGGTAATCATTCCATTGTTCCTGATAGTTGTTGCATGAAAATGACAAAAGGATGTGGAAAACCTTTTACTAACGGCACCATTTACACTGACGTGAGTATACACAAGTATTATACGTACAAGTATTTTACTATTATAATATTAATAAATTATGCACAAAAAAACAACTTGATGGTTTTGAAAATATGGATTTTACCCCACCCCACCCCCTGCTAGTATCATTACTGATGAAAAGTTGTAGTACAGGCCCCAGTTGCATGAATAGCGCTATCCACAGGATAAGTATTATCCAACGGATAAAATTGATGCAGTTATCCAATATATTTTATCCGTTGGATAGGACTTATCCGGTGGATAGCGCTATTCACCTTTAGTGCAACCAGGGCCAGAAGTACAATTTAATATGTACATGTAGAATCTTCCATTTTGTATTCTAAAAAAAAAAAATTTCTCCAGGGTTGTTACTTGAAGGTGAAGACATTATTGAAGGGCAAGCTAATGATCATCTTTGGGGTTGGTCTTGGTGTAGCATTTGTTCAGGTACCTAACTAGTCTTATATGGAGTCGTTTTTGTATGAGTGGGAAACCTGCACAGAGTGATGGTTACAGTATGGAATAGAAGACATTCTATTAATCACAGCATGCAAAATCATTGATCAACCAATCAGAATGCTTAGACACGGCTTGGTCATCACCATCACGGTACCATCACCACACGGCACAAACCGTACTCACCTGTAACTGTGGCAAAAAATCTGTAATTGCCCACCACAGGCAATACCACAGAATCTTGCCCGCTAAACAACCAATCATATCACACGATTTTACTGGAAGTAGTTTGCCATTAGGGTTAGGGTTAGGGTTAGGGTTACATTTCAAAGTTTGGTTTTAATGTAGGATTCATTACATATAAAGAGGTTTCTTCTACGTTGTTTAGAGTTTTGTGTATTTTACTCCAAGCTTTCGGGTCTTTGATCCATCGTCAGGGAAATGATGGTAACAATGTTTCAAATGGCATAAAAGCATAAGAAAACAAACAACATAGAGCACGAGCTTAACTGAAACTGACAGCATGCACAACTAATCACAAGCCATCTATTTCACTAATCATTCATCCAAATTGGATGAAATGATCTATTCATTCTCTCGTTTGAACACTTATTTACTCATTCATTCATTCATCCTTTCTTCTGTGCAGTCATATTTATTCATCCACGGGAGACCATAACTTTGTTCGTGGTCTCTTTTTTATCCATTTATATTTAATTTCGTTTATTTTCTGTAGTCTTTCTTACTTATCGTGTGGCTTGTGATTAGTTGCATGCGCTGTCAGTTTCAGTTAAGCTCATGCTCTATGTTGTTTGTTTTCTTACGTTTTATGCCGTTTGAAACGATGGGTCAAAGACCCGAATGCTTGGAGTAAAATACACAAAACTCTCAACAACGTAGAAGAAACCTCTTTAATAATATTAATTATTACAGTTTATGTTTTGTGTTTTCAGTCCAACTTGATAATATCAATAATTGATTCATTTTTTCCCAGATCTTGGCCATGATATTCTCCATGGTACTAATCTGTAGAATCAGCAAACAGTCTGAGTATGCTTAACTTGGTATATACATGTAGTGATGCTAGCTGGCACATCTTGCACCATGGAACCATATCCAGTTTGTATCCCATTAAATTGATAAACAGCTGCCTTGTTGACCATTTTTGTGCTGAACATTTTTCACCACTTTTTCTTGAACCGCATTGCTGTGTGACCACCCCTGAAGAAAGTTGTGACTTGTGGTTAGTTTAGTCACATGCTGTATGCGTGAAGTTAATGATTGACAGGTTTTTGGCCAAGGTTACGCAACGTGGTGCAATGAAAAGCAAGAATAATAATGATATTACCAACTACTTGTCACAACTTTCCTTTTTAGTGGTGGCACGCACTGTAGTAATGACTAAAGTGGTAATACATGTACCAGTGTAAACCTGTTATTATTGCTATTATGGCAGGCCAGGTTTTGTATGACTGTTAGACTTTAGCCACCAGGCCCCAGTTGCACGAAAGGTGAATAGCGCTATCCACCGGATAAGTCTTATCCAACGGATAAAAATGATGCAGTTATCCAATAAATTTTATCCGTTGGATAGGACTTATCCGGTGGATAGCGCTATTCACCTTTCGTGCAACCGGGGCCAGACATGCTACATTGTATGTCTTTTCCTCTTCCAAGTCATACAAAGTCATACTTCATGAAGTCAATGACATCAGACCCATAGCCAGATCAAAATCTCTTCCAAGCCACTCTGGCCGGTGCAGCCAAACATTTTATACTATGAAAATCACTAGAGTGGTAAATTGGCCTCCAGAAATTTGAACTGGTGGAGACAATTTGTATCACGTGATCACAAGAGATTTGTCTCTTCATTGAACCTTGAGTTGATGTTTCTTCTTGAAATGATTGAGGAAGAGGTAAACAGGTTAAAAAAAAGCCTTACATGTACAACTAGACCCTTTCTTGTTTCATCACATTTACATTTACCACTCTAGTGATTTTCATAGTAGTTGCACATACATGTATAGAGAACAGAACCTTTTATACTGGCTACTGGCCTGGACATTGCCTTGTTGGTATGCACTGTGCTTTGTACATGTACCTCAAATATGTGCTTACATGTAGTTAAACTAGTTCTCAGTAAATTTGTAGGCTGATAAAAATATACAATGTATCCAAGCTTTTAATCTCTCATGAGCTTCTTGGAAGATGCATTTATCTGCAATGCTATCAATATGCAGTCCAACAGTATACACCTAATTCAATTAAGTTAGTCAGTAAAGGCTAGTTGTCTCCATAACGACCAAACAATACAACAAATATATTGTGTTACTGCATCGTTCTATTGTTTTATATAAATGAGGTCCTTTTGAGGCATCCCATTTAGCCTCCACCAAGTTAGTCACCCTTGCCTCACAAAGGTGCGACCCCAGATAATCATGGGAGATACTGTTTACCAAGTCTTTCTACACAAATTCCCTGACATTTCAACAAAAATTTTGGCCATCTCATTTTGAATGTCACTTGAATTTGCTTCACCGCAATGTTCTTGTTTAGAACAAGACGTTCATGAAGAATATGGCTGCAAATAGAAACCCACATGATCCTTCAGGGTCGCTCCTTTCACCCATTTCGGGGGACTAATGTAATTGAAATAGGTGTATACACATAGCACACAGGAATGAATAAGCCCCATGCATGTTTAGAAAAGACAACATAGTTACATGTACAATGTATATATAACATACATGTGCTATCATGTGAACCCAATCATAATCTCACCACTTGATTTATGCATTACCTGTTACAAACTATGGTTCAGTTCAATGCTCTATTATATCTGATAAGTCAGTAATTGTAAATGCCCAGAAAGGGCCCCCCCCCACTCATTTTAACTACCAGTTTCACTAAACATTTGAAGGGCTCCCTGTAAGAACAACGTAAGTGATCTCTGATCAAAATCTAAATTCTCCTGGAGATTCTTTGAATTTCAAAGGAGAATTTGGGATTTCATCACGTCACTTACTCAGTTCTTACAGGGAGCCCTTCTTTTGTCTTGGCCTTTATGGTATACACAAAGTACTTTAACCTCTATTTCACCGGTTTAGTTAAATCACACTAGGAATAACCCAGGCAAGTGGTCATTATAAAACTCTTTGCCACAACATTACCATGGCTCACTATTGTGGCTGGTAGCTTGGTTGAGAGGCAAGGTGATAGGATGAAGAGGCAGTGTGTCTAGCAGGCAATATATCATTATTGAATAATCAGTGTTGTGCATTTTAACCAGTTTGAAGGTTCCAATAAACATATTGTACCTGACAGCATCTTTGTTTTTAATTCTAACAATTTGATGACAGCCAGCCCAATCCTTGCATATTTGCACAATATGCACTCTGCGGGTGCGTCTTGTGAGACGCACACAGGGAGCCCAACATAGGATGTTACTTGGTACAGGGAGCCCAACATAGGATGTAACTTGGTACAGGGAGCCCAACATAGGATGTTACTTGGTACAGGGAGCCCAACATAGAATGTTACTTGGTACAGGGAGCCCAACATAGGATGTTACTTGGTACAGGGAGCCCAACATAGAATGTTACTTGGTACAGGGAGCTCAACATAGGATGTTACTTGGTACAGGGAGCTCAACATAGGATGTTACTTGGTACAGGGAGCCCAACATAGAATGTTACTTGGTACAGGGAGCTCAACATAGGATGTTACTTGGTACAGGGGCCCAACATAAAATGTTACTTGGTACAGGGAGCCCAACATAGGATGTTACTTGGTACAGGGAGCCCAACATAGGATGTTACTTGGTACAGGGAGCCCAACATAGAATGTTACTTGGTACAGGGAGCTCAACATAGGATGTTAATTGGTACAGGGAGCCCAACATAAAATGTTACTTGGTACAGGGAGCCCAACATAGGATGTTACTTGGTACAGGGAGCCCAACATAGGATGTTACTTGGTACAGGGAGCCCAACATAGGATGTTAATTGGTACAGGGAGCCCAACATAGAATGTTACTTGGTACAGGGAGCTCAACATAGGATGTTACTTGGTACAGGGAGCCCAACATAGGATGTTACTTGGTACAGGGAGCCCAACATAGGATGTTACTTGGTACAGGGAGCCCAACATAGGATGTTACTTGGTACAGGGAGCCCAACATAGGATGTTACTTGGTACAGGGAGCCCAACATAGGATGTTACTTGGTACAGGGAGCCCAACATAGGATGTTACTTGGTACAGGGAGCCCAACATAGGATGTTACTTGGTACAGGGAGCCCAACATAGGATGTTAATTGGTACAGGGAGCCCAACATAGGATGTTACTTGGTACAGGGAGCCCAACATAGGATGTTAATTGGTACAGGGAGCCCAACATAGGATGTTACTTGGTACAGGGAGCCCAACATAGGATGGTACAGGGAGCCCAACATAGGATGTTACTTGGTACAGGGAGCCCAACATAGGATGTTACTTGGTACAGGGAGCCCAACATAATATGTAGTGAGTGCATGCTCTACCACAGGAAACCCATAAAAAATGACACAAGCAATGGTTGGGCTGCCTGTGATTTGACCAGATTGACTGTATGTACGCTCTCTACATGCATACAATGTAGTTGTTACTAATGACACCCTAATGGAGACCAATCTGGGCATGGCTTAACCTTTATTTGACCCCTACATGTAAGAGACCATTCTAAAACCAGACAGATACAAACACAGTATGACAGCATTTTCAATTTTGAACACCCTACAGTGATACCAAAAACCGTAATTTGCACCCTAACTGGAGACTACAATCATCTCTGTCCCTTCAACATGGTTGTCCTGTCACTCACCATGTGAAGAATAATCACAACATTAAATTCCAACTGCAACAAATGGTAGACACGAAGCGTGCAATGTATATGGTCTATATCATAATGGCGCTTTAATTAATAAAATTATTATATTTTGGCATCTCTGTAATGATTGAGGCCTGATTATTGCATTCAATAAACTTTATTTATAGAGGAAACGATGTATTACAGTCGAACCAAGAAAACTATGGACACCTAAATTATGTCTGGAATGTTCATTGTGACCAATCACATATGAGGGTAGTCAAGCATGTCGAACTGTCAGGTTGGTTTTCCAAAAAAAACATTCAAAATCGCTCAAATCTATTATTCGCAGCTTAGTGTATGCACCTATCAAGTAGAAAGGAATGACAATCTAATTTCGTACAAGATACACTAAAGACAACGTAAAATTGAAACTTAACAACCTTGTTTGGTGATTGATAACGATCTGTGGTTTCAAAATCTCACATGTGATTGGTCACAACACAATGAACATTCCAGAAATATTTTAGGTGTCCACGGTTTTCTTGGTTCGACTGTAACCTTACCGTTACCTAACATACTGTTACCACTCTGCATTACTACACTTGAGATGAAAGTTGCACCTGGTATTAAAGTTTGCAATAGACTTCTGTCAATCAAACATCAAATATGCTGAAAGCAGTAAATTTATTTGATGTCTCAAGTCAATTGCAAACTACATGTACAGTGTACAAGACCCAAAATTTGCCTTGGGATGGTTGTGTAGTAATGCAAATGGTGGTAATATAGTTACATGTACATGTATACAGCTACATGCATTTCAAAAAAGGTTGGTGAAGGTTTTGTTGCATGTTGCATACCAACCCTGAAATGTATTGTGGATCATATGTAAATAATGTCATCATGCACATACAGAAGAAAATATGCCGGCTCCATATTGCAAAGACAAAGTTTGGGAACATTCCCAGAGTTCACATTGTTATGACCTTTCGCTGACTCCATTCACATCGCCCATAGTGCATTTCGGGCTTGGTTAATGCAAGATGCAACAAAACCTTCACCAACCTTTTTTGAAATACCGTATGGTAGCTGTATACAGTGTATCAGAACTAGCTGTAAATGACTTCACTCTAAATGTGATGTTTAATTCAGTCTGAGAAGAAGAGCTGTTGCCTGTAGATATAACTGCCTGGACCTACAAAAAGTACTTGTAAGGTGCTGGCTGGATAGGAACCATTTAAATATCTGCCATTCATACATTTGTAGCTTCAGGGTACATTTGTGTCTGCATGGAGGTATATGACTGCTTGTTACATATCAGATGACTGATCACTGTTATAGCTCAGCGTTGCAGTCTGTGCCAGCTTTACTGCCTTCCTTTGCTGCAATTGTCTGTTAAACTCCCACAGCTGCTTGTTGATTTCAATTTGTCTCTTTATTTTCTGAAGTTCAAAAATTTGGTTTTGTATAGATTTTTCTAGCAGCTTGTGTTTGCCTTGAAGTTGTATGTGCAGTTTGGACTGGGCAGGGGACATGCCTTCTGGTGCCTGGATAGTGCTGAACATACACTCACCATTCTCATGGGATCTACATGTATCACTTTGATTGGAATTCTGTTCCATCCCCTCTGTTCTACCCCTTAAGGAAAGGGCATGTGCTTCCCATAATCTACCAATGTTAACCATAGGTTCTTTGGACAGATGTGACACAGATACACTGGGGGGAGGGTCACACGTCTGGGTTGGATTCTTCACAGTCCAAGTTTTCGAAGAGTTGAAATCTCTGGAGATACTTTGAAATTCTAGCTTGTTGCTCTGTACAACAACTGCTTGATTAGCATATACCTCTTCGAAGTCAACTGCAGTGGTAGTTGAAATCACATACTCAGGTTTGGAGTTCCACTGGTTGTAAGAGATATAACAACAACTACGCAACCACATCCACATCTCACCTTTTGTCAAAAACCTATAATAACATGTAGTGACACGCCCCTTGCGCACCAACATTTCATGATATGTAGACACATTAGCTAGGTCTTCCGTGTGTATAAACCCATATATGGACTTATCTATGAGCTCATTAGGTTGATAACCAATAATAGGCATTGTCCTATGGTCACTGTAAGTATACTTCCAGTCTAAGGTCAATCTTGACATGAATTGTTTTGACGTCACATTGGGCACAGGTAACATCAGGCCAGCTATAGAGCTGTTTAAATTACATACAAGTACTAACTGGAGTTTAGGAACGATACTTTGCTCACTATGAAGTGTTGGTGATGATTGTGCGTCGCTTGTAGTTGTATTGGTCAGAAATGCCTGGCCGATACACGAGAAAATGTATACCATCTGCTTATCAAAGTAGGGTCCAGAATTCATACTCATTTCGAAGTTTATAGGTTTACTGACGGGTAGTGATGAACAAGGCGTATTCGAGCTTGGAGGAAGTGCAGTTTTCAGTTTTTCTAGTAGAGCTAAATGTGCAATAATGCACGAGCGGTCTGTCTGGTCCAGATAATCCGCTATAGAATTGTTGACAAAGTCTTGTGGTCTATATCCAAGCACCGATAGAATGGAGTCAGATACAAAAGTAATAATGCCTGAGCCATCCAGAACTAAAAGGAATGCATCCATAGCCTCTATCAGCAACTGATTCAGTTCAGAATCACTAACAAACGCAGGCTGCCAGTGAGTTGTGGGTCGTGACACGACGACCGCTTGACAACTACGTAAACATGCAATGGCTTTCTTTAAAACTGTAGTTTTATCGAATTTACCAGCGCCTGTAGACTGTGGCATTACAGCTGCTAGCTCGCCAATAAGGACATTGAAGCGATCTCGTCGTCTCTTCTCGTTCATATTACGACTGACTCGTTTAGTCTCGGAGAGTTCCAGAGTCTCCTTGCTGCCATCATCACCAGGATAATGCTCGTAGTCGCTCTCCATGTTCGAGCTTTAAATGATGTAGGCAAGCAAGTAAATACCTCTGTATTCTGTTTACTGCTACGATAACTCACAAAGATTGGCCATTTCGTTGTAGTTCGCGTTCAAATTTGCAGGAAATGGGTTCCATCTTGTTACTAAACTAAAACGTAACCAGTTGCGCGGTTACTTATGCTTCCGGTCCCGAAATCCCACAGGCAGCCCAAGCCTCGCCCAAGCCATTATTTTTCATGGTATACGCTTATGCCAAATGCATATGCTTGAACACATGTAATATTAAATTAAAATTGGATACAGTAAATCCACTAGTTTACAGTGATATTACAGTTGATAGAACGAAGATATATATCAATAAAAAATCATAAAAAATACACCAACTACACGGCCCAGTCTCTCTCGATGCTGGTACCCTTTTGTTCTAACGCCTGGCACTGTGAAGTCCTTGGTTCGCTCAGAAGTAAAGAACTTTTGACCTGATTTGCTGGTTGAGCAGGTAAGAAGATGAATTAATTGATATTCACTTTGAATATATTTTTGCTAAACAAAAAACAAACTTTCAGGATTTTTTAGCCAACTTCTACATATATACTCAGTAATAACTAAAAGTTGAGCTATGTTCGGCTTGGTAAGTTTATATTTGTGAGTGGCATTAACTCGGAATAGCTATCGTGCCTAGCGAGTTTGCTCGCTATATGACGGACCGATTCCGTGCCTTTAAAATAGACAAACTAAAATATTTACAATACAAATGGCTTCATCGGAAAGAGTACTTCAAAATATACAATTTTGGAAAGTTGCGTTATTATAGACCTAATATTCAAGAAGTTTGACGGATCAAAAACACAAGTTTTGTATCAGGGTGTTTATCAACCGAGGCCTTTAGAGCCTCGTTTTCATGTTTTCTCACACTTCGCAGGAATAACATTTCACCTTCAAACTCACAGACATAGTTTCTTGGTACATTTGCTATCATTTTAATCCTCTTTGCAACTTAAAACATGTCAACCATTATGCTAATTAGCAGCGGCTATTTATATTATTTATCAATTCAGGTCAAATAAATAAATAAACTTTTGATCGATATTTTCATTTTTGCTTAATCTTTCATTCAGTCTTGAACGATTTTACCTTCAAAGCCGCAAGTACATAATTCTGAAAAATATATAATTTTAACAACTCGATCACTTATTGACTTTCGGCATGAATATTTAATGCTCTCAACTCAGTCAGTACTTTGCATACTTTTGAATATACTAATTTGTGATTCACTGCTTCGATTCATCGCCAAAGTTGACACGAAACGCTTCAGAACAGCAGTTTATTGTATGTTTTTCTAAATCTAAAAGCAGATTCCAATCGAAATATTATTTGCGTTTTTTTCCCCGCAGATGTATTATTTTTTCACAGCGTATGCGAAGTGGAATCATTTTTTTTACTAGCTATAACGGCACTAGCTCATTTCAGTATTTCCAAATCTTACCCACGCACATTGGAGAAGGCAACTGTGGTCGAATTCCAGCAAAATTCTGATAAAAAAATGTATGGACATGAGTTCAGTTGTTTCCGTCGATCATATCTCTCGCTTTACATCATTTTATTCAGTTTGCAAAGCAAACAATCAGTATGACGTAATGCAGAATTTGTTCAGTCACTGAACACCCTTTTAAGACTCGTTTAGGCTCCCTCCACGCTAACGCCGTTTCGAAAGAATCAGCTTACAGTTTATCGACGAAAACGTAGCAAAAGCTTCGCGTCGACACTTGTAGCGTTTCGATGGAAAACGCTGTGGGTTCAAACCAAGAACAACAATAGGCGTGATTTTGCGATTTCGCAGTCCACAATAATTCGAATGTCTTGGAGACCGTTTCCGAATTCGATTAATTGACTTCAAAAGTAGCAAGAGCTGTATACGAATATCCTGCCAGAAAACGTTGGATCTATGATAGATCTAAATGGTCAAAAGTATATAATCGAACGATAGTCCAAAGACTTAGCAAGACCAGTACAACGTATTTTGTTTAAGTGACTATATTTCGGCTAGCCAGACTAGCCTTTATCAGGTTATGGAGAGATACAAAGAAGTGCAAATATATAGGAGGTGATTACACAATATCAACAAAAATAGTGAATGACCGGTGATGAAGGGGCTACATTACAATATAATTCACCGGTCATTCACTATTTTTGTCTATATTGTGTAATCACCTCCTTCCTATATATAGCTAATTGCATAATCGTTGTCGGGTTGAAAATCATGAAAGCTATGACCAAAAGGAATTCTGGGAAATTAAAACTCTCAAATAACACCGTCAAATGATCGACCATTTTATGGAGACTTGTAGGATCTTAGTTAAATAGCTCATATACCTTCAAAACTACGAGAACATTGAATATATCTGTATGTAATGTAGCTCATGAACTGATTTCCCATCCATCCTTGCGGTCTCAGCTTTTATGATTTATGATTTTCAACCCGACAACGATTATGCAATTAGCTATATTTGCACTTCTTTGTATCTCTCCATAACCTGATGAAGGCTAGTCTGGCTGGCCGAAATATAGTCACGTAAACAAAATACGTTGTACTGGTCTTGCTGAGTCTTTGGACTATCATTCGAGCCATTAAATGATGGGTTTTGCAAGCGAAATTAAAACGCATTAGTTTGGACTGGAAACGAGGCTGGTGCATGGGGAGTGGGGAGACTGGAACAGTAATGAAACAATCTAGTTACGCGTTTCATTTGGTATTGAAAAAATGAATTGAATTCAGGAATTGAATCAATTTACTGAGTCTTCAGATAATCCCAAATAATGGCCGTTATGCAGAGCAGTATTTTATCATTTAATGGATGATGTTGGAGATTGTTGAAACGAAGCACTAGCTGTCCGTTGCATGCTGTTGTGCATAGAGGGAGCCGTTGTAGAGAGATTTCAATAACGATAAATGTATGGGGAACTGAGGAAGACAGCACATGTACCGAAGACTGATGCTAGCGAGCTTGAGACAATGTACAATGGGCTATATATAAGAACTTATTATTATGGACCGGTGTACAATTATCCCTGGTCGTTACAGAGAGGTGGTCGCTAGTAGAGGTTCGACTGTATTGTATTCCTTTGGCAGGAAAGCAAGAAATAAGTAATACGCGTACACCAAGTATACATTGTTTCAATTATAGTTTCTTTTCCAGCTTTGATAACCGAAAGCTAACTACTGTCAACAATTGCTGCAACTATTCAAAAACCTATCATCAATTTGTATGATTCTTTCATAGAAGTATTTAGCTTTCTTCATTCAGAAGTAATTAATTTAGCCATAGGTTTGGTTTCGGCTGAAAAAGTAAGCTAGTCTGCCGATGACTGCTCCAGATTGTTAAGTAGAGTTGTTACGAAGTTTTGAACCCCCCATTTCTTTGTTTTTTCGTCCATTCTTCCATTCATTCATTCGTTCATTCACGTCAGTCAATCAACACAGTCATGCAGTCAGTCATTTCAGTTTAATTTTATTAATTAATTCGTTCGTTTATTTGTTTGTTTGATTCACGATCATTCCGCGTTGACATTGCATAACTGAAAATGCATTTAATCATCAATAATCAACATATTTATTCACTGATCGCCTTTCCACTCTTTTATCTAATATATATATGTACAATCGACCGTGTAAATTCATTCCCATTTTTTTCCTAAAATATAATTATTCTGTTTCCAACTGTGTTTTCATTGATAGGCGTTCAAGCCATATTAACAAGGAATATTACGCTGTGCCCCAATTACAGTAATTACTACAAACGTAAAGGACTCAGTATGACGGAACAGAGTAATGAAGGCAGCCAACAGGTGCAAGAAAAACCCGAAAGTGCTAACAATGAACCTAATAACAATACAAGCAACCAAAACAATACAAGCAACCAAAACAATACAAGCAACCAAAACAATACAAGCAACCAAGAAAACACAGAAAAAGGACTTGACTCTGAGGATGCTGAAATGAAAAGACGGCAGTTGTCCAGGGGGTCGACCTTAGAATCCATCAAAGAGGAAGACAACGCTTCCCTTGACGAAAGACTGCTGCTAGAGAGCTTTAAAAGTATCACAGATGTTTTTGATAATGAAGGCAACGACGAGGAAAGTGGAACTGGCGCTGCGGCTTTACATCACTCACGCGGTGGCAGTTTGAAAAGCTTCTCCGAGGACACCGACAGTTTGGACGAAGAAGTTCGCAAAATCATGTCTCAATCCGAGGATAGTAAGAGTCGACGTCAGAGTGCCAAACAACCAGAAGAAAACAACGAGATTGACTCCATGAATGACGACGAGACAGAGACAGAGTCTGTTCGAACGGACACCGATTCCGAATCGGAGTTGGACGAGTTGTCATCAGACAGCGAGGCTGAAGAAGGAGACGACAAGAGTGTAAGCGGTTGGTTCCCTGACGGCCATCACGATGACGATGAAGAATCCGAATTGTCCGAAGAAGAGTTCGACCTGGATAAATACCTCGACAAACTGTGCGCACAATCGACTGACACTGAATCGACCGATTGCGAATCGGACGACGACGACTCGACCTATTCTGGCGAGACAAGAAAGGTCGTACGAAAAGTCATGCGAAAAATCTCGAAGGAAAGTGACGTCGATTCGAAATCGGAATCCGAAGATTCAGAGAACGAAGATGACGAATTCAATGACATCATTCCTGGATTGGATGACAGCACCGCTATGCACGACAAGGGTAGCGGTGTCGATAGTGATGACGATAGCAGCTTTGTATCGTCCTGTGATAGTGACGATGACTTGCTGTTCGACGATGACTCTGCCTCTGTTTCCACCGATACGTCATTCAACGCCGACTACGACCTGGAAGACCGCGAGGGCACGGATCCCGAAATGTCCCAAAAGTTCGGCAATGAGTTTCGGTCAGCATCGGCTGAGCCCGCGAATCAACCACACGAGGCTGTACGCAAATATTACATGGGAATGGAGAGAGGAAAGTGTCCTGATAACATCGATGTGCAGGAAGGCGAAATAGGAAGACTACCACTGGATAACACGCTGACATCGCGAAGTGTTCTCAACTTGAGATGGCCGTTTACCAACTACTACGTGAAAGAGTTTGACGTGGAAAATGACGATAGCAATCTGCTGCCTAGTTACAAGTCGATGCAATCGTCAGCGTCGTATCCAGGGCGACGAAGAAATGTGATGTCGGGTCGAGTGTGGTGGGTGGAATGGTGGGCGTCAGATATCACCAAGGACATGGACGCTCAGAGAAGAGGTGCAGAAGATAAAGGTGAAGATATTGAACGAGATGAACAATTTCAACCCGAGACAACTACAACACATTTATAGACACATCCAATCACGAGCAAACTGAGTACATCCTCATACTGCATCAGTACGATCAACCTTGTCAGTAATCTACTACATCAAATGACTTCCAAACACGGGCTGAATATTCTATTCAATTAGTTGGTTTATCATCATCAGTCAGCTGTTAACGTCAGCGACTCTTCTGAACATCTCATTGATTGGAATCAATTTGAAAAGTCCACGAATCTAAGCACAACAAACAATAATAAAATCAGTCATCAGTTTCTCCCGTCACCAGCTACAGGAAGTCCAAGCTCACCTTTTGTTGCGTCAAATTTTGTCAAAAACGTCACCAAAAAAACCCGCCTGACTATCGGAGTCTTTAAAGGAAATAGTTTGCTGAAATAAAACTAATACAGTCCACATTCAAACGTTCATTAAAAAAAATACGGCCAGCGTTAGAAAGTCGTTTTAATTTCGCAAGAGTGGGAAACGTGCAGTAACGATGAATCTCATCCAATACGGCAAGGCGCGGTGCGGTGACGGTAACTTGCTCACTCATACGAAATTAAAATAAACGACTCTATCTTACTACACTAAGTGCCAATTGAACTATAAATGTATTGGAAAATTTGATAAAGCAGGGCGACAAAACCCACTGCAAATTAGCATCATCATGTCAATGTTTGTAAACAGTTAGCTTGTTAAAGTTAGCTTGGGCTCCCTGTGCACTCAGTAGAACATACTGACCTTTAATTTCGGGATAAGTTTGTCTAATAAATCACAGATAACTTTATTGTATTTTGTATTTATTTATTAATTTATTCTCCTCATTCTTTTCATAAGAACGTTATTCGTAAAGTTGGACAATTTTCTGTCGTGTCTGGAAGAGCCAAACCAGTTTGGGATAGAGTTTCATTGACTATATAATACTACCCTACTGCGAGTCCTTTCAATCATTAGCTTGTCTAGAAGTGCGGACGTGCGTGAGCAATTTTGCTGGAAATTGATTAGCGCGCGCTCAAACGACGCACTATTTCTCGACCGCAATATCGATGAAGTACATAGAAATCGATTCTGCTTCAGCAACATTGAGTGCAACATGTTGAAGGGGTGTAAGATGTTGTAGCGGTGGACACACGCTGCAATAGTACATGTTGCTGGTAATGTTGCATGGGTGTAAGATGTTGTAGGGGTGGACACACGCTGCAATAGTACATGTTGCTGGTAATGTTGCATGTGTGTAAGATGTTGTAGGGGTGGACACATGCACGCTGCAATAGTACATGTTGCTGGTAATGTTGCATGGGTGTAAGATGTTGTAGCGGTGGACACACGCTGCAATAGTACACGTTGCTGGTAATGTTGCATGGATGTAAGATGTTGTAGGGGTGTACACACGCTGCAATAATACATGTTGCCGGTAATGTTGCATGGATGTAAGATGTTGTAGCGGTGGACACACGCTGCAATAATACATGTTGCTGGTAATGTTGTGTGCAGCATATTGTAGGGGTGTACACACGCTGCAATAGTACATGTTGCTGGTAATGTTGTGTGCAGCATATTGTAGGGGTGTACACACGCTGCAATAGTACATGTTGCTGGTAATATTGCATGGGTGTAAGATGTTGTAGCGGTGGACACACGCTGCAATAGTACATGTTGCTGGTAATGTCGTGTGCAGCATATTGTAGGGGTGTACACACGCTGCAATAGTACATGTTGCTGGTAATATTGCATGGGTGTAAGATGTTGTAGCGGTGGACACACGCTGCAATAGTAAATGTTGCCGGTAATGTTGTGTACAGCATATTGTAGGGGTGTACACACGTTGCAATAGTACATGTTGCCGGTAATGTTGTGTGCAGCATATTGTAGGGGTGGACACACACTGCAATAGTACATGTTGCTGGTAATGTTGTGTGCATCATGCTGTAGGGATGGACACACGTTGCTGGTAATGTTGTGTGCAGCATATTGTAGGGGTGGACACACACTGCAATAGTACATGTTTCCGGTAATGTTGTGTGCAGCATATTGTAGGGGTGTACACACGCTCCAATAGTACACGTTGCTGGTAATGTTGTGTGCAGCATATTGTAGGGGTGGACACACGCTGCAATAGTACACGTTGCTGGTAATGTTGTGTGCATCATGCTGTAGGGATGGACACACGTTGCAATAGTACACGTTGCTGGTAATGTTGTGTGCATCATGCTGTAGGGATGGACACACGTTGCAATAGTACACGTTGCTGGTAATGTTGCATGGGTGTAAGATGTTGTAGCGGTGGACACACGCTGCAATAGTACATGTTGCTGGTAATGTTGCATGGGTGTAAGATGTTGTAGCGGTGGACACACGCTGCAATAGTACACGTTGCTGGTAATGTTGCATGGATGTAAGATGTTGTAGGGGTGTACACACGCTGCAATAATACATGTTGCCGGTAATGTTGCATGGATGTAAGATGTTGTAGCGGTGGACACACGCTGCAATAATACATGTTGCTGGTAATGTTGTGTGCAGCATATTGTAGGGGTGTACACACGCTGCAATAGTACATGTTGCTGGTAATGTTGTGTGCAGCATATTGTAGGGGTGTACACACGCTGCAATAGTACATGTTGCTGGTAATATTGCATGGGTGTAAGATGTTGTAGCGGTGGACACACGCTGCAATAGTACATGTTGCGGGTAATGTTGTGTGCAGCATATTGTAGGGGTGTACACACGCTGCAATAGTACATGTTGCTGGTAATGTTGTGTGCAGCATATTGTAGGGGTGTACACACGCTGCAATAGTACATGTTGCTGGTAATATTGCATGGGTGTAAGATGTTGTAGCGGTGGACACACGCTGCAATAGTACATGTTGCTGGTAATGTCGTGTGCAGCATATTGTAGGGGTGTACACACGCTGCAATAGTACATGTTGCTGGTAATATTGCATGGGTGTAAGATGTTGTAGCGGTGGACACACGCTGCAATAGTAAATGTTGCCGGTAATGTTGTGTGCAGCATATTGTAGGGGTGTACACACGTTGCAATAGTACATGTTGCCGGTAATGTTGTGTGCAGCATATTGTAGGGGTGGACACACACTGCAATAGTACATGTTGCTGGTAATGTTGTGTGCATCATGCTGTAGGGATGGACACACGTTGCTGCTGTAATGTTGTGTGCAGCATATTGTAGGGGTGGACACACACTGCAATAGTACATGTTGCCGGTAATGTTGTGTGCAGCATATTGTAGGGGTGTACACACGCTCCAATAGTACACGTTGCTGGTAATGTTGTGTGCAGCATATTGTAGGGGTGGACACACGCTGCAATAGTACACGTTGCTGGTAATGTTGTGTGCATCATGCTGTAGGGATGGACACACGTTGCAATAGTACACGTTGCTGGTAATGTTGTGTGCATCATGCTGTAGGGATGGACACACGTTGCAATAGTACACTTTGCTGGTAATGTTGTGTGCAGCATATTGTAGGGGTGGACACACGCTGCAATAGTACATGTTGCTGGTAATGTTGCATGTGTGTAAGATGTTGTAGGGGTGGACAGACGCTGCAATAGTACATGTTGCTGGTAATGTTGCATGTGTGTAAGATGTTGTAGGGGTGGACAGACGCTGCAATAGTACACGTTGCTGGTAATGTTGTGTGCAGGATATTGTAGGGGTGGACACACGCTGCAATAGTACATGTTGCTGGTAATGTTGCATGGGTGTAAGATGTTGTAGCGGTGGACACACGCTGCAATAGTACACGTTGCTGGTAATGTTGCATGGATGTAAGATGTTGTAGGGGTGTACACACGCTGCAATAATACATGTTGCCGGTAATGTTGCATGGATGTAAGATGTTGTAGCGGTGGACACACGCTGCAATAATACATGTTGCTGGTAATGTTGTGTGCAGCATATTGTAGGGGTGTACACACGCTGCAATAGTACACGTTGCTGGTAATGTTGTGTGCAGCATATTGTAGGGGTGGACACACGCTGCAATAGTACACGTTGCTGGTAATGTTGTGTGCATCATGCTGTAGGGATGGACACACGTTGCAATAGTACACGTTGCTGGTAATGTTGTGTGCATCATGCTGTAGGGATGGACACACGTTGCAATAGTACACGTTGCTGGTAATGTTGCATGGGTGTAAGATGTTGTAGCGGTGGACACACGCTGCAATAGTACATGTTGCTGGTAATGTTGCATGGGTGTAAGATGTTGTAGCGGTGGACACACGCTGCAATAGTACACGTTGCTGGTAATGTTGCATGGATGTAAGATGTTGTAGGGGTGTACACACGCTGCAATATACATGTTGCCGGTAATGTTGCATGGATGTAAGATGTTGTAGCGGTGGACACACGCTGCAATAATACATGTTGCTGGTAATGTTGTGTGCAGCATATTGTAGGGGTGTACACACGCTGCAATAGTACATGTTGCTGGTAATGTTGTGTGCAGCATATTGTAGGGGTGTACACACGCTGCAATAGTACATGTTGCTGGTAATATTGCATGGGTGTAAGATGTTGTAGCGGTGGACACACGCTGCAATAGTACATGTTGCGGGTAATGTTGTGTGCAGCATATTGTAGGGGTGTACACACGCTGCAATAGTACATGTTGCTGGTAATGTTGTGTGCAGCATATTGTAGGGGTGTACACACGCTGCAATAGTACATGTTGCTGGTAATATTGCATGGGTGTAAGATGTTGTAGCGGTGGACACACGCTGCAATAGTACATGTTGCTGGTAATGTCGTGTGCAGCATATTGTAGGGGTGTACACACGCTGCAATAGTACATGTTGCTGGTAATATTGCATGGGTGTAAGATGTTGTTGTAGCGGTGGACACACGCTGCAATAGTAAATGTTGCCGGTAATGTTGTGTGCAGCATATTGTAGGGGTGTACACACGTTGCAATAGTACATGTTGCCGGTAATGTTGTGTGCAGCATATTGTAGGGGTGGACACACACTGCAATAGTACATGTTGCTGGTAATGTTGTGTGCATCATGCTGTAGGGATGGACACACGTTGCTGGTAATGTTGTGTGCAGCATATTGTAGGGGTGGACACACACTGCAATAGTACATGTTGCCGGTAATGTTGTGTGCAGCATATTGTAGGGGTGTACACACGCTCCAATAGTACACGTTGCTGGTAATGTTGTGTGCAGCATATTGTAGGGGTGGACACACGCTGCAATAGTACACGTTGCTGGTAATGTTGTGTGCATCATGCTGTAGGGATGGACACACGTTGCAATAGTACACGTTGCTGGTAATGTTGTGTGCATCATGCTGTAGGGATGGACACACGTTGCAATAGTACACTTTGCTGGTAATGTTGTGTGCAGCATATTGTAGGGGTGGACACACGCTGCAATAGTACATGTTGCTGGTAATGTTGCATGTGTGTAAGATGTTGTAGGGGTGGACAGACGCTGCAATAGTACATGTTGCTGGTAATGTTGCATGTGTGTAAGATGTTGTAGGGGTGGACAGACGCTGCAATAGTACACGTTGCTGGTAATGTTGTGTGCAGGATATTGCAGGGGTGGACACACGCTGCAATAGTACATGTTGCTGGTAATGTTGCATGGGTGTAAGATGTTGTAGCGGTGGACACACGCTGCAATAGTACACGTTGCTGGTAATGTTGCATGGATGTAAGATGTTGTAGGGGTGTACACACGCTGCAATAATACATGTTGCCGGTAATGTTGCATGGATGTAAGATGTTGTTGTAGCGGTGGACACACGCTGCAATAATACATGTTGCTGGTAATGTTGTGTGCAGCATATTGTAGGGGTGTACACACGCTGCAATAGTACACGTTGCTGGTAATGTTGTGTGCAGCATGTTGTAGGAGTGGACACACGCTGCAATAGTACATGTTGCTGGTAATGCTGCATGTGTGTAAGATGTTGTAGGGGTGGACACACGCTGCAATAGTACATGTTGCTGGTAATGTTGCATGTGTGTAAGATGTTGTAGGGGTGGACAGACGCCGCAATAGTACACGTTGCTGGTAATGTTGTGTGCAGGATATTGTAGGGGTGGACACACGCTGCAATAGTACATGTTGCTGGTAATGTTGCATGGGTGTAAGATGTTGTAGCGGTGGACACACGCTGCAATAGTACACGTTGCTGGTAATGTTGCATGGATGTAAGATGTTGTAGGGGTGTACACACGCTGCAATAATACATGTTGCCGGTAATGTTGCATGGATGTAAGATGTTGTAGCGGTGGACACACGCTGCAATAATACATGTTGCTGGTAATGTTGTGTGCAGCATATTGTAGGGGTGTACACACGCTGCAATAGTACATGTTGCTGGTAATATTGCATGGGTGTAAGATGTTGTAGCGGTGGACACACGCTGCAATAGTACATGTTGCGGGTAATGTTGTGTGCAGCATATTGTAGGGGTGTACACACGCTGCAATAGTACATGTTGCTGGTAATGTTGTGTGCAGCATATTGTAGGGGTGTACACACGCTGCAATAGTACATGTTGCTGGTAATATTGCATGGGTGTAAGATGTTGTAGCGGTGGACACACGCTGCAATAGTACATGTTGCTGGTAATGTCGTGTGCAGCATATTGTAGGGGTGTACACACGCTGCAATAGTACATGTTGCTGGTAATATTGCATGGGTGTAAGATGTTGTAGCGGTGGACACACGCTGCAATAGTAAATGTTGCCGGTAATGTTGTGTGCAGCATATTGTAGGGGTGTACACACGTTGCAATAGTACATGTTGCCGGTAATGTTGTGTGCAGCATATTGTAGGGGTGGACACACACTGCAATAGTACATGTTGCTGGTAATGTTGTGTGTGCATCATGCTGTAGGGATGGACACACGTTGCTGGTAATGTTGTGTGCAGCATATTGTAGGGGTGGACACACACTGCAATAGTACATGTTGCCGGTAATGTTGTGTGCAGCATATTGTAGGGGTGTACACACGCTCCAATAGTACACGTTGCTGGTAATGTTGTGTGCAGCATATTGTAGGGGTGGACACACGCTGCAATAGTACACGTTGCTGGTAATGTTGTGTGCATCATGCTGTAGGGATGGACACACGTTGCTGGTAATGTTGTGTGCATCATGCTGTAGGGATGGACACACGTTGCAATAGTACACGTTGCTGGTAATGTTGTGTGCAGCATATTGTAGGGGTGGACACACGCTGCAATAGTACACGTTGCTGGTAATGTTGTGTGCATCATGCTGTAGGGATGGACACACGTTGCAATAGTACACGTTGCTGGTAATGTTGTGTGCATCATGCTGTAGGGATGGACACACGTTGCAATAGTACACGTTGCTGGTAATGTTGTGTGCAGCATATTGTAGGGGTGGACACACGCTGCAATAGTACACGTTGCTGGTAATGTTGTGTGCATCATGCTGTAGGGATGGACACACGTTGCAATAGTACACGTTGCTGGTAATGTTGTGTGCATCATGCTGTAGGGATGGACACACGTTGCAATAGTACACGTTGCTGGTAATGTTGTGTGCAGCATATTGTAGGGGTGGACACACGCTGCAATAGTACATGTTGCTGGTAATGCTGCATGTGTGTAAGATGTTGTAGGGGTGGACACACGCTGCAATAGTACACGTTGCTGGTAATGTTGTGTGCAGCATATTGTAGGGGTGGACACACGCTGCAATAGTACATGTTGCTGGTAATGTTGTGTGCAGCATATTGTAGGGGTGGACACACGTTGCAATAGTACACGTTGCTGGTAATGTTGTGTGCAGCATGTTGTAGGAGTGGACACACGCTGCAATAGTACATGTTGCTGGTAATGCTGCATGTGTGTAAGATGTTGTAGGGGTGGACACACGCTGCAATAGTACATGTTGCTGGTAATGTTGCATGTGTGTAAGATGTTGTAGGGGTGGACAGACGCTGCAATAGTACACGTTGCTGGTAATGTTGTGTGCATCATGCTGTAGGGATGGACACACGTTGCTGGTAATGTTGTGTGCAGCATATTGTAGGGGTGGACACACGTTGCAATAGTACACGTTGCTGGTAATGTTGTGTGCAGCATATTGTAGGGGTGGACACACGCTGCAATAGTACACGTTGCTGGTAATGTTGTGTGCATCATGCTGTAGGGATGGACACACGTTGCAATAGTACACGTTGCTGGTAATGTTGTGTGCATCATGCTGTAGGGATGGACACACGTTGCAATAGTACACGTTGCTGGTAATGTTGTGTGCAGCATATTGTAGGGGTGGACACACGCTGCAATAGTACATGTTGCTGGTAATGCTGCATGTGTGTAAGATGTTGTAGGGGTGGACACACGCTGCAATAGTACACGTTGCTGGTAATGTTGTGTGCAGCATATTGTAGGGGTGGACACACGCTGCAATAGTACACGTTGCTGGTAATGTTGTGTGCAGCATATTGTAGGGGTGGACACACGTTGCAATAGTACACGTTGCTGGTAATGTTGTGTGCAGCATGTTGTAGGAGTGGACACACGCTGCAATAGTACATGTTGCTGGTAATGCTGCATGTGTGTAAGATGTTGTAGGGGTGGACACACGCTGCAATAGTACATGTTGCTGGTAATGTTGCATGTGTGTAAGATGTTGTAGGGGTGGACAGACGCTGCAATAGTACACGTTGCTGGTAATGTTGTGTGCATCATGCTGTAGGGATGGACACACGTTGCTGGTAATGTTGTGTGCAGCATATTGTAGGGGTGGACACACGTTGCAATAGTACACGTTGCTGGTAATGTTGTGTGCAGCATATTGTAGGGGTGGACACACGCTGCAATAGTACATGTTGCTGGTAATGCTGCATGTGTGTAAGATGTTGTAGGGGTGGACACACGCTGCAATAGTACACGTTGCTGGTAATGTTGTGTGCAGCATATTGTAGGGGTGGACACACGCTGCAATAGTACATGTTGCTGGTAATGTTGTGTGCAGCATATTGTAGGGGTGGACACACGTTGCAATAGTACACGTTGCTGGTAATGTTGTGTGCAGCATATTGTAGGGGTGGACACACGCTGCAACAGTACATGTTGTTGGTAATGCTGCATGTGTGTAAGATGTTGTAGGGGTGGACACACGCTGCAATAGTACATGTTGCTGGTAATGTTGCATGTGTGTAAGATGTTGTAGGGGTGGACAGACGCTGCAATAGTACACGTTGCTGGTAATGTTGTGTGCAGCATATTGTAGGGGTGGACACACGCTGCAATAGTACATGTTGCTGGTAATGTTGCATGTGTGTAAGATGTTGTATGGGTGGACACACGCTGCAATAGTACACGTTGCTGGTAATGTTGTGTGCATCATGCTGTAGGGATGGACACACGTTGCAATAGTACACGTTGCTGGTAATGTTGTGTGCAGCATGTTGTAGGGGTGGACACACGCTGCAATAGTACATGTTGCTGGTAATGTTGCATGTGTGTAAGATGTTGTAGGGGTGGACAGACGCTGCAATAGTACACGTTGCTGGTAATGTTGTGTGCAGCATGCTGTAGGGGTGGACACACTCTGCAATAGTACATGTTGCTGGTAATGCTGCATGTGTGTAAGATGTTGTAGCGGTGGACACACGCTGCAATAGTACACGTTGCTGGTAATGTTGTGTGCATTATATTGTAGGGGTGGACACACGCTGCAATAGTACATGTTGCTGGTAATGTTGCATGTGTGTAAGATGTTGTAGGGGTGGACAGACGCTGCAATATTACCATGACGAGATTAGGCCTGATCTGAAATGCTTGACCCCTGCTGATGTTTTGCGAATGAATCGTAAAACATCGGCAGGGGGTCTTGATAAATAACCATTGGTAATTACTGAGAGGCATCAAAAGTGACGGCCAAGCCCAAACCACAAATACCACGCATTTTTTAAAGATCTAAAAGGATAAAATTATTGCTTTCGAATTCTAAAAATAATCTGACTGATATTGAAACAGCGTCGTTTATCAATAAAAATATTATACCTATTCTGTTTTTCCTGTCATCTTAATATAATTTACAGCTATTATTCTGATTGCAGTGCTGACAAATCTATTAACATTGTAAGTTGTGTTACATTTTAGTCGGCCGCTAGATCATTGACCTCGTTCTATACACTGAGGTTGTTCTCGTGCAAAAGGTTCGGTACATATAAAGTTCAACGGTGATTGAACAGCTCCTCATAGTGATACTCTGCTCATATATATCTCTGTAGAACACAAAACGGAACACAATCTTTGTTAGTTGAATACAAAAGTAACTGGTAACAATGGTAATAATGTTTTTAATTGTGTATATGATATCACACCGTATTTTACAGATTTAAAGTGATTAGAAGTACAGTTTATGTTAGCGGTCTCCCAAGGAAACATCAAGTAGACAATGTCTACACAAAGCCACAGCCTCTCGGCCCAGTGACTATGCTGTCTCCAGGATTCCTAAACTAGTTGACATTAGTGAAAATAGAATGAAATTAATAAATAACAGTTTGTACAAAACACAGTAGATGTATATTATTCAGTTACAGTTTATGTTAGCGGTCTCCCAAGGAAACATCAAGTAGACAATGTCTACACAAAGCCACAGCCTCTCGGCCCAGTGACTATGCTGTCTCCAGGATTCCTAAATTGACATTAGTGACTACAAAACACCGGAAAATTACATCATGAGAAAGATTCAGAAGATGACCTCTTACCCCAAAAGTTTTCCCAAGATTGAGAAAATTCAACACAGTCTGTCATGAGATATCTGGTAGCTTTCTTGCAAGCTTTACATGTACAACTGAATCCAGACAACGCTCATTCATTCTCGGATCATTCAGAGCCTTGCGAGAGCCATATGTTTGTTTTGTCATCAGCATAGTCATTAGGTCTCAACTCCGGCATGAGTCACCATTGCAAACGGTCCGTGTTCTTTTGGTTTTATTATTATTATTATTATTATTATTATTATTATTATTATTATTATTATTATTATTATTATTATTATTATTATTATTATTATAGCCTTGAACCAAAAGAGACACCTTCGATCCTCTGCACGGCGACATAATTCGATTGCTTTGGTAGGTACGGAGGAGTGTCGAGATTATGACGGGATCGTGTCTTTCGAAGTTGGCAGTTCGATCTCCTGTGTATTTACGTACTCAACGAAGTGACTAATATCTTTTGATGCTAGCATCTTATCTTTGCTGACGTCTTTACGTCGAAGAGCGCGACAAAACTATGCCGAACAGGGTCGCCACGACCACAATACGTTCGATGTCTTCCCATACAAACTCGCTAGTTTCTTCACTCGATCGCACACCCGTCGCAAATTAAGGAACTTCATACTGAATTTCCCCAGGAAAGTACTTAAAATATCACTACCTACCTTTGCCATCGCACATTTTCATTGAAAAGACATAAAGGCCTTTCTCTTTGCCGAAGCCATCAATATAAACACGACATAGCTATAACCTCAACCAGATCTGCCGGGAATTTGAATTTGCGCGCGAAAGCAGCCCCTTATATAGCGATGTTCCATATTAACTACATGACGTGTTTACTCTTTGTGACTGTCACAGTGTCGCGTTTCTAGTAACGGTACACGCGATACACAATCCAATTAACTAGTCGTTGATAGATGAGTCGTGATAGCATGCTGCGAATTTCAGATCAGGCTTAATCTCGTCATGGTTGCTGGTAATGTTGTGTGCAGCATGCTGTAGGGGTGGACACACTCTGCAATAGTACATGTTGCTGGTAATGCTGCATGTGTGTAAGATGTTGTAGCGGTGGACACACGCTGCAATAGTACACGTTGCTGGTAATGTTGTGTGCAGCATATTGTAGGGGTGGACACACGCTGCAATAGTAAACGTTGCTGGTAATGTTGTGTGCAGCATATTGTAGGGGTGGACACACGCTGCAATAGTACACGTTGCTGGTAAGGTTGTGTGTAACATGCTGTATGGGTGGACAGACGCTGCAATAGTACACGTTGCTGGTAATGTTGTGTGTAACATGCTGTATGGGTGGACAGACGCTGCAATAGTACATGTTGTTGGTAATGTTGTGTGTAACATATTGTAGAGGTGGACACGCGCTGCAATTAAATAGTACATGTTACCGGTAATGTTGTGTGTAACAGACTGTAGCGGTGGACACACGCTGCAATAGTACAGGTTGCCGGTAATGTTGCGCGCAATGTTCCACTCTGTGTTTGTACCTTAATTAAGGGGCATCTTTACATTTGGGCTTGGCAGTTCACATGCTTCAATGCGCTATTTAACAATTATTCGCCGAAGGCGAAGTGATTATCAGTGAATATTCACCGAGACGAAGTCATCACTGAGCCTGAGGTGAATAATTGGCTTAGTATAATTTTAGACTTGAATATGAGAGAAAAGACGCAATTCTGGATTAAAAAAAGGTCAGATTGAGGGGGGAATCCCATAGCCGACCTTCAGAACCGCTGAGAGAGTAAAACGAATCAGGATTGCCGCAGGACATGCTTCGCTCTGCTCTTGGGCCTTGGTGGCTGCACAAACAGGATAGAATCTTTTAGCGGAAGATGCTTCAACCTGTTCTGCCTTGGTCCTCAACCGAGTTTGGGCTTTCTGTTGCACCCAGCTGAGTGATGAATCCATGGGTTTTCGGTCCTACCATAACTGAACTGAGAAGGGATGGGCCTGACGCCCGGGTTGTCAGGCCAATAAAAGGATAGTCATTGGCGAGCTTTAACCGTCTCCTTGCCAATTGAGGGATCAGTGCTCTTTCTTAAGAGTGCCCGTGTGAACATAGCCCTCGTAATGGATGAGCTCTAAACTGGGAAACAGTATATTTTAGGAGCCAAAGAATCAGACGTTAGAAGTATTTTCAGTTTAGTTTATTAATTAGTTTCAGTTGTTGTTATTGTATTAACATTGTAATTCCACTTCTATTAATAGTTACAACGAGCTGTCCAGAAAGAACGAATCAACAGCATTGTTGGGAAAAAAAGACTGATTATGGACCGAAACACCAAAACACCACCCATCATACCTGTAGCATCTACATCTCAATCTCTTTCACCTATTTTTTCAGCACAAGCACACACTAATACTGACAATTCCATCATGTCTCTTTCAGATCTTTTTTCATCGCCAACATTCCCACACACCACCACTCGACAACATTATCCACTAAGTTCCACCAGTTCTCCCCACACACCACAAAGAAACACTTCCAACTTAAGTTATAAATGCAACACTCCTTCACCCCTACACTTGCACAATTTTGACACCGAAACACCATTACCACAACTACCTGTATATCCATCCATGGCCAATTGATCATCCCATTTCACAAGAATGATGCAAGGTTCACCATCACCACCACAGCCATTACGCAATATAGACAAGCCCAATGAAACTGATTGGAATTTCTTCCGTTTGACGATGACGTCAATGATCGAATGGATGAAAGGGGACATTGAAGACCTGAAGGAAGAGGTGAAAACTCTAAAAAGGAGCTTAAAAGAAAAGAAGGTATAGTCTATATATTTTGCTACAAAGTTAACAAATTGCAGATGGTTTTTTCATTGGCGTCATAAATTATGTTCAAAACTCGAAACACGAGCACAGCGAGTCATTTCACTGTCAAAGTGGTAAAATCGATCCAAAACAGTCCAGAAAAAAAAAAAAACGATTGCAAAGCTGAAACTTTCGGTTCAGTGGGCCGCCCCTGCTCGTGGGAAACTCCGAGGTTAGTTTTTCCAATGCAAAAAAGGGTCCGCTGTTCCTGTTTGTGAGGCCGTGAGGGATGGTTCCAGGTTGTGCACCCGAGGCACTTCTAACCGCAACTGGTAATGTTAGCGAGCTTCGGCCGGCTATCGGCTAAATTCCCTCGAACATTAACTCAGTTAGGTGTGAGTCGAAGGCGGTTGTTCCAATCGAACTTTGGTCTTGGCTGGGTGTGTAACCAGACCGCTGTCGATCCTCTGTCGATGAACTTCGCTGATGGCGTTTCTTTGGGCGTGTGCCTCAGTTTCCTTAACTGTTGGCTGTCTGGGTGGGGCCGTTTCGGCCGCCTGGATGGGGCCACGTTTCGGGAATTGTTGGCCGCTCGAGGGTGTTTCGCTGGCTTGGTGTGGTGGTAGGGTGTCTTGAGTGTGAGCTAGCTTGCCTGGTCAGATTGAGGGGGGAATCCCATAGCCGACCTTCAGAACCGCTGAGAGAGTAAAACGAATCAGGATTGCCGCAGGACATGCTTCGCTCTGCTCTTGGGCCTTGGTGGCTGCACAAACAGGATAGAATCTTTTAGCGGAAGATGCTTCAACCTGTTCTGCCTTGGTCCTCAACCGAGTTTGGGCTTTCTGTTGCACCCAGCTGAGTGATGAATCCATGGGTTTTCGGTCCTACCATAACTGAACTGAGAAGGGATGGGCCTGACGCCCGGGTTGTCAGGCCAATAAAAGGATAGTCATTGGCGAGCTTTAACCGTCTCCTTGCCAATTGAGGGATCAGTGCTCTTTCTTAAGAGTGCCCGTGTGAACATAGCCCTCGTAATGGATGAGCTCTAAACTGGGAAACAGTATATTTTAGGAGCCAAAGAATCAGACGTTAGAAGTATTTTCAGTTTAGTTTATTAATTAGTTTCAGTTGTTGTTATTGTATTAACATTGTAATTCCACTTCTATTAATAGTTACAACGAGCTGTCCAGAAAGAACGAATCAACAGCATTGTTGGAAAAAAAAGACTGATTATGGACCGAAACACCAAAACACCACCCATCATACCTGTAGCATCTACATCTCAATCTCTTTCACCTATTTTTTCAGCACAAGCACACACTAATACTGACAATTCCATCATGTCTCTTTCAGATCTTTTTTCATCGCCAACATTCCCACACACCACCACTCGACAACATTATCCACTAAGTTCCACCAGTTCTCCCCACACACCACAAAGAAACACTTCCAACTTAAGTTATAAATGCAACACTCCTTCACCCCTACACTTGCACAATTTTGACACCGAAACACCATTACCACAACTACCTGTATATCCATCCATGGCCAATTGATCATCCCATTTCACAAGAATGATGCAAGGTTCACCATCACCACCACAGCCATTACGCAATATAGACAAGCCCAATGAAACTGATTGGAATTTCTTCCGTTTGACGATGACGTCAATGATCGAATGGATGAAAGGGGACATTGAAGACCTGAAGGAAGAGGTGAAAACTCTAAAAAGGAGCTTAAAAGAAAAGAAGGTATAGTCTATATATTTTGCTACAAAGTTAACAAATTGCAGATGGTTTTTTCATTGGCGTCATAAATTATGTTCAAAACTCGAAACACGAGCACAGCGAGTCATTTCACTGTCAAAGTGGTAAAATCGATCCAAAACAGTCCAGAAAAAAAAAAAAACGATTGCAAAGCTGAAACTTTCGGTTCAGTGGGCCGCCCCTGCTCGTGGGAAACTCCGAGGTTAGTTTTTCCAATGCAAAAAAGGGTCCGCTGTTCCTGTTTGTGAGGCCGTGAGGGATGGTTCCAGGTTGTGCACCCGAGGCACTTCTAACCGCAACTGGTAATGTTAGCGAGCTTCGGCCGGCTATCGGCTAAATTCCCTCGAACATTAACTCAGTTAGGTGTGAGTCGAAGGCGGTTGTTCCAATCGAACTTTGGTCTTGGCTGGGTGTGTAACCAGACCGCTGTCGATCCTCTGTCGATGAACTTCGCTGATGGCGTTTCTTTGGGCGTGTGCCTCAGTTTCCTTAACTGTTGGCTGTCTGGGTGGGGCCGTTTCGGCCGCCTGGATGGGGCCACGTTTCGGGAATTGTTGGCCGCTCGAGGGTGTTTCGCTGGCTTGGTGCTGGTAGGGTGTCTTGAGTGTGAGCTAGCTTGCCTGGTCAGATTGAGGGGGGAATCCCATAGCCGACCTTCAGAACCGCTGAGAGAGTAAAACGAATCAGGATTGCCGCAGGACATGCTTCGCTCTGCTCTTGGGCCTTGGTGGCTGCACAAACAGGATAGAATCTTTTAGCGGAAGATGCTTCAACCTGTTCTGCCTTGGTCCTCAACCGAGTTTGGGCTTTCTGTTGCACCCAGCTGAGTGATGAATCCATGGGTTTTCGGTCCTACCATAACTGAACTGAGAAGGGATGGGCCTGACGCCCGGGTTGTCAGGCCAATAAAAGGATAGTCATTGGCGAGCTTTAACCGTCTCCTTGCCAATTGAGGGATCAGTGCTCTTTCTTAAGAGTGCCCGTGTGAACATAGCCCTCGTAATGGATGAGCTCTAAACTGGGAAACAGTATATTTTAGGAGCCAAAGAATCAGACGTTAGAAGTATTTTCAGTTTAGTTTATTAATTAGTTTCAGTTGTTGTTATTGTATTAACATTGTAATTCCACTTCTATTAATAGTTACAACGAGCTGTCCAGAAAGAACGAATCAACAGCATTGTTGGGAAAAAAAGACTGATTATGGACCGAAACACCAAAACACCACCCATCATACCTGTAGCATCTACATCTCAATCTCTTTCACCTATTTTTTCAGCACAAGCACACACTAATACTGACAATTCCATCATGTCTCTTTCAGATCTTTTTTCATCGCCAACATTCCCACACACCACCACTCGACAACATTATCCACTAAGTTCCACCAGTTCTCCCCACACACCACAAAGAAACACTTCCAACTTAAGTTATAAATGCAACACTCCTTCACCCCTACACTTGCACAATTTTGACACCGAAACACCATTACCACAACTACCTGTATATCCATCCATGGCCAATTGATCATCCCATTTCACAAGAATGATGCAAGGTTCACCATCACCACCACAGCCATTACGCAATATAGACAAGCCCAATGAAACTGATTGGAATTTCTTCCGTTTGACGATGACGTCAATGATCGAATGGATGAAAGGGGACATTGAAGACCTGAAGGAAGAGGTGAAAACTCTAAAAAGGAGCTTAAAAGAAAAGAAGGTATAGTCTATATATTTTGCTACAAAGTTAACAAATTGCAGATGGTTTTTTCATTGGCGTCATAAATTATGTTCAAAACTCGAAACACGAGCACAGCGAGTCATTTCACTGTCAAAGTGGTAAAATCGATCCAAAACAGTCCAGAAAAAAAAAAAACGGTTGCAAAGCTGAAACTTTCGGTTCAGTGGGCCGCCCCTGCTCGTGGGAAACTCCGAGGTTAGTTTTTCCAATGCAAAAAAGGGTCCGCTGTTCCTGTTTGTGAGGCCGTGAGGGATGGTTCCAGGTTGTGCACCCGAGGCACTTCTAACCGCAACTGGTAATGTTAGCGAGCTTCGGCCGGCTATCGGCTAAATTCCCTCGAACATTAACTCAGTTAGGTGTGAGTCGAAGGCGGTTGTTCCAATCGAACTTTGGTCTTGGCTGGGTGTGTAACCAGACCGCTGTCGATCCTCTGTCGATGAACTTCGCTGATGGCGTTTCTTTGGGCGTGTGCCTCAGTTTCCTTAACTGTTGGCTGTCTGGGTGGGGCCGTTTCGGCCGCCTGGATGGGGCCACGTTTCGGGAATTGTTGGCCGCTCGAGGGTGTTTCGCTGGCTTGGTGCTGGTAGGGTGTCTTGAGTGTGAGCTAGCTTGCCTGGTCAGATTGAGGGGGGAATCCCATAGCCGACCTTCAGAACCGCTGAGAGAGTAAAACGAATCAGGATTGCCGCAGGACATGCTTCGCTCTGCTCTTGGGCCTTGGTGGCTGCACAAACAGGATAGAATCTTTTAGCGGAAGATGCTTCAACCTGTTCTGCCTTGGTCCTCAACCGAGTTTGGGCTTTCTGTTGCACCCAGCTGAGTGATGAATCCATGGGTTTTCGGTCCTACCATAACTGAACTGAGAAGGGATGGGCCTGACGCCCGGGTTGTCAGGCCAATAAAAGGATAGTCATTGGCGAGCTTTAACCGTCTCCTTGCCAATTGAGGGATCAGTGCTCTTTCTTAAGAGTGCCCGTGTGAACATAGCCCTCGTAATGGATGAGCTCTAAACTGGGAAACAGTATATTTTAGGAGCCAAAGAATCAGACGTTAGAAGTATTTTCAGTTTAGTTTATTAATTAGTTTCAGTTGTTGTTATTGTATTAACATTGTAATTCCACTTCTATTAATAGTTACAACGAGCTGTCCAGAAAGAACGAATCAACAGCATTGTTGGGAAAAAAAGACTGATTATGGACCGAAACACCAAAACACCACCCATCATACCTGTAGCATCTACATCTCAATCTCTTTCACCTATTTTTTCAGCACAAGCACACACTAATACTGACAATTCCATCATGTCTCTTTCAGATCTTTTTTCATCGCCAACATTCCCACACACCACCACTCGACAACATTATCCACTAAGTTCCACCAGTTCTCCCCACACACCACAAAGAAACACTTCCAACTTAAGTTATAAATGCAACACTCCTTCACCCCTACACTTGCACAATTTTGACACCGAAACACCATTACCACAACTACCTGTATATCCATCCATGGCCAATTGATCATCCCATTTCACAAGAATGATGCAAGGTTCACCATCACCACCACAGCCATTACGCAATATAGACAAGCCCAATGAAACTGATTGGAATTTCTTCCGTTTGACGATGACGTCAATGATCGAATGGATGAAAGGGGACATTGAAGACCTGAAGGAAGAGGTGAAAACTCTAAAAAGGAGCTTAAAAGAAAAGAAGGTATAGTCTATATATTTTGCTACAAAGTTAACAAATTGCAGATGGTTTTTTCATTGGCGTCATAAATTATGTTCAAAACTCGAAACACGAGCACAGCGAGTCATTTCACTGTCAAAGTGGTAAAATCGATCCAAAACAGTCCAGAAAAAAAAAAAAACGATTGCAAAGCTGAAACTTTCGGTTCAGTGGGCCGCCCCTGCTCGTGGGAAACTCCGAGGTTAGTTTTTCCAATGCAAAAAAGGGTCCGCTGTTCCTGTTTGTGAGGCCGTGAGGGATGGTTCCAGGTTGTGCACCCGAGGCACTTCTAACCGCAACTGGTAATGTTAGCGAGCTTCGGCCGGCTATCGGCTAAATTCCCTCGAACATTAACTCAGTTAGGTGTGAGTCGAAGGCGGTTGTTCCAATCGAACTTTGGTCTTGGCTGGGTGTGTAACCAGACCGCTGTCGATCCTCTGTCGATGAACTTCGCTGATGGCGTTTCTTTGGGCGTGTGCCTCAGTTTCCTTAACTGTTGGCTGTCTGGGTGGGGCCGTTTCGGCCGCCTGGATGGGGCCACGTTTCGGGAATTGTTGGCCGCTCGAGGGTGTTTCGCTGGCTTGGTGCTGGTAGGGTGTCTTGAGTGTGAGCTAGCTTGCCTGGTCAGATTGAGGGGGGAATCCCATAGCCGACCTTCAGAACCGCTGAGAGAGTAAAACGAATCAGGATTGCCGCAGGACATGCTTCGCTCTGCTCTTGGGCCTTGGTGGCTGCACAAACAGGATAGAATCTTTTAGCGGAAGATGCTTCAACCTGTTCTGCCTTGGTCCTCAACCGAGTTTGGGCTTTCTGTTGCACCCAGCTGAGTGATGAATCCATGGGTTTTCGGTCCTACCATAACTGAACTGAGAAGGGATGGGCCTGACGCCCGGGTTGTCAGGCCAATAAAAGGATAGTCATTGGCGAGCTTTAACCGTCTCCTTGCCAATTGAGGGATCAGTGCTCTTTCTTAAGAGTGCCCGTGTGAACATAGCCCTCGTAATGGATGAGCTCTAAACTGGGAAACAGTATATTTTAGGAGCCAAAGAATCAGACGTTAGAAGTATTTTCAGTTTAGTTTATTAATTAGTTTCAGTTGTTGTTATTGTATTAACATTGTAATTCCACTTCTATTAATAGTTACAACGAGCTGTCCAGAAAGAACGAATCAACAGCATTGTTGGGAAAAAAAGACTGATTATGGACCGAAACACCAAAACACCACCCATCATACCTGTAGCATCTACATCTCAATCTCTTTCACCTATTTTTTCAGCACAAGCACACACTAATACTGACAATTCCATCATGTCTCTTTCAGATCTTTTTTCATCGCCAACATTCCCACACACCACCACTCGACAACATTATCCACTAAGTTCCACCAGTTCTCCCCACACACCACAAAGAAACACTTCCAACTTAAGTTATAAATGCAACACTCCTTCACCCCTACACTTGCACAATTTTGACACCGAAACACCATTACCACAACTACCTGTATATCCATCCATGGCCAATTGATCATCCCATTTCACAAGAATGATGCAAGGTTCACCATCACCACCACAGCCATTACGCAATATAGACAAGCCCAATGAAACTGATTGGAATTTCTTCCGTTTGACGATGACGTCAATGATCGAATGGATGAAAGGGGACATTGAAGACCTGAAGGAAGAGGTGAAAACTCTAAAAAGGAGCTTAAAAGAAAAGAAGGTATAGTCTATATATTTTGCTACAAAGTTAACAAATTGCAGATGGTTTTTTCATTGGCGTCATAAATTATGTTCAAAACTCGAAACACGAGCACAGCGAGTCATTTCACTGTCAAAGTGGTAAAATCGATCCAAAACAGTCCAGAAAAAAAAAACGATTGCAAAGCTGAAACTTTCGGTTCAGTGGGCCGCCCCTGCTCGTGGGAAACTCCGAGGTTAGTTTTTCCAATGCAAAAAAGGGTCCGCTGTTCCTGTTTGTGAGGCCGTGAGGGATGGTTCCAGGTTGTGCACCCGAGGCACTTCTAACCGCAACTGGTAATGTTAGCGAGCTTCGGCCGGCTATCGGCTAAATTCCCTCGAACATTAACTCAGTTAGGTGTGAGTCGAAGGCGGTTGTTCCAATCGAACTTTGGTCTTGGCTGGGTGTGTAACCAGACCGCTGTCGATCCTCTGTCGATGAACTTCGCTGATGGCGTTTCTTTGGGCGTGTGCCTCAGTTTCCTTAACTGTTGGCTGTCTGGGTGGGGCCGTTTCGGCCGCCTGGATGGGGCCACGTTTCGGGAATTGTTGGCCGCTCGAGGGTGTTTCGCTGGCTTGGTGCTGGTAGGGTGTCTTGAGTGTGAGCTAGCTTGCCTGGTCAGATTGAGGGGGGAATCCCATAGCCGACCTTCAGAACCGCTGAGAGAGTAAAACGAATCAGGATTGCCGCAGGACATGCTTCGCTCTGCTCTTGGGCCTTGGTGGCTGCACAAACAGGATAGAATCTTTTAGCGGAAGATGCTTCAACCTGTTCTGCCTTGGTCCTCAACCGAGTTTGGGCTTTCTGTTGCACCCAGCTGAGTGATGAATCCATGGGTTTTCGGTCCTACCATAACTGAACTGAGAAGGGATGGGCCTGACGCCCGGGTTGTCAGGCCAATAAAAGGATAGTCATTGGCGAGCTTTAACCGTCTCCTTGCCAATTGAGGGATCAGTGCTCTTTCTTAAGAGTGCCCGTGTGAACATAGCCCTCGTAATGGATGTGGGGTAGGAAACAAACCTTGGTTACTTTGTCCGTCCGTCTGCTCGTATAATTTCCTACCCTTCTATTTTAGGGTGCGGAAGGCGATTCGCATTAACTTATTAAGTAAGCTTATTTTAAATGGTTAACAGACGCCGGCGGTGCCTGGTACGCTAGTACAGCGGTAAAGCCTGATAGCGTAAACAACCGATTCAAACGGCTGAAAGATCGTACGGTTGTACGTGGACATTCAAGATGCTTATTAGCAGCAAAATAGGACTTATCAAGGAAGGATTTCAGCTAAGTAGTGCTATATTTATTATCAAACCAATTATTCAAAGAACAACTAAGCAAATCAACCCAAATTTTCGGTTCTAGTGCCCTTGATAGTATAGCATAACATAGCATAGCAGCATATCGCACCGCACCGCACCGCACCGCACCGCACCGCACCGCACCGCACCGCATCGCATCGCATCGCATCGCATGAAGGTTGGGTATTATGCGGTTTTGCTCAGGAAATTGGTAAAAGGTGCCCAAAATGTTCTTATTGTCATCAGTCAGGTCACCGTAAAACATACAAGGGAAAGATCACTTGTCCATCCCTGCAGGCTAGTTGTACTCAAAATAAAAAAAATAAAAACATTCATGGTTGCATAACTTCTAGCGCGCGATTGCAAATAATGACATAATAGTGACATGATGTGTTCTTTGTCAAATTAATATATTTTATTATTAAGAATGTTTGCACAATATATGCACAGTCATTGGGGAATCTAATTACCTCAGGAGCAGTTTTCTTTCTTTATTGGTTTACATAGTTACTTTAATATGGTCTACTTACATGTACAGTTATATGTAGGATTGTTATATCTGGTTGAGACACATCTTACTTTCCAGTGTTTCAGTAATATCATTTATAAAATAACTACGATATAACGCGCGCTCTGATTGGCTAAAAAGCTATGTGATATAAGAGCACAGAAACATGGTTTTGATGACCTTGAACAACCTTGAAGCGATGTAGTGGATTTGATCGACCACAAATATATTTTTTCTGTTGTCAAACATGTTTTATTTCCTAAACAAAAGCCATATAATTACAGTTTTTCTTGTTTACCTAAGTTCAAGTTCTATCTAGATGTGATTTTGCTGATTTTAAACCAAAACGAAGAAAACTAAATATAGAGGCTCAGTTTTCTCAATCACATACTAACCATTTTGTAAGTTCTATAGCTACACATCTTTTCTCAAGTGTACGACTGAAAATATCAAGAAAAGATAGCCGTATTCTGCGTATTTATACTCACAAAAGAGTGAAAACAGAGCGATTCTTGTAGCTACACGGCGGATTCGCCAGAACATTCATATCTCTAGTAAAATATGTCAAAGAGAAAAAATATCTTCAAATGTCTCAGAAACGTCCATCGTTTATACATTCTTGTCGAGAAAAGCGATGAAAAGATTCAACAATACGACAAAAATTGTGGATATTTGGCTACCTGACTGCGTGCTCCATTCATCAAGTTGTCAAATATTTCAGAAAGTTTGACGACTCTTCATCATTGATCATGAATTGGCTCAGCTTTTCTCACTTTTCTTCGTGTTTCGTGTTCACAGGATACAAAACGAAGTGTAACCAGCATTCTTCTGTAATTTTCTGACAGAAAATAGCATTCTTCAAAACGTTTTTCCTGTCAAAACACTAAACGGCACTGATAACTGAAAGTTGTCGAGTCGCTTTGAAATTTTGATTTCTTTCGTGAGATTTGATTGGATGATGGACGATTTCTGACGTTTTTCAGGAGAATTGCAAATTTGATTAGTAAAATCTCGCGTAAATAAAGGATTTTTACGAAAGAAATCCTTGTAGTTATTTTATAAAAGCATTAGAAAACGTTTTTCCGTGTTCTATGCTCTGATAGAAACACTTGGGATGTTGTGAGAACACTCGTAAAGCTTTAGAATCACTCGCCGGAGGCTCGTGATTCTAAAGCTTTTCTTGTGTTTTCCCAACACCCCGCGTGTTTCTATCAGAGCACAGAACATGGAAAAGCGTTTTCTAATGCTTAAATAGAGCACCTTAGATGTGCATGAACTTAGCAAAAGTTGATCAGAGCTCCTATTCAAAAAAACAGATGTGTTGGTGTTAGCATGAACATAGAAAACACTCAAGCAGCAAAGAAATGGAAATAAATGTCCAGGGAAGAAATATATATATATAGTCCTTTCTCAAAAATGGCGTGAACGCACGGAAACGTGGCTGGTAGTATTTGTCAACAAAAGTGAAACCAAAATGGCCGCCGACAGGGAAACCTACTTTTAAAAACTGACGTCAAATAAACTTGGTTTTCGTACGTTTTCGTTTTTTTTACCAGTTAAAACTTTTAAGAATCAAAAAGAATAAGGTAGTCTTTTGGTTTCTCTTTAAACAATTTTATTTGACATTAGAAAAGTGGAGGCGTCAACTAGGTTTTTGAGTTTACACTTTGTGACGATATATTGAAGCGAAACCATTGACGCAGTTTATAATTGGTTCAGGTTTCCTTCAATGGCGGACATGGCGGACAAAAAATAAATGGAGAGTTTTATCCCCACTTAACTGAAAGTTTTTTTTAACTTTACTCAGAAAGTTGGATACTTTTTCCATGTGGATGGACATTTTTCCATATTGTAGGAAATAAACAGCTGTCCTCCAAATACATTTTTACCACAACTAGTCAGTTTCTCGCTCTCTGATTGGCTTAGAGCCGTGGTAAATAAGAGTACATACCACGGCAATGCGTGTTCGCTCGCGCACGGATCTAGCGCGCGCTTGAATCAGTTTTTCTTTCAAAATTTATCGGCGTTTTCGGATGTTTTCTCCCTCTGTTGTGGTAAAAAACAAACTTACGATAGTTTCTTGTGGTATGTCCTCTTATTTACCACGGTTGGCGCCATCTCATCGTCAAAATTGTTAAGTGGATGCACTCGGCTACGCCTCGTGAATCCACAACAATTTTGACGATTCGATGACGCCAACCGTGGTAAATAAGAGGACATACCACGCGAAACTATCGTAAATTTGTTAAACATACATACATACATATACTTTATTTCATGTGGGTGGCAAATTCAGTGAGTACAAACAAACTAGTTTCCAATTTGGCTCACAACAAAATGGATTTAGAAAAACAATTACAAATTGAGAAAATGTATCACTATACACATTGGTTTATGTAGAAATACATCTTGTGTAGTCTATGCTGAATGCTCTTGTAAAGCTGTGAAAGGAGGACTCTGTAGCTACAGCAGAAGTGCTATGACTTTGTTGTGGCATTATAAATTAGACAAACTGGTAGAAGTACCAGATCCAAAAGTGGCGTATTCCAAGAGGAAAAACCATTGAAGCAGTCTGTGATGGAAGTAACAATAAAGCAACCCAAACTTAAGAACTGTAATGAAAATGGCAAAATAACAAATTCAGCTGCATCCTGTACTTTATACGACGCAAGAAGCACAAATGTATTAAGAGGATATTTATTTGAACATCGCGTAATATCCGCGAAAAGCGCCAAAAACGAGCGCTTTTGAACAGTTTGACTTTCGATTTTCACTTTGGATTAACACTCTAATTTTATTTTAACTAAGCACAAACTATTAAAAACAAAGAAAATTGGCTGTTTAAAGCTGTTTTAGCGTTGTACAAAGCCATTTTCCTGCTTTTTGTTTCAAATTTGAGCTAATTCAGGGGAAAACATCAGCAATACTAGTAAATATACAGATCTAGCCCATGTGGACAGTTTTCAAATCAAATTTTCACTTTGGATTAACACTCTAATTTCACTTTTACCGGTCAAAAACCATCCCAAATAACTTGAACTCTTGCTAAAGCAGTTTTAGCCTTGTACAAAACGTATTCTCCATGCTATTGGTTTTTGGCGCTCAATACGCGCGTTCGTAAAAAATCTCCTCTTAAAGCCTTACAACAAGAAACAAATAGATGAGCTGCAATTCAACCATAGTGACATATCAACTGAAAACTTGTGAAAAACAAGACAACATCAAAACACGTTTTGGTAGTGTACCTCTGGGTAGTCCACTTTTAATTAGCTACCAGGTTGCAAATTAAAAAAAGCCAGAACTTTCAGTTATTTCTTCCATGCGACCATCAGAAACCAAAATGACTACTGAAACTGACAAGATAAAATATCTTCCATTCCCAGTTTACAATTATCTTCCACTTTCCATTGAGATCCATATGGAATTGATATTGCGCTTTTCTAAGAATTAAATTATTAAATATTATTAAACAGATACATTTTTCATTGGATGTGTTGACAATGCAGTTTCATGGAGAACAGAAGAGGATATTCGTAGGCAAAACAAGAGTGAAAAATGGTTTCAGGAGAGAAAATTCATACTAACTGCTTCAAACGTTTGAGATGCATTAGAGAAAATGACAAAACCAAGATGACAGAGGACACTATTCATCACAGTTTACACAAGCAATACTTAATTATGGACTTCAAAATGAATCTACTGCAGTATGTAGATGTATAGATTATATGCACTCTATTAGACACAATGTTCAAACATTTACATGTGGTTTAGTTATTTCTGCAGAATATTTCTGGCTTGGTGCTTCTCCAGAAAGGAAAGTGTATGGTCCAATTTACCATCCTCCATTTGGCGTCATTGAAGTATGTTTTAGTATATACCAATGAGCCAATCAAGGAACTAAAACCGATTTAAGCCACTTATGGAGTATTTCACTGCGATTTTATCGGTGATTTTATTGCAACCACAAATCGCCCACGTAAACTACTGCAATTTAGCGATGATAAGGCTGTACTTATATGAACAGCGCGCAGCGTCATTTTACAATGAAGACATGTTCTTACCATGTTTTTCTCGTTTTACGTTGATATAAAATGGAGAGTGCTGATGTTGAAGATGCCACAGGCGCTGCATGTTTGGCCTTAAGTATTGTCAACACTATAGAAAAACGAAGAAGGCGAAAACGAAGAAGAATTTGACGGCAAGGATGGCAAGGAAACGCAAATAAAATCCTAGATCTAGTTTTCTCAAACAAAAAGAGTACTATCAGTAGTGTGGAAATCATTCCTGGCATAAGCGACCACGATATCGTCCTGTTTACTGTCAAACCACCATGTCAGAAGAAAAGAAATGGAAAACGCAACATTTATATCAAGAAAATCAAATCAAGGATGAGTTACGAAAATTAGCCACAAGTCTAGAAAGAAACTCCAAAACAGCTAACCAAATGTGGGAAGTCTTTGAACTAGCTGCGGATTGATCTCCCGACCTTCGACGAGATTCTATCCAAGGTGAAGACCTCTCTGATGAAACAAGATACAGTAATGAGAAACGCCATTTCTCCGTCTGAGCAACTTGCAGTAACGCTACGTTTTCTTGCCACTGGCACAGGTAGTTCTAACTTGATATTTGTGGCCATTTAGAAGCTCGTACGGCGATCGATCAGTAATCAAACTCGCCCTCATGCTTGATATTTGTAGCCATTTAGAAGCTCTCAAAGTCTGTATACAAATCACTCGTACGAAGCTCTCGTACGATCGATCAGTTAGATTTGTAACCACGTCCTGTGGAATCAAACTCGCCCTCAGCCTTTCCACGGTCGGCCCGGAGCGTTATCGGCCCAGACGCCACCGCAAGTGAGAGGTGAAAAAAAGCTAAAGGGAGGAAAGCAAAGTCACGTCATGGTTTTATGCTCACCGTAAGTTACATGGCACGGAAGTAACTTTACAGATAATCCAATTATGGAAACATTTCAGGTTTCAAAACAGTTCAAAGTTCAAATTTTCTTCGGTAACAAATACATTATATGTCCGTTTATTTGAGAGTACCGTATGACTACTACCTATAGACGTACTGCAAAACAGCCCCTACTTCTTCGCGATACTCCGTCGAGAAGAGGTGAAGTTCAATCGAATTGTCGATCCTCTTCTGTACATACTGGGATATTAAACATTGGCCGAGCAGTAAAGTATATTTTCGGCCCTATGTTGTCCGCATGAATAAGCGAGTCAACGGGAAATCTGTTTGGATTTACAAGACCAACGATCCCAGGACGCTAGGACATCAACACTTATTGTTCTATATTGTCAATCATCTGTGCAATTACTTCCGTTCCCAGTAAGTTACGGTTAACATCGAGCCATTTGACGATTAAGTTCAAGAGTTTGTTTAAGTATTTTGCAATGCCTTTTCTTAGCCAAAATATAGTGCATTATCCTCTTCTAAAGAAGACTAAGATATTAGTAGAATTTTTTTTGACTTTGATGACGGGATACCTCAGTTATTTTGAATTTAAATTATCACGTGACTTTGCTTTCCTCCCTTTAGATGACGAGCTTTGGCCTACTAAAAAATGCACCCAGGGGATCCCAAGAAAATATGTGTTGCTGTGGTGACAATCTCTGATCATTTCCGCTTGTGGTTTGTTTGTGCGACTCGTGGTTCAGTGAGTGTGAACGTGTGAATTGGATTTGCTTTATCGAAAAACATGCATCATCTGCTTGTTTATCATCGCCGTGAAATAGGAGAGTATTCATAATAGTTAATGCGTGATTTGAAGTCGAAATTCAATATAGGATGATGAAATCCACGACAATTTTGGCGGGCATTACAAATCGTCGCTGGCCATCATGTAGACCTATGCCATGGACACGAGATGGAGAAACCCTCGACGTTTAATATTTTCCCGAATCAAGTCTGCAAAGTCAAACGAGGAGTTGATTGTCGCATTGGACCTGATATCCGCGGAAAAGACTCCAAGCAAAGCATGTCTCTTCTTCTCGGCGCAGATTTAATGACCAGATACGCTAAGAGTTTAAGAGTTCCCGACTGTGTACAGGTTTTAGTAAAACTTAAAGCTAAATTGCCAGATGCTGCATGGCAGATTGTTTTGAATCATCTCAATATTGGAAGAAGTAGGGTAAGTTTAGAATTCTATTGATGTTTATTTTCAAGATTTGCATAAATCAATGATTGATAGGTTACTAGTACTGTTTATTTCAGAAGATACAAATTACAAATTACTATACGTGGGTGATATATGTCAACACTGTTAGCGTAAAAAAGGATTAGCGTCTCACAAAAACTAAAACCGGAACTTTACAAGTTTTATAATCATTTTAAAATAATCTGGCCTTTTATTGATGTTTTGATTCGCACGATTAATTGTTTTTATATCTTGACAAATGAATCTTGACTGATTCAAATAACTGATTATATCATATTATTTGCATCAAATTGATCTGACTTTTCGTGTCTGTTGTTTTCTGGGGTGACCCGTTGCCTGAAAACACTGAACGGACTGGGGCGGGATCCAAAAATAGATATATTTTGTGACATCACGCCAACTTTAACTTTAACGTTAACTTTTAGTTAACGAACGTTATCGTTTGAGATATATATTTTGCATTTGTATTATTTGAGGTTCGTTATTAGTTATGATGATGAAAACGTGAAAATAATAAAGAATCATTTTAAAGATTTTCAGAACATGTATATGGTTTTTGACTGGTTTTTGTGAGTCTGTCCTAAACAGGCTATGGTTGTGCACGATTGCCGTCGTTAAATATGGTTTTATCCCCTATTTAGCCATCCGAGATCTGTTCAAAAGAAGATAAAGAATCTTGACGAAAAAAACAACAAGAAAATGCAAGAAGCATCATCAAAAGTCAAAATGGCTCATCTTAGCCCCGAAAGCAAACAAGCCCGACAAGCAAACGTGTGAAGAGAAAGAAAAAACTTCCAACGAAAAGCACAAAAATTACAAAACAAAACATCGTTCACCGTCAATGAGGACCAAAACAGGGAGTTGATAAAACTGTTTGAAACGCATTAAGAGTGAATGTCTGATAGAACCGAGAATCGCCGGTCAGTGACCCCTTGGACAAATGTCTCAAATTTTGCCAGATGATACCTTTGGGTAACCTATTTTCGAAAAGCATATTAAGTGTCATTGTCTGAGAAAACCGGGCAGAGTTGAAAGATGGGGGTCGGCCGATTCCTTTCAAATTGCTATCATTTATTACCTATAGGAATAGATTAAGAATGGTCGTATTTAAAGTTTGGTTCAGGCTTTTGCTCGAAAGTTGACCACCCCCCCTTGTTTTGCATCAAAATCGCCCTGAAAGACGCTAAAATTTCGGGTCACTTTGGCGCTCTGTAAAACTCATATTACATGATTTTCATTTAGTTTGGTTGTGATATTTAGCCTATGTAGAGCTGGGTTACATGCAATAATGGCAAATTTTCGAAAAACATCTTATTTTCACTTCGAGTTAAAAGTCAGTTGTCGACGGCCTTCGGCGGTCGACTAAATTTAAGCCATTTTATGGAGGTCCGTTCTTAAAAGTGCGGCAGTTTATTTTCTTAATTTAGCCATTTTTAACAAGTTTATTCTTTCCTTTCTTGATTTCCAAAAACTCTTACTTCAACAGACATCTCGATCACATTCAAGGTCACATTCGATCACATTCAAGGTCACTTCATCACTTCATATCAACGGATCGGGAAATCACATTCAACGGATCGGGCAATCACATTCAAGAACGATTGTTAATGTCAACAAATCCCATAATGCTCTTTGCTACTGTCGACGTAGAATCCCGAGTGCATGCTGGGAAATAAATTTCGCACGTTCGCACGTGCGATCAAAATGGCGGACGACATAGACAGAGAGTCGATCCGCGAGGAAGTTCGAGCATGTATTCGCGAAGAACTACACAGCCGACCAGGAACACAAACATTTGGGCTTGACTTCGTAGCTGGCTTAGAAGTATGAAATACATTGATCTATATCTCCACCAAGATTTCAAGCTCCCGTTGATTAAATCCTGGTTGAACGTGGTACTACTGAGTCCCATCTCCCTCCACGGTGTTATATTTTCTGCAACGATCTTCCCGTTCCTTCCCTCGGTAGCCGTCGTTTGTGCTTTCACGCGTGCTCGCAACGTTGCTAGCGTCATCAATTGCGTTCGGTTTTGTCTGTTATTTATTATTTAATTTTGCTTGTTGTCTATTCCTTCACTCTATACGTTCTATCCCTCCTCCATGGTCGTTCGTTTTACCTTGACGAAAACCACCTTCCCTCCCTCCCCTCCCTGCTTCGCCGCCGTCCCCTCCCCTCCCCTCAATAACCATTTTGTTTCGTATACCAAATATTTATATTTTCACTGTATTTTCATATTTTCATTTTCTTTCTTCATTCTCCCTTTTTTCCTATCTTTTTCTTTTAATTTCTGAACCCTTTATCCATTTATTTATCTATTTATACATTTATTTATTTAGTTCTATTTTTATTTATTTTTTTAAATATTTTTCAATTTTTTATTTTTTAATCCTCACATACAGCCACTTTATTTATTATTATTATTATTATTATTATTTTTTATTATTTTATTTTTTATTTTTTTTATATATATATATATTTTTTATTATTATAAATTTTTTTTCTTTATTTTTTTTATTTTTTTTATATTATTATTTTCTATTATTATTATTTTATTATTTTTAAATTTAATCAAAATTTTAATTTTTTATTTATTTTTTATTTCTTTATATAAATATATATATTTTTTCTCTTTCTTTAATTTATATTATTTTTTTATGTTTACTTTCCTCTTCCCTCTTCTGCTTCTTTTAATATGTATGGATTGAATCGCATTTGCCACCTATAAAAACCGCCCATAAAAACTGTCATGTTTTTTATCCTCACATACAACCACTACTCTGTTCATTTTTCCATATGTATGGGTTGAATTGCATTTGCCACCCCCAAAAACTGACTCCATCCTGATTACAATATTCTCTCGTGCGGATTCGTTGGATGTATCATACCTATATTGCTCATAGTCATCTAATAATTGAACAATCGACTCAAACATTCTTATCCATTCAGCATATTCATCACTGTCGAGGGAGATGAAGGTAGAAGCTCGAACTTCCTCGTGGATCGACTCTCTGTCGACTATGTCGTCCGCCATTTTGATTATTTCCCAGCATGCACTCGGGATTCTACGTCGACAGTAGCAAAGAGCATTATGGGATTTGTTGACATTAAAAATCGTTCTTGAATGTGATTTCCCGATCCGTTGATATGAAGTGATGAAGTGACCTTGAATGTGATCGAATGTGACCTTGAATGTGATCGAGATGTCTGTTGAATATGATTAATTTACACATGTTGAATGTGAATGTGGTTGTTGAATGTGATCGTGATCCTTGAATGTGATCAAATTAAAGTTCTTGAATTTTGCACCATTTCGCCTTCCATAGCCTCCGACTCTTCAAGGTAGTCGGCTCTTTTCCCGTCAAATTTTGTTTGTTTATCATCAATAAGTCGGACTTGGTTCTTCGTATACTGTCTTTTTAACCGCAAGCCACTCTTTAGTGCTTTAAAATACCTTAAAATCTTACAAGAACATGATAAAAGGTAAATAGCTTCGTTTCACACATACTAATTAAGTCAATAAACACTCAGTCAGTCAATTTCAGCAGATTGTGTGACAGAAACGGTTTGATCGCGATTTTGCCGGGAAAACAAGGGTTTCAAGCTCTCTCTATGTACAACATATTACAATCCAATCAAAAGAAATATATGTATTAATGCCTAGATGGATTTATTCAGTAAATATACCATTATTAAACATTTGAGAGTTCGTCCGCAAATCATCATTTAGAATCTCTATGTCAACAGCGACACTAAATGAATACTAATTACTTCATTGAACATGGTCACTCATCACTAATTTAAATTTGGCTGTATTCACTGTTAAAGTAGCATTGGATTGCTGATACAATAGTATTGTAATATCTTGTAATCCAGTGAGTTAAAAATGATTTGATACAACAAATCAACAAACTAGTGTGTTCAGTTACAGACATAACTGGACTATAATAGTGAACTCTCACCAGCCAATCTCTCTACTGTCCAGTCGATGTCCAGTCTCATATTGCGTCAGTCCACGCACTGAGCCGGCCCCGTCCACACTAATCCGTTTTCGTTTGAAAACGCATACTTTTTTATCCGTTTTTAGCGATCGTCCACTAATAATAATAATATGTCGGTTCTTATATAGCGCATTCCACTGACAAACAATCAAATGAAAACATAGATGAAAACGGAGGTTTTCGAAAACGCTTTCAAAAGTGGAGACGTTTGAAAACGCCGCATGCAGGTCTCAGATCCAGGAAAAGATGTGACCGTTTCCCGGACCGGCAGTTTTTGTATATGTACCTTTTTATGAATAAATTAAACATTCAAGAGAGCTATATATATATTACTCTTACTTTGAAAAAATTGACCGTTCTCCGGAAAACGGCGTAAACCGGTCTGGATCTGCGCCTGGATCTATATTTGGTGCAAAAACGGAGCTTTTCAGAAACGCTTATGTCACAACTGGTTATGCAAGCCGCAGTTACCCGCAGGAAAAGAAGGGTATCTCCACAGGGCCCCCTAATTCATCAATAATTTCACAAAAATGCTAGTAAAAGAATAAAAGTAATTATAGAGAAAAAGCTTTGTTTAATTAAAACTCAGCATAATGAACGTTTCCAGCTAAAATTACAAATTATATTACATTATATTGTTTTTTGTTTTTCTTTATCACGCGCGCGCGCGCGGTGTATCGCGGTGTACCACGCGCGCCGTGACAAAGAAAAACAAAAAGCGATATAATTACTTGTATTCTTTTATTAGCATTTTTGTGAAATTATTGATTAATTAGGGGGCCCTGTGGTATCTGGCGCTATTGGAGCGTGCGTTGGGGGAGGAAAGGGGTGGGGGAGGAAAGGGGAGGGGGAGGGGAAGGAGGAACGGTGGGCGGGGAAGGGGGAGGAGGGTGTTTGGAATAAAATTACTTTTTTTAATTCAACGTGTCAATCGATCTAGCATTACTGCTAATTTGGGACACGACTCTCAACACTCATTTCTTACTACATTCTCTATTATGTACTATACACCCAACGCTCATCTCACTAGTTCGTTTTTAATGAGGGAGGAAAACCGGAGTACCAGAAGAAAATCCCTCGAAACAAGGGAGAGAACGAACTTACAAACTCAACTCACATAAAGTGCCCGATTCGTGAATTGAACCAGGCACCACAGCGTTTCATGAGAGGCGAATGCTCTCGCCACTCGGCCACCATTGCTCCCTAGAGGGAGCAGGCGGGAGACGTGCCGCGAGGAGTTTGACAGGTGCACTACAGTCAAAGCCAGGCTATAGAAACTGCTATAAACTACAGATGGTTTAACACCTGTTCTTGACAATAACGGAAGCGCATAAATTAAAAATAAGGTACAGTACCAAAATCAACAATTTACGGCGTCGAAACCACCACCTCCACATTCTCCCATCCAGATAACCAAAACAGAAAATGAGAAATTTCTCATTAAAAGATAGGAATAAAAATCATAATCGTTAACTGTTTATACCACATACAAGCAATTCATGTTTTAGAGTAATGTTCAGTGTTTTGTACATTTGAAAATCAAAGGAATATATAAGTGTTCTTTAACGATAATAGTTTTTTCAGTTTTCACGCGTAATGAAATAATGGTTCAAATGACGTTTCGGCTGCACTGGTGGCAGCCTTCACGTGAAAACCGTGAAAACTATTATCGTTATGTCTAACTCACGCGAAACTGGCCTAAAAGTACCCATTTGTTTTTTCTTAGAAAACTAAGCTAATGACTAGTAGATTAAAAAACTCACTTAACCCATGTTTGGGTATAGGGGTGCCGCTGAGGGTTTGAAACCCTGGTCCTGTTTAGGACAAAATATATATACTAAAATATCCACCCTGTCTAGGACAACACCCTCTATTTTATGACCCCTATGACAAAGGACAAAATACTGTCTTCTGTCTGGCAGTTCTACTGATACAGTACACAAAAATTCATCACCGACGACAATCGTGCAATACCATACCCTGTTTAGGACAGACTCACATAACATTATATACCCAGTCAAAAACCGATACCCTGTCCAGCGGCACGCCCCCGTATAGCCCAGACCCTACTAACAGAACTGCACCGTGAACTTTCAGATTGAGTTTCTCATACACACGAGACAATTGTAACAATTATTTATTTCAGATAACCACTCAGTAACGTTCATTTGTACGACTGTGTAATCTTGAAATTAAAACACTAACTATTAATTGTCCTGAATTACTCTGTGATAAATCAAATACAAAATTTTGATTCCATTTTAATGATAATGAAGCAGATTATTTCACGGCAATGTTGTAAGAAATATCGATATTGTTGCAAAGTCATTGCATGAACATGTTCAATGAAGTAATTAGTCATTCAGTACGTGTCAGTGCTGTTGACATAGACTGATTCTAAATGATGATTTGCGGACGAACTCTCAAATGTTTAATAATGGTACATGTATATTTACTGAATAAATCCATCTAGGCATTACATATAGTTCTTTTGATTGGATTGTAATATGTTGTACATAGAGAGAGCTTGAAACCCTTGTTTTCCCGGCAAAATCGCGATCAAACACTTCTGTCACACAATCTGCTGAAATTGACTGACTGAGTGTTTATTAACTTAATTAGTATGTGTGAAACGAAGCTATTTACCTTTTATCATGTTCTTGTAAGATTTTAAGGTCTTTTAAAGCACTAAGCGGTTAAAAAGACAGTATACGAAGAACCAAGTCCGACTTATTGATGATAAACAAACAAAATTTGATGGGAAAAGAGCCGACTACCTTGAAGAGTCGGAGGTTGCTCACGCGAAGTCGTTGAAAATATCCGAGTAAGAGTTTTTGGAAATCAAGAAAGGAAAGAATAAACTTGTTAAAAATGGCTAAATTAAGAAAATAAACTGCCGCACTTTTAAGAACGGATCTCCATAAAATGGCTTAAATATAGTCGACCGCCGAAGGCCGTCGACAACTGACTTTTAACTCGAAGTGAAAATAAGATGTTTTTTGAAAATTTGCCATTATTGCATGTAACCCAGCTCTACATAGGCTAAATATCACAACCAAACTAAATGTATCATAGAAAATCATGTAATATGAGTTTTACAGAGCGCCAAAGTGACCCGAAATTTTAGCGTCTTTCAGGGCGATTTTGATGCAAAACAAGGGGGGGTGGTCAACTTTCGAGCAAAAGCCTGAACCAAACTTTAAATACGACCATTCTTAATCTATTCCTATAGGTAATAAATGATAGCAATTTGAAAGGAATCGGCCGACCCCCATCTTTCAACTCTGCCCGGTTTTCTCAGACAATGACACTTAAAAAGTTCCAGCGCCTTTTAATTTTTTTTTAAATTGGGAAAGTTCAAATGTGTGGTCGAAGTGCTGTTTTTGATTGTCGCGCTGTCCAAATAATGGCGCGAGTACCATTGTAGCCTCAAAACTATTTCAATACCAATCAAACTTTACACAGATAAAGAAGCACTATCGACAATGAATTTCAGTCCAAAAATTGTTCTGCTCTGTAAATCAAATATTTTTGCGAGCCATTTCGAGAATGAGTATAAAGTGCACAGAAAGTTACGGCGAAAAATAGGGTATATTAAATCGCATAAAACGGTTCCTGGTATGTCATTGTTCTACATTTAAACTTTATAGCCTTAAAGTTATGTTATTGAAGTTTGTCTCTACCAAGTTTCACGGTCAAAATCGCATTCTTTCCCAATCAGAAAATCGATCGTCCGAGTACTACTTTTGGCCGGAGCGTCATTGATACTTTGACTCTTGAGAAGACATCAAAGTGGGCCGATAAAATTCGAAACTACCTCTAAAGAAGTCTCAATGCACAGCTATTGAAGTTAAAAGACAGCGAAATGCTTTGAAAATCAATTCAATTCAATTTCTGCTAGACCTCACTAGTCTTTCAACATTTACAATCCCATAACTTGTCAACAATATAATTTAATTATGTACATGATGGTACGTCTCATTCACATTATTTACTCTTGCTCGTTCGCTCTCATAAACAACCGCATTCTATTCCAATAAAACACGACTAGAAGATCATAACAGATCAAAACGTTTAATATTCTGTTATTGACATTAAAATATTATTACTATTATTAAATTTGCTACTCTTCTGGCTACAGTCCCTACAATATTCTCGATATGTAAATTAGGTTGTTCGTTTCCTTGTCAATCTAGTAATTGTACCTTCATCGCCGAGAAAAACTTGTCGAAAAAGTACATTACGTTACCGTAGAGTAAAGGTCTATGTTTGACGGATTTAGTTTTCTAGCCAAGAAATAAATAAATTGAAACTGGACGGCCAGGCCAGGAGCCACGCAAGAGAGCCACGCGAGTGCGGGCAAATATTGCCGGCAATTTTGTTGCAGCGTGTGTGTTCACCCATGAAACTGATTGCTCGCAATTGACTAGCGCGCGCTAATACGACGTAATTTGTTGCTCGCAAGATGTTGCAGAGGTGGACACACGCAGTTGCATGCACCGTGTGTCCGGCCCTTTAGCGAACGTTGATATTCGTCATCACTAAGCGTACGTAGCAACTGCCGCAAATCCTTCTCGTATTTCCTCTACTGTTAGTCTCCTATGCACCCGTTCTTATTTTCAGGATCCCTGCGATCCCGAAAGTAAGAACGGGTGCATAGGAGACTACTCTACTGTTAGCTCTCCAAATCATCCACATTTAAAAGGCATAATCACGCTTGGGTCACGTGTCATGTGTACTGTGTTACACATTTTTATATTGCTCAATATATTGTCAAGATCGCGAGTGCTCTTTAATACTAATCTTTCAGTGTGGTGAATGACTTTTTGTAGTTATATAGCGCTTCTTGACCGTATTACGGATTGCGGCGATTCTCATTACCATGGACATTTGGAGTTCGTTGCGCTGGGGGGGGGGGGGGGGGGGGGGGGGGGGGGGGGGGGGGGGGGGGGGGGGTTATTTTATTTTATTTCTTTTCAGGATTCGCCCATGGGTACTCCCATATATGGGCTATACGGGGACGTACCGCTGGACAGGGTATGGTTTTTGGCCTCTCTGCCCTGAACAGGGTATATAATTTTATGTGAGTCTGTCCTAAACAGGGTATGGTAATGCACGATTGTCGTCGTTAAATATGGTTTTATCCGGTATTTAGCCAACCGAGAGAGAAGTTTGCCGATCTTTAGCAGGTGATCAGTCAACATAAAACACGTTAAAATTGTGTAAAAGAAGACAGTGTTTATTTTGTCCTTTGTCCTAAACAGGGTCCTAAAATAGAGGGTGTTGTCAGTAGACAGGGTAGGTATTTTAGATTGTTTTGTCCTAAACAGGGTCAATGTTTCAAACCGTCAGCGGCACCCCTATACCCAAACATGGGTCAAGTAGTAACTCCCCCGGAATGCAACAGAGATGTTATGGTGGAACATTGAAACTCCAACCAGATGAGGGAGTAAAGACAGAAATGAAGCTACTTCTTGCATTTAATTTATTTCTTTAATTTATCGATGGGTTTCCAGAGGTAAAGCACGCGCGCAATTTTTATGCACAGCGAACCCCAACCTTACGTATTTCGCGCGCGCGCTCTACCACAGGAAACCCATCAAAGAAAGGTGCAAATATATATTTATTTAGTAGCCTCGGAAGCAATAGCCTCCTTTGCAGACGCTTTTAATGTCGACATTAAAAACGTCTGCAAAGGAGGCTACGGAAGCAATGGTTGGGCTACCAATGAGAAAACGATATATATGAAGACAATGAAACACGCCATACAGCTACGTTGTTCTTTATGATATCAAAGGCCTTTCAGAAAAAAACGAGTTTGACTATGGGGATATAACAACAACGTTTGCTCAACCTTACGCGCGTGGCTCATGGTCGTCCAGTTTCTTTCCCGATTAAGCAGACATTTGATATTTTTGCTAGAAAACTAAACGCGTCTATTTACATTGATAACGTCAAACATAGACCTATACTCTACGGTAACGTAATGTACTTTTTCGACAAGTTTTTCTCGGCGATGAAGGTACAATCACTAGACTGACAACATCCTCGAAAACCAATGGACTCCCCCCTTCCCTTGCGTTTCCCCTCCCCTCCCCCTCCCCTACAGCCCCTGGGTTTCCGAGGATGGATTGACAAGGAAACGAACAACCTAATTTACATATCGAAAATATTGTAGGGACTGTAGCCAGAAGAGTAGCAATAATATAATAATATTTTAATGTCAATAACAGAATATTAAATGTTTTGATCTGTTATGATCTTCTAGTCGTGTTTTATTGGAATATAATGCGGTTGTTTATGAGAGCGAACGAGCAAGAGTAAATAATGTGAATGAGACGTACCATCATGTACATAATTAAATATATTGTTGACAAGTTATGGGATTGTAAATGTTGAAAGACTAGTGAGGTCTAGCAGAAATTGAATTGAATTGATTTTCAAAGCATTTCGCTGTCTTTTAACTTCAATAGCTGTGTATTGAGACTTCTTTAGAGGTAGTTTCGAATTTTATCGGCCCACTTTGATGTCTTTTCAAGAGTCAAAGTATGACGCTCCGGCCAAAAGTAGTACTCGGACGATCGATTTTCTGATTGGGAAAGAATGCGAGTTTGACCGTGAAATTTGGTAGAGACAAACTTCAATAACATAACTTTAAGGCTATAAAGTTTAAATGTAGAACAATGACATACCAGGAACCGTTTTATGCGATTTAATATACCCTATTTTTCGCCGTAACTTTCTGTGCACTTTATACTCATTCTCGAAATGGCTCGCAAAAATATTTGATTTACAGAGCAGAACAATTTTTGGACTGAAATTCATTGTCGATAGTGCTTCTTTATCTGTGTAAAGTTTGATTGGTATTGAAATAGTTTTGAGGCTACAGCGATGCTTGGTACTCGCGCCATTATTTGGACAGCGCGACAATCAAAAACAGCACTTCGACCACACTTTTGAACTTTCCCAATTTAAAAAAAAATGAAAAGGCGCTGGAACTTTTTAATATGCTTTTCGAAAATAGGTTACCCAAAGGTATCATCTGGCAAAATTTGAGACATTTGTCCAAGGGGTCGCTGACCGGCGATTCTCGGTTCTATCAGGCATTCACTCTTAACAACGAGAAAGAAGGACAAGAAGAGCTGACTAAAGTATGTAACGAAGCGGAATCGACTAAAGTCCATGATTCGTCACTGATACTTACCCCTCAGTACCCCCCTAGGGTATCTGCGATGTTATTGAGCAAAAGCTCAGAAAGAAAGAAAAACGAAAGTTTGTCGTGGTATGTTGTGTTTTGTCCTCTATTGTATAATCTATCTCTTTTTAGCAATGCTAAATGATTTGAGATTGTCTCTTAGAGACTGTCCAGCATAAACCACTTTACCAGATTTTGCCAAGTCTTTCTCAAATTTTCCTCTAAAAAACTCTTTGGTTCTTGTGTTGCAAAGTTTGTGGAGCATGTCACTATATCTTGTCAATACACTTCTCGTTTGATGTGGTAGCACACTTCTCTAGTGACCATTTAAAATATTTCAATAATTCATCATCATTATAAACATTGAAGCGAATCACTTCCAAGAATTTGCTCTTATGTTTGTTTAACTTTCTTTCATTCACATACTCTCTGATGCCCAAATCTGCCTCTCTTACAAATAAAAAGGCAGTAAATCTTTCTTGACAAAAGTCAAATTTCCCTCATCAAGAAACTTAAGAGCATCTGGAAGATAGCTTTTGTCTGTTCCTTTCATCTGTACCAAAATGTCTAATTCTTGTTCCATTTGAGACTGTTAGTTTTCTTTTCCCTTTCTTTGCTGAAAGAGTGTCTTTCCTAAGTTTAATCATCTGGCAAAGTGCTGCACCAGATATTCGGTATAAACTAACATCATCCTCTGGTATTACATTCGTTTCAGCATCAACTGGTTTAGAAACAATGCTACTTGATTCATACTTAGCGAAGTCATATACAAGGGAATGCAAAATACCGGTGATGTCTCTAATGGTACTCGATGAATATTCTTGTGATAGTTTGACAAATACACGACTGCATACCATTGAATAATTATTGTTGGAATCGCCGTCCAGGTACATCAACAGATGATTCATCCACCGCATCGTTAACTTTGCTTTCCTATCCGTTCTTACTTCTTTTGCAACATCAGACACAAACTCAATGTTGTTAACTAGGTCACGAAGCTCACCATAGCGTACATCGATGATTTCGTGAATAAGTTGTCTATGTGATTCGTAGTATGTCATAACCTGCTGTGTTTTCAGTTTTTCCGACACAAAACTCCAACACATGGGCTGCTTTTCTAGTAACTTTGCTCGAAGATTATCCAGTTCCTTGTTTGTAAGAGCCTTTTTGTTTTTGTTTTTGTTTGTTTTGCTGTTACGTAATTGTACAGCTCGGTTGATACTTTGCTTTTTTCCCGCCGTCACCGTCGTCGTGTCACACCTCACTTGGACCTTTTTGCCCTTTTGAAGAACAGTTTCTCTTAGTTTTCTTTTACTAGATTCTGAAGAGTTATTCCCTTTCCTGCTGACTGTATTGCTTTCATCGCTATAATCACTGTCACTGTCACTTGTAGCACTGTAAGCACTTGAACTTGAAATCTCGCTACTTTCCGACTCAAAATCAAATTCTTCTCGGAAAAATCTGACATTTCATTACTGACACTTGACTGTACTCCATAACAATCGATCCCCTGTTCTAATTCTCTATAGCTACGGATATACCATTGTCCTACGTTTTGAAAATCGTTTTCCGGAAGTTCATTTCCTCAGACGTCCGCATTCTAAAAATAGATTTATTGAAATTAAGATATCCCAGACCCTATACTGGAAGACTCCCTCTCTGTCCCTCATGGTCTCTTGGTAGAACCCATGTTGTGATTATTATTTTGAGAGCACTTTATTATCTCATAAAAGTTTGTCAATAGTTGACAATTTGTTGAGGTCTTCTTTCCGTCATCTGGATGCTGAAGGAATTCGTTACTAAAAATCCACTGATAAACTGACAACTGATAAGCTAGTGGCCCTCTATATATACATAAATAATATAATATAACGTTTTCCCGTAACTGAAGTTTAGTATGCAAATGAGCTGTGCTCAGCTGGCTGTACTTGTGGTTTGATGAATATGTGACGAATACACGTAAAATGCACTGTGAAACCAAAATATATTTTTTATTTTGCACTCTCATAAGCTACACTCAAATTACTTCGTGCTAAAAAATAATAATACTGCTTTGGAAAATGTTAGTAGTGGCAACGTCCGGGGAGGGGTGGTCCTTTGGCCCTAGCAAGGAAGTGTTAAAGTGCAAGTATCACGATTTAAACAACTTTTCACCAAATGATTATTTGATCTGTCTAATTTCTATCTGCAAACCTTTTTCGATAGTTGTCGAGTTAGAAACGCGCTAAAAATTGCCGATAAAGTTCATTTCCGGTTGAAATACGATAATTAGCAGTGACGTAGGGAGAGGAACGAAATCAAACGCTGCCTGCCTTCTTCAGTTCTTGTTCTTTGTGCTGTTCGATTATTGTACTTACAGCCATTGTAGAAAACGCTATAAACAGTTGTGGACTACATCACCGAAAGAATTTTACTCCAAGTCAACACAGTTGTATTTGTTCAAAACACTTCACTTCTTCGTGCTTTGTCAATGATTCTGTTAAAACATCACTGGGATTTGGTCTAAGGTAACCCGGATTTTAAGACATTTTAAAGATTTAATTCAGACATTATTGACTGATATTTCCATATTTTTTAGACGTTTCACATCACAAAAACACATAAGAACTTATAAGATTATCGTTCACGGTTCAGTCAGACTTCGCCGTACGTTCACAGTCGCACATCCACAATGTCCTTCAACACTACGCAAACATGCACAACACAGTTACTTAAAATAACTATTTGTGTCTTTTTAAACTAACCTAGTCGACGCGAACTGAAGTCAAGTGCAGTACCTTCCATTTTTACTCCTGTTTCTACGGACCAAAGTACTACTAGGAAAGCCTACCAAAAACGTGAACGTCACAGAGTAAGAAAACAGTAAATCAGTAGTTTATTTATATTTCTCAATAAAACCCTATATCCAGCTGTAACATTTCCCCCTTCTTGTTTATTGGACGAAAGGTTTTACAGACAGCTCTCGAGACCTCAAGAAGTAGTACTTCATCTAGTACTGTCCAAGATAATGTTCAAGATACAGATGTCGAGGAGCAAAGCGTCCAGAATTCTGTTGGCTGCCAAACAACACCAGAAACAACGAACGGTTCTGTGCTATGTAAACCAAAACCAATAGTTAAACACAAAGGTAAAAATTCCTTAACGTGAAAAAGAATCAATTTAAAAAAACAGACTGCTGAATAATTGATATTTTTAACCTTGTAGAGATAAACTGTATTGCTGAGATGAAATCCATTGGTATTCAGTGTTCACTAATAGGTACAAACCCTATTTGGAATGATAGTGACAGTGATAGTTCTAGTAGTAGTGATGATGAGATGTGTATTGACGAAGATTACAAGGCAGAAAGTTCTGATACTAATAGTGATAGTGAAGAAGCTTCTCCTACATCATTAGATGAAGTAAGTTCCCACACCCACACTTCGGTAATAGCATTTTATTTGAGGTTTCAGTAATCTAATTTAAGTAAGTAAATTTTAACAATTATGTTTATAGTCTTTCCTCACAAGATCAAGCAAACGAAGAAAGAGCATTTATTGTCTATGAAAGCTGCCTACTCAAGTTATTTAAAAACTGTTTTTATTGCAACTCATTGGATGTGCAAACTACTATCCCTGTAATTCAAGGAACAATGATCAAAGTAAAACAAGTGTGCAATGCTTGCAATGAAATATATTCATGGTGCAATCAGAGGATAATAAATGGACTCCCATTAGGAAATATACTTCTTTCTGCTTCAATCCTATTTGCTGGAGCACTTCCAAGGAAGACACTGAGAGTCCTGACATTTGCTGGAATCCAGGCAATATCTCCCCAAACATATTTTTCAGAGACGATATCTTCATGGTATTATTTCAAAAGTGTGGGAGCATCATGCATCAGACATCCATGAGGTCTTAAAGGACCAGCATCTTGTTCTGGCTGGAGATGGAAGAAGTGACAGCATGGGCCACTGTGCCAAATATGGTACTTACACCCTATTGGACATAAACATAAACCAAATTGTTCATATTACAACAGTACAGGTAAAGTGTTAAAATTAATCATCATCATCATCATCATCATCATCATCATCATCATCATCATCATCCATAAATGATGATAGAGTGTTTATATAATTAAAAACTGAAGCAGGATCTCCTCTTATTTCAAGAGCAATGAAGTGAAATCAAGTTATCATATGGAATTAGAGGGGCTTAAAAGAGGATTAGAACACCTACAAAGTACAAACTTGGAAGTGAAGACACTAATCACAGACAGACACTATCAAATAAGGAAGTGGTTACGGGAAAATTATCCAAACATCCTACATTTCTTTGATATATGGCATGTAGCAAAAGGTACAAAAGCATTTTTTTAAATAAGAAACCGATTTATTTGAAACAATATCTTACATTAGATATCATATTTATTGTAGGGCTTCAAAAAATCCTCAAAGGCCTATCTAAGAGGAAAGACTGTTCACTTGTTGAATCGTGGATGAAGGGAATAACACATCATGTATATTGGTGTGCCACAACAAGTCAAGGAAATCAAGAGCTGGCCCTTGCTAAATGGTTGTCTATTGGAAACCATGTAACCAACAAACATACAGGACATGCCAGCAGTTTGTATCCCAACTGCACCCATCCACCCCTTCATAAGAAATGGTTTAAGCCTGGTAAGACTTCAAAATCTGTAGTCATTTGAGGAATTATCCAAAAAGATTGTTTCCTCTATTTTTAATAAAGGGAAAAAATATATGAATGAATGAAGATCTACTGTAGATGAAAATAAAGATGTATAAAATTTTGATGAAACATTCTGATCAGTGCTTTTACAGTCATTAATTTTTATGGACACTAAAAAACACAGTTGGCTAAAATTATCAAACACCATCAAAGTACCTGTAGTGATTTGCTTGTTGATTCAAGACAGAACATTAGTGAAGAAATAGAAAATGAGGCAGCGTCCTCTATCGAGTTTTAGAAGCATGCAGGAATTGGAAGAAGACAAGGAAGTGTTAGGAGAAGGAGCAGAGTGCTTCTCACACTTCTCACGTCTTCTTTCAATTCCCAAGTGCTTCTATAACTCGATAGAGGACGCTGCCTCATTTTCTATTTCTTTTATAAAATACAATTACGATTTTAAGTCAAGTTTTCAATTTTGTTTGAATATCGGCGCGTGCACGCAGTGCTGTGTGCTCTCATAGAACACATGGAATACACAACATTTGGCCAATCAGAGCCCCGGGGGGGGGGGGGGGGGTACGTTTTGGTCTGGTATAGGGTATGGTTTCCGCAATAACGCCACTATCAGTCGCTATCAGTTTACATATCCCTTTAACACGGTTTCAATCTGGGATAGGGTATACATTTTTAAGCTTTAGTCTGGGATAGGGTGTACATTTTTAAGCTTTTGTCTGGAATAGGGTATGGAAAATCAAACTTTTAGGTCTGGGATAGGGTCAGGGTTTTGAGGTGTCCGCGGCACACCCCTACCCAAAAATACCCTTAGTGCCCCGGGATCAGAGCGCACATTATATCATAGTTATTTCATAACATATAATAATTTTCAAATTGATTCTCTTTGTCTACTCTTCCAAAGGTTTGCTAGTCACTAATATGTCCAGATATTAAATTATTATTATTATTTTGAAGGATCAGAGGCATTTGAGAAACTCTCTGACATTTTAGAAAACAAGAGAATACAAGATGACATCAAGCAACTCTCCCCATATGGGCAGACCTCATCAATTGAAGGCTTCCATAGTATCATTAACCACTTTGCCCCTAAGATGGTGCATTTTTCATATAAAGGGATGTGGAGCCGGTAAGATATAAGTCCCCATGATCATTGCCACTTCCTGTTATACTAATATAACTTATTGTTTTGGTACTCATTGTATTATGTATAACTTACTGAATAACAATTCAAATTATGACATCATATGATAGTATACTAGTGCAAACAATATATCTGTGAAACAGTAGTCTAACTAATTAATACTAAATAGCACTGATGAAACAATAGAAACAATAGATATAACACTATTTAGTACTATTTAGTAAGTACTATTTCACTGTTATATTGTTAATGGCACTCTATTGTTTGTAGAACAATTCTTGCTGCCATGCACTTTAATGAAAACAATGGGAGGGAGCAAGCCACCAACAATAAAGGGGAACTTGAATTTACTATCCAATATCCAAAGGCAAAGAGTGGAGGTTACGTGGTCAGGAGAATAAGTGGTGCTTGTTCGTTCAGGGAGTAGATTGTTTGTAATTATTACTTAATTCTAGAGATGCTTATATTTTCAATGCTGTATTTTATCTATTGATTTTAGATTATGTACAAGAGCTATTTAAAGAAGTCCGTCTTGCCATACAAGGTGACGAGGAAGCTACATGTACTATTGGGGAAGAGGTTTTCCCTCCCCCATTAAACAAAGAATTTGTGCGACCAAACAAGGCAGAAGCAGTCAAAGACTTCTATACGAGATATCACCAAGGAAATGAATAAAAAATAATCATATATTCTTAGTGATACATAAATATCCTCAATTATCCTACCAAAATCATTCCCAAAATCTCAATAGTTGTCAGATATTGAAGTTACACTCCAATGGCTCTGAACAATGGTTTCAAGTCAAGGCTATCGGGTCAGTACAAACACTTGACCCGATAACCTTGACTTGAAAGCTCTGCTCAGTCATTGGAGTGTAACTTCAATATCAGCTATTCTTACCATATCATTGTGACGTCACATCAAAACAATACATTGTTTAAATGCTAAGAGTTATGGCAGTGAGAGGGTGACAAAACAGCAGCAACACAAATGATTTCACAAATAAATGTATTTTACAGACCATCATCTGAAAGTGATAAAAGTCACCAAACACAGTAAATATTGTGGGAAAAGTGTTGATGCATATAACATGTGGAAACTAAGCCAAGTTGAAATCAAGCAAACCTCAGCAGTTTTTAATTATTCTGTCCCCCTCATAAACAAGCCATGACGTCATAATGTTAGAAGGGAATTGAGTTCAATTTTGCAGATAAGTGTTCATAAAATTAATCTCAATTTTACAAATTTCAAAGCACAAAATAGGCTATAGTTTAAATTTAAATAATTCTAGCATTTCTCACTCATCTGCATAATTAAACCCCTCAAAATCAAAGTTTTCTTCAAGCCCTGGTGGGGGAAAGTCTGCTCTAATACAAGCTACAGCACAGGATGGCAGTACAACTCTGACATGTTGTCCAAGAAATCCCCAACACCACCTAGCAAGCTGTCTATATGCAATGTGCCGACAGAATTTATGATCTGGGCCAGTATATGCATTACTATATTGTTGTTTGTATTGGTACCATGCTGTCTTGAGGACATATTTATTTGTGCAGACAGGTGCAAAGCCAGGATGTTGGGTAAAACAGGGAGGAATAGCATGTCCTTCTTCGACATCAGTTAATAAATTCATCACTGCTGGAATCTCTTTGCAGCACACACACTCTCTCTGATGGTCCATTATCTGACAGTTATCACATTGACACCTTCGAGGAAGGGAATAAAAAAGTCAAAATTGAATATACATATAAGCTTGTAGACATGTACATTGTAATTAACAAGATTTACAACTGATTCAAAACTTGTTTATTAATAGTTATTTATAGTTAGCATAAGACATTGATGTTTATAAGGTGACACAATTAACATAAAAGAACGAAGGCTTGTATCAAAAAAGAACATCAACAATTTCAGTTGAGTCTTACTATTTGTATTTGCTTACCAATCTCTGTTTGTCAATCGATCATTTTCCATGTCGACATCTTCTTCCTCTTCGTCTTCCTCGTTATCTGAACTAGAGGCACCTGGTTCAAATTGGTGGGGCTCCGCGAAATTTATTCCTGTGAGTGTTTCTCCCAAAAGTTCGCCGCCGTCACTCGAACTGGTGTCAGTGTCACTCATGTTTTCTCTACGAAATTTCAAATATACCAAATAATTATCTGAAGAAAATACAACTTACCCATTCACTTGAGAATCCAAGATGACCGGCGACACAAGTGACAGCGTTCCTCCTGCTACGTCACAGACTAATTAGCATACCGTGACCTTGAAAACTCGACCTTCGCTAAAACGCGCTCTTTTTCGTAAAAAAAAGCATCCTTTTCGAAATTTCTGACCCACCAAATGTCATTCATAGTTATTTACAACCACTTCTTAATGTATTAGCAATAAAATATCTAGTTTGATCGGACCGTGATACTTGCACTTTAACAGTCGACAATGACCACCCCTCCATGTCAGTCGAGGAGGGAGTGGTCATGACAGATGAATAAGACCACCCCTCCATAACAGATAACTTGTGGTTGGTCTTGACAGAGATATCTAGATCTATAATATATGGATAACTAGATGAATATTTATTTCAATGAATTTGTCAAATCTGCTTGAAGTCTGATAGAGAGCTGCAGACAGTGATCTGTCCAAGACGAGAGTGTTCGATAAATGAAATTTGAAACAGACGACACTCACTTCAATGGAACACGTTCACGAATGCGTAATAGGATTATATTTTGGGACTTTGCACTCGGAATGCCAGCCGAAATGGTTCAGAAAATATAGCAACTCTCGGGGAGGAGAGGGGTGGTCCTCTGTCTGTGGCAGCTGCCATAAAAAAATGTGAAATTGACTGACCGGCAATGAAAAGAATGCGGTACAAAAGGTATATAAGCTCAAAGGAACAGCAGATCCTACAGTTGATGCACAGTTATACCAAAGAGCAAACATGTCTCAACTCACAGTGATGTATAAAAAGGCAAAATAAATAATCGATGTGGAATTAGCAAATGTTCTGTGCAAACTGGATGAATCATCGATTTCTGTTAAAAAAGCCAACAACAACCAGTACCTAATTCATATCCTAGTATGCAGACATTGAATGTCATTCAATGCACGCCAGAATCTAAACCTGATTTTATCTGAGTGAACAATAATGAACAATCATCTAACAGTCAAAGAGTGGAATGTATTCCTAGTGTTTATGCTGATGAAACTATTGCGGCTTCTGCAGAGCTTCTCACCCTTCTACAAGGACTGGAGCATCCATCGCCATGCACGCGTCAGAAGAACGACTTTGGGGTTGGTGGTACGGACTATGGTATTCGAAGTAGGATAGTCAATCAAGAACCTAGAACCTCTGCGCTATTTCTATGTATGGTTCTAGGTTCTAGGTTCTTGATTGACTATCCTACTTCGAATACCATAGTCCGTACCACCAACCCAAAGTCGTTCTTCTGACGCGCGCATGGCCCTGCTCTTAAAAGGGCCAGGCGGAATCCCCCCGGGACCTAACCCATGCTATATCTTGTTCATTGTTTATGCCCACAATTGTTGTTTTCGTTTGTGCATTTTTTGTTAACCTTATTGCATTATTGCAGTTTTTCTTTGTTCTTGTTTGAGGGGCGTGTGGTGGGCGTTTGTTTTCGGAGGATCGCCTGCTCCGGTTGGGCTTTCTTTCGCGCCGTGGCCGTGTTCGTAATTGAGCCCCTGGGGAGGGAAACCAGTTCCTTAACATTCACTCGTTTTTTCTATTTTTGGATTATTGGGATTATATTGTAGTGTTATTTATTCATTTATTTCTGTATTTATTTATTCTGTTTTGTCATTCATTTACAAATTTATATTTATTTGCCATTGTTATTGTTGTTATTGTTATTTTGGCACACAATTTTGAATTTGTAAACATCTCACAATGGAGTGCACTACACGACCTGTAAAGGAGCCTGAACGATTGGACGACGAAGAAGAGGTGGATAGAATTGCTGATGCTGTCTTGGTTCTCAGACGGTCAGGACTGTTCAGTGTTGAACCCTTAGAAAATAAAGAAGAAAGTCCATTCAAGCTTGACGGACACTTTGACCTCCCAGATGATGAGTTTGTGTGTCACAGAAGAGGACGTCTTCGCCGTCATAAGCCTATGAGTCCTGTGTTTTTAGGAGACCAGGGAAAACCATGTCATAGCCAGTTACTGCCACCAGCGAGTTTTACAGCCCATATGTCTAGTACACCTGTTCCAATACATTGTGCATCCACTTACGTGACGAGCAGATTTGACCCTGAGTTCAACGCCCAGTGAGATGGATCATTTCATGCATGCAATCTACCCACACCCGGTGTCGACACCCTTTCCATATTAGGCCGTATTCCACGTATTTCCACCTTTTCTGGAGCTAGTTCAAAAGCCGATGTCAGCTTTGAAGCATGGAAGTTCGAAGTCAAGTGTCTAATGAGGGAGAAGGCGTGTCACAACGACCTCTTACTCCAAGGTGTGAGGAAATCTCTTAGAGGGGAAGCATGTAAACTGTGCATGCATCTTGGAGAGGATGCCTCTGTAGAGACGCTCGTACGGAAACTTGAATGAGTATATGGCATAGTAGAGAGTGGAACTACCCTGCTTCAACAGTTTTATAATGCCAGACAGGACAATGACGAGTCAGTCGCTGCATAGGGCTGTAGATTAGAGGAAATCGTGAACAGAGCAATCAACCGAGGTGCCGTAGCAAAGGAGCAAGCTGACGAAATGTTGAGAAGCTTTCATCTGAACGCCACAAGAACATCCACGGCCGGAGACCCATGTTGAACAAGATTGAGCCAGGTGATAAAGTCTTGGTAAAAAATCTGACACCAAAAGGAAAACTTGACAACTTTTGGGAGAAGAATGTCTATGTTACAGGTCAAATTTAATTTCAGGTCATTTTAAATTCAACCTAGGTTGAATTTTTTTAACCTAGGTTGATTTTTTTCAACCTAGGTCATATTTTGAATATCTAAGATTCTTAAAAGGGATTTATTTTTGGGGACTCATTAAAAAAACAGGGGCTTGGATTTTTTTAGGGGGTTCTCAAAAGAACTAGACGACTTCCTGGCACCCACCCCTCCCTTCATTCTCTCCCTACCTATCCCTCCTTTCCTATCCTGTCTGCCTACATTAATTCTGTCTATCTGTCTATTTATACCATATTAACATATTTTTTTCAATTTTTGTCTTACCTTGTCTGGGACTTGAACTCCGAACTCTGACTGTAGACCAGCGTTGACCAGCGCATTAACCAACTATGCCATCGAGGATTTCGATGTCGGATTAGCATCATATTTACATTTTATTAATGTTAATCGTTTTCTATTACGTCATTATGTCATTTACCTTGTAAATGTTTTCTATTACGTCATTTTGTCTTACCTTGTCTGGGACTTGAACTCCGAACTCTGACTGTAGACCAGCGTTGACCAGCGCATTAACCAACTATGCCATCGAGGATTTCGATGTCGGATTAGCATCATATTTACATTTTATTATGGCGGATTACGTCATTATGTCATTTAAATTCACGCATGCGCGCTAGATCAAAACGTGGACATGGCAATATGGCGGATCACGAACCATGAGTTGATCGTGAGGCTTTCTACCGAGAAATAACAACCTGAAACAGGATAAAAGTACAAATTCGCTTGTGACTTTCGTACTTTGTACTTGACAGACAAATTTTATGAAAAGGCAAAGAAATTCCTTAGTGGTGCCTCGTTCAATTCACGGACGGCCGTGAGTTGAGTTTGTCATCCGGTTCGTTCTCTCCCTTGCTTCGAGGGTTTTTCGCTGGGTACTCCCGTTATCCTCCCTTGTTAAAAACGAACTAGTGAGACAAGTGTTGGGTGTACATAATATAGAATGTAGTAAGAAGTGAGTGTGAGAGTCGTGTCCCCACTAGCAGTACTGATATAAACACTTGACACGTTAAACATGGTATTTATTTATTTATTTTACTAGTAGCAGTTTGTATTCACATCAATGCGTCAACACTTCCGTGTCTTGCTCTCTAGTACAACGAAGCAGCTTGTATTCACGTCAACGTGTCAACGCTTCCCTGTCTTGCTCTTTAGTAGAACGAAGCAGCTTGTATTCACGTCAACACGTACCTGTATTGCTCTCTAGTAGAACGAAGCAGATTGTATTCATTCCTACCAAGTCTACCCCAATCCTAACCCTAAACCTAACCCCAAGGTACTTGATTACTATAGCCTTCCCTAATACTAACCCTAAACCTAACCCCAAGGTACTTGATTACTATAGCCTTCCCCAATACTAACCCTAAACCTAACCCCAAGGTACTTGATTACTATAGCCTTCCCCAATACTTAACCCAAAACCTAACCCCAAGGTACTTGGTTACTATAGCCTTCCCCAATACTATCCCTAAACCTAGCCCCAAGGTACTTGATTACTTAGCCTTCCCAAATACTAACCCTAAACCTAACCCCAAGGTACTTGATTACTATAGCCTTCCCCAATACTTAAACCTAAACCTAATCCCAAGGTACTTGATTACAATAGCCTTTCCAAATACTAGTGTTAACCCTAAACCTAACCCCAAGGTACTTGATTACTAACCCCAAGGTACTTGATTACTATATAATCTTCCCTAATACTAATAACCTAGGTTGAAAAAAATCAACCTAGAAAAAAATAACCTAGGTTAAAAAAAATGACCTGAAATTAAATTTGACCTGTAACATCTACATCATCACGACAAGACCAAACAACGAGATTCCGGTATTTGAAATCCAGAGACAAGACGGAGAAGGTCGAAAAAGGGTAATCCATAGAAATCATCTTCTACCATGCCCGTTTTCGCCCGATACACCAGTGATTCAGTGTTAATTTATTCATAGTGAATAACATTGGCCGCTGAAGTTTAGAGGCTTGGTGATCACGCGCTTGTTTAAATGTTATAAAGTGATTTAGTCAAAGTTTAAAACCTTTTATTAAACAAGGTTTCCCCAACAAAACAGATTTACTGAGTTGTTACTCTACTATGGATCCAAATAAAAAATGCTGTATGAAGGAACTTTTTCGTTCCTGCTCGCGAATGAATCACTGTCAGGTGTGCGGTCACACCTTTGCTGAAATGAAACGATTCGTGATTGACTTGAAAAAGCGTGCTGACACTGGTGAAGATCCTATCATTCTGGAGAAAGATTGTGACTGTGAAACTACGTTTCATTTCAAACAAGGATATGCTGTGATTGTTAATCGATATTGTAACCATTACAGTCTCATGGATCTCGCTCCTACAGAGGAAACGTGCCGCTGTACTTCCAGATGCTTCGAAGTCGTAGATGTTTACTGCCCGAATGCTACAAACGATATCCTAAAACATTATGTCCGCACTGTCAAGGCAACTTTTATCTGTGTAACTGCATCTACTACAAAACCAAGTAAAGCATGCATGCAGAGCTTCTCGCCCTTCTACAAGGACTGGAGCATCTTCAAAGATGGACCATGGGTACTTCCTCGTGAAAATCAAGAAGTTAAAAATACTGTACAGACAGGAAGTTGGAGATTATGAACTCAGCATGAATTACTGGTCACAATATAGAATGTAAAGAAATTTAAATTGTGAAAGTATTTAATTCTTGTGATTTTTTCAGAAGAGGTTCAATTTAAATGTCAATAGTAGCTGTAATACTGAACAATGTTAAAAGTAATGAAATAAAGCTATAGAAATACTTCAAACCCATATGCTCATTTTCAGTTCCGAATTTTCAATATTTAATTACATGCGCATTGTTCACATTATTATTATTTTTAGTATGAAACAAATATTTCAAGCCTAATGCATCTCCACATCTTGGTCATCTAACTCATTGATTAGATCGTTCAACAAAAACTTTCGTTTGTGAATGGCCACTTGCGTTGCCTCTTTCCAACCATACTCCCCTGTATCAAGAGAAAATGAGGTAAGAGAAGGAATCCCTGGTACCCCATCATGTGCCCCGTTAATTCTATTTTTAGATCGAAGCTATTTTTAGCTTTAGTTACCATGCCCGCGCAACCACTCTTGATATACTTTGTAGTTGTTGTTTTCAACGGCCGGTCGCTTTGCGAATTGAAAGCTTTAGTTGCAAAAACCAGTACGCTTTTGAAAGTTATGAGCCTTTCAGTTCGGGAAAGGCTGAAAGGCTTCGTGACGTACTTCTACGAAAAAGAAAAAGAACTTTTGAAGAACAAACAGAACAAACCACACAGCAGCAAGTAGCTGGAAAACGAAGAAATATCGAAAGTTGTGAGCAAGAGTCAGCCGTAAAAGGTAAGCCTTGAATTGATTTTCTCTTTATTGTTTCTAAATATGACTATTGTGCTTTCTTCAATTCCTGTCTAATTTATCAGATGCCCGGTCTCAATTGCAAGATGTAAGTTATTTTCACTTATATCTGAATTAAAAATTATTTTATAGTTTTGATAATGCGAACAAGATAATACCTTCACTGACATCTTGAGCTGTTTATAGTACCGTGAAAGTTGATGAGGTGATTGATTGATTGATTGATTGATTGAGCAGTGTTTCCGGTAGACAAGTTATTGTAATTTTCCTCATCTTTATTCATTAGGTTCGACAGTTGAGTCTCCATCACCAAAGAATACCGGTATTGTTATTGAACGCTTGAGAGAGAGTATTTACAAAAATCTATCCCAAGACGATCTGCGTGATCTCGCAGATAACATTAGAAACCTCCAGCTAGGAGTTCATGTCACAGAAGAACTGCTAGAAAATGCTTCTCAACAACTACTGTCAATAACAGCTAGCAAATGTAATACTAGTTACAACGAGAGTATCGGAGACTCTATCATCCAGTGGAGTTGCTACTTTGGCTCGGTGGCTCGTATGAAATAAGGGTAAATTTGTTTGATCGTGTTGAAGCTGGAACTGTTAACACTAGAGACGCCGGTCAACTACTGGAGCTGGTAAGCAAAGTGGAAAGTCACTATGTCGTTTGCCCCGGACTGACTGATATAAAATATCAAAACCTGTCCTCAAGGCTTGGGTATCAAACCAAAAGTTTGTTCAGCCAAGACTGGCCGTGGCCTGTCATTCGGCATGTCAAATGCGCAGTGTGGCACAAAAAAGATACTACAATCAACCATCGAGTATGAAGGTGTAACTTCGTCAACTGTTGCCATCCGTGCAAGTTATTAGCAAAGCGCCTCAACAAGATTTTACAGAAACCCAATCTTTCCTCCGTAGAAGATCTGGTAGCCACCATCGTATAGGTGTCCTGAGTCCGGCCAGCAAAACGAAGCGCTTTAATTATGTTAAAGAAGATCGAAAACGCTACAAGAAAATTGCGAGGAAATATTGGAAGAATTCAAAGATACAACTGAATGATAAGGACAATGCTGAACTATCGAAACTTGTTAGTACTATTGAGTCCAGTGAACACGGCAGACAGGAGCTAAACAATATATTTGACGAAGCCGAAAAGTCGAGGGATGGAAGAGGAAAGACCCTTAAACAAGTCTGGGAAATGGATCGTGTTGAATTTCTAAAGGACCAAAGAAAGAATGGTAATTTAATAAGCTGACAAATGAGATCTATTCAGCTTGATAGCTTGACTAATATACTATTAAATATTATGACAGATAATACATACATATTAAATATTGAGTGAAATTATATAACTATAAATTTCCGCTCTGGTCAACATATCAGTGTTTCGTCGCGACTGTAAATACGATCATAAGACCCTATTTTACCATTAAGTTCTCAGTAGCTCAGTTTGTAGATGGCTTGACTAGCACTCAAAAGTTCGCTGGTTCAAATTTACCCTTTTTTTTTTATTTTCGATAAACTCTTTTTTTATTTTCGATAAACACTTTTCTATATACGAAAACTAATTTACTATTAAACACTTTTTATTTAGTGCTAATTAGGTTGCACGATTTTAGTGTTTATATTCTATGAAAATAAGTTACTGATAATTTCATTTATTTTAATATCACGCATATAGAGGGCAAAATTACTTGATGCTGATTGGCAATTGAATACATCTTTTTCGTTAATTCTGGGTCAGATTTGGGGCATAATTGCTAGAAAATTATCTAATTTCACTAACTTTTTAATATTTTGTAGAAGAAAAATGTGAGCCGTGAATCCCCGGTCTGGAAGGCAAAGGGGTGAAAGGAAGTGTTTTTCCCGACTACCGTGGAACGAAAAGGTAGTGAATTTGAAGTGACTGTCCCCGCTTTCCCCCATATATGCCCCAGGGGGGGGAGGGCGGTACTGGGGATTTCACTTGCATAATACTTATAAAGTTTCAACGGGTTTCAATTATAAAGATTATTACTACGTACATAGTTTCAATTATAAAGATGATGATTATTATAAGCACTCATTATAATTTCACTAAGTTATACAATTTCTTATAACTACAGCTACAGGAAGAAAGGGAAACAAGTGGTCAACGGCTACATTTAGAATGGGTAAGCTATAAATAATGACAATAATATATGACAATAACTTCAAAATATTTTCTTGTCTACTTAATTGTATAGACCAAGGTTTTTTTTTAATGTGAAATTTACCTTACTTGTGTATAAGACTTTTGATAGCCTGCATTGCTGGCCAGAGGGGGAAGGGAAGGGAAAAAGGAGGGTGAGGTGGAGTTGAAGGAGAGGCCAGTGCCTGTCACTTCTGGTTTCTGCTCCCCCTTCCCCTCCACTTAGAGCCAATTAGCTTTACTGAGGCTTCACTTTTGATCACAGATATTGTAACAATAAAAATACCAGTAGTTATTTATCAATTAGTCAATGAGCGTCCATGCACCCATTGCTTTATAGACGCACACAAGATAAAATATTAAGAACTCTTAACAAGCATAAGAGCGTAGCCGAGTGCAACTCTAGCTTGTTAAGAGTTCTTAATATTTTCTCATGTGCGTCTATTATGCACTGGGCGCATGGACGCTCGTTGACTAATTTATTTAACAAATACGATCAATTTGAACAATCTTTGCGTGAAGTGCTATCGAATGTTGATAGAGAAAATAAACCCTGTTATTTACTAGGAGATTTTAACATTGACTTACTTAAGTACGAAAGCTGTAATTTTGCCAATCGAATTTTTAACCAATTAACATCTTCTGCCTTTTTCCCTCTTATAACAAAACCAACAAGAGTAACAGGTAACACAGCAACCTTAATTGACAATATATTCAGCAATCAAATGAAACAACAACACCAAATCAGCGGTATCTTATTTAATGATTTATCGGACCACCTTCCAGTATTCCAGATGTGTTTAGATACTATAGATAATAACCAACCTAACCGTACCACTACGAACGAAGCTAAAAATAAGTTATATAAAATTCGACTCGTGTCAGACTCAGCAGTCGAATTTTTTATTGATGAAATTAAGAGCCAAGCATGGACATCAACATTATCACAAACAGATGTTGATTCATCCTATAATCCTAAACATTTCCCATTAAAAACAATTAAGCGAAAAAACGATAAACGTATAAATAATCCATGGATAACCAATGGTTTAATAAAGTCTTCATAAACAAAAGAGAAACTACATAGGAAATTCTTACGAAAGCCAACAGCAATTAATAAAACTAAGTACAAAGCATTCCGAAATAAATTAAACCATCTTATACGAGTATCAAAAAAACGATATTACCAAAAACGTTTAAATGACGCTAAAAATGACCTAAAAAGTACATGGAAGATAATTAATGAACTAATAAGTAAAAAGAGTAAAAAAACAGAGCTCCCCTCTACATTTACTCTAGAAAATGACAATCTAAATGAAATACAAAACCCGGACATAATTGCAAATCAATTTAATGAATTCTTTATTAATGTAGGTCCAAATTTAGCAAAGAAATTTGATCAGAATTCAAACAGTTTCCTTAAATACCTAAATGGCGACTATCCCAAGTCTATGTTTTTAGAAAATACCACTACCAAAGAAATAGAGGACATTATTACTAGTATGAAATTAAAAAACAGTTGTGGAGTTGATGGAATTAGTTCTAAATTGATAAAACATGTCACACATTTTATATCAATTCCTCTATGTCACGTATTTAATCTATCCTTTAGCAAAGGTATTATACCAAATGAATTAAAACTTTCACTAGTAACACCTGTTTACAAGGCTGAAGACCAAAGAAAATTTACCAATTACAGACCTATTTCAGTCCTACCATGTTTTGCAAAAATATTAGAAAAGATCATGTATAGAAGATTGATATCCTATATAACAAAACATAACATACTTTACAACAATCAATATGGATTTCGTGATAACCATTCAACTAGTCTTGCAGTAATTGACTTAGTTGACAAAATATCTACAGCAATAGAGAATGGGGAATACACTATTGGTATTTTCTTAGACCTTTCAAAGGCATTCGATACCGTGAATCATAAAATCCTATTAACAAAATTACGTCATTATGGAATAAGAGGCATCTGTCATGATTGCTTTACCAGCTACTTAACGGGAAGAAAAACAAATAATTAAATATAACGATACTCAATCAACTGAAAAATTGATAAAATGTGGAGTTCCACAAGGAACTGTTTTGGGTCCACTACTCTTTCTCTTATATTATCAATGACATACACAACTGCTCAACAAATCTTTCATTCGTATTGTTTGCTGATGATACCAACCTATTTCGCTCGGGGAAGGACCTTACTCAGTTAGAATCGAAAATTAACGAAGAACTTGTACTTGTACATAACTGGCTCAACGATAATCAGCTTACCTTAAATATTAAAAAGACCAACTACATAATATTCAAAACAACCAGGACAAAAAAAAATTTGAACATATCCCTTATAATGAATAATCAACATATTCGCAACGTCAAAGAAACTAAATTCCTTGGTATTATAATCGATGAACATTTAACATGGAAAAGCCATATTGACTGCATAGCTAAAAAACTATTACGCACATCAGGCATTCTTTGTAAAGTTCGACACTACCTTGATAAGCACCATTTATTAACACTTTATTATACTCTTGCTTACCCTTATCTATATTACTGTAACATAATATTGGCAAATAATTACAAAACGAGGCTAATGAAACTTTTTGTCCTACAAAAAAAAATTATAAGACTAATCACTTTTTCGTCATATGTTGCACCATCATCTCCACTATTTTTAACATTGAAACTGTTGAATATCCAACAAATAAATACTCTTCAGATTGGGTTATTTACATTTGATCTATTGAACAACAGGTTGCCTTCACAATTTAACTCCTTCTGTATAAATAATAATGTTGTTCATAACTATAATACTAGAGGTTCTTCGAAACTGCATAAACAATACCACAAAACAAATTATGGACTATATTCTACTAGAAACAAATGTACTATAGTATGGAACATGCTGCCACTAAACATTACAATTAGTCGCAGCAATAGGCCATATGCTCTAACGGGTCACGTGACCCAACTTTCTCAAATCAAGCAGCAGTGTCAAAATGAACTCCAGAAATGAAAAGAGCAGCTCGATATTAGTAAGAAGGCGAAATTTCAGGTCATAATGTTTAACACAGCAGAAATGGCATGAAATATAAAATTGCAAATTTTATTAAGATTCGTATGGAAAAATGTGCTGGATGGCAAAAAATGCCATCCAATGCATTTTCCATACAAATTATTAGAAAACACTCGATTTTATATTTCATGTCATTTCTCCTGTGTCAGACGTTATCACCTGAAATTTCGCCTTCGTACTAATATCGAGCTGCTCTTTTCATTTCTGGAGTTCATTTTGACACTGCTGCTTGATTTGAGAAAGTTGGGTCACGTGACCCGTTAGTGCATATGGCCTATTGTATCTTTAAGCGTAATCTAAAATCGCACCTTCTATGTCCTGATAATTGCTATGATCGACACTAGTTATACCTTCATATATTATATAAATGTACTCATTCATTCATTTGTAACCTGACACCACTACTACTTTTGTAATTAATTAGTTGTTAAAGTTATAAAGGGAGACTACTAGAAAAGCCCTGAAGGGCTTATTGGTCTTCCTTCCATATTAATTGTAAACTTATTTTGATTATGTACCACCTATTGAAAATGGAAAATAAACTATCTATCTATCTATAACTTCTTACTTTTAAGTAAGCTCAATACTAAATGCGAAATTATTATTGAACAAGGTTCAACAAAATATTGTGAATTGTCAGTGACATTTTATTTACCAATGCCAAAGATAGAGGCAATAATTATTGCCCTGAAAATCAATGAGAATCCTTCTTTCACAATGATTGTTTTAATTCTAGACTCCTGAATTCGAGGAAGGGTTGTCAACAATCTGAAATCTACCTATAAATCCATTACCGAGGGAGAGGAAACCCACAATTTCAGTAGCACAAAATGGCGGACATTTCAAATTTCAAAATTTCATATCTTTGGATTGAATAAAGATATCTGAGATATTGTTTCAGCTATATCTCTATATCTATATCTAACGACACAATCACCAAAGTTACGGCACAAATCAGTATGTGATGAAATCACGGCACACTCGAGAAACGCTACAGTGCCATGGGGGAATCAAAAATACAGATTTGCACGAAAGGTGAATAGCGCTATCCATCGGATAAGTCCTATCCAACAGATAAAAGTTATTGGATATAAACTGCATCAGTTTTATCCAATCCCGTTGGATAAGATAGCGCTATTCACCTTTCGTGCAACTGGGGCCAGAAGTACAAAGTACGCAGCGGGAGCCTCAACCACGTAGTCCAAGTCAATTCTGCTTGAAATTGAGAGTTACGACGATTTATTTAAAACAAATTCCTACCAGTTAAGAAAATTAGATGGCCACCAGCGAACTTACATGGCCCCACTAAAATGTTCGTTAATATCTCGAAACTAGACATAACGCCAAATTTATTTCGGTAAACTGTAGTCCAATACAAGTCCGATAAATCACACTACCATTCCCTTCTCTTAGGCCCCAGTCGCATATGGTAACTTTTTGTTTACTTTATACCAAAAATCTGTCAACATGCGACATTTCATATGCGACCACCACTTTCGACACGGCACAAATTTTCAAAACATTTCAAAACATCAAAGTTGCCGAAGAGTAGGGCCGTAGCTAGTAGATTTCGAAAGATTTACCTTAAACAAAGGGTTTCTTGATCGAAGCTGTCAATGCTTGTCAGAGAAATACGAAACAGAACGGTGCTCGCTGGAACCACGGCGAGCAGATAGCACGTACTCTCAAGCTAACATGAGCGAACAGTACTATGATCCTCGTTTTTCTCAGTTTCCTCGTTACTACTTGTCTGGTCCAAGTGGCCAAATTCACCCCACACAAGGACAGAATCCGACTCAATTCGTGCCTCAGTCTACACCAAACAGCAGACCGTACAGTCCGTATAGTCCATACACAGTAGCAGCAGCAAGTAGGCAGCTAGAACAACCAAACCATAATAGCCCAGCAAGCTCAACTAGCTCAAGCAGTTCCGCTGAAGATAACTCCATAAAGCCAAAGCAGTATGACAGATGGAGTCATTCAGAGCAGCAATTCCTCAATAGCCTTTGGGCAGAACGCTTCGATCGTCTGGAAAGCAAGGATGCCAGGAAAGTATGGGATGAAATTACGCGGGAACTAAACAACAAGTGTGGCGACGGTTCCAAAATACGGACCAGCGACAAATGCAAAGCTAAAATCAAGTATCTGATTGACAAATACAAAGGAGCAAAAGATTGGAATGTCAAACAATCTGGAGGACACAGATGAAAGTCAATTTATTACGATGAAATCGATGCTGTTCTGGGATGTTGGGACATTGTAACCCTTCGCCACGTCGCTGGGTCAAATTCTGCTAGCCGCAGTTCTAGCCCAGGTAGTTCTAAACAAAACACGAACGAGACAGAGGAAGTGGATGTAGCTAGTGGCGCTGAAGGCAGGAAAGACAGAAAAAAGAAACGAAAGAGAGTCAAGGCTGAGGTAGATGATGAAGAGGAGAGAAAGCTACTGAAAGACACCTTCTCTGGACTTCAAGAACAAAGGACGGAAATGAGTGATTTCATGAAGAACTTTAACCGGGTGCAAGAACAGCAAGTCAACACAATGAATGCTTTGGTTGGTGCCCTAACCAACTTCTTGCAAAAATAATAACATGGACACAATTAAGACATGTAAGGACTTCTTGTTTCTGTTCTTTTAAAATATTACGATTGTTTTGATCTATAACCATGTATCAATTTATACGCTGATATACTGATTGACGATCAAGTCAACTACAATGTCGAATATAATATTTTTTTCTGTATAATCAATTATTATTACAAATGACAATGTACAGTTTAATTTTGAGAATGATATCAGTAGCAATTCACATGTACACTATACAGATCAGATCAGGCTATGATTATTGTAATTTTGATTGCATTAGAACATCAACAATATTGATACCATACCCAGTAACTTACATACATACATAATATATACATGATTGTCTAAATTCTACAAGTCAAATCTCGTTCTAATAAACCGTAGTAGCTACAGCTTAGAGTTTAGAGTGATTCTTTCAGGAGATCTCGAATACTGTCTCCATCTCGCAATATACCTGCTGCTACATGATTCGGTGGAGGGGACTGATTGTCATCTTCGTCTTCTTCATCCCAGTTATCACCATTTCGTAAACATATGTTGTGCAAAACTGCACAAGCCACAGCACACCGAACTGCAAAGTCAATGGAGCTATCAAAGCGTTTAATCAGTACTCGCCATCGATTTTTGAGTATGCCAAACGCACATTCAACCTTAACTCGGCCAGAAGATAATTCTCGGTTAAATTGAATTTCATCAGGATCTTGTGTTCCCTCTGGAAAGGGTTTCATTAACCATGGGCTAAGTGGATACGCACTGTCACCAACAAGGTACGGACCTATTTCTCGGCCTGAAACATTTGTTGTTGGAACAGTTAATATGTGTCCTTGTTCTGCTCTTGTAAATAACTGACTTCGTCTTAGTACACGACCATCGTGCATGCTTCCTGGATACCCGCATACAAAATCAAGAAAAAGCTTTCTGCCATCAACGACGGCTTGAATAATAAAATCGTGCTGCTGGTATCTACTAAAATAATCAGGTGCACTGTCCACTGGCGCTTTAATCCTAACATGGGATCCATCAATAGCCCCCCACAATGTTAGGTAGGTCGGTCAACTCTGCAAAAGTTTGAATAGACGCATTCACTTCTGCCACAGTTTCAGGGAACTTGATGTGGTCGTTCCTAATTTCGTAGAGAGCGTTGACTACGTCTTGGACAGCCTCAACGACAGTCGATTTGCCAACGTTGAAAACGGGAGCAATTGTCGAGTACGAATTTCCATGTGCGAGTCTATATAGGCCCAAAGCTAACACTTCCTCTGGTGGTATACAATTTCTATATCTTGAATTTTGTCTCTGAATCCTTGCGCCTAGAATATTACGTATCACTTCAAAAGTGCCTTTATTGACCCTTAGCTGCTGCCGAAAATACTCTTGCGGTATGGCAGGGTCGCGATAATGGATTTCAAACCACGATTCCACTGGACGTGGAAGAGTCCATGCATATGGGGCCAAGCGTTGTTGCCGTAATCGTCTATTTATTCGTCTTCTCATCAATATATTTTGTACCCTTTGCTGATTAGCCAACCATGCCTGGTACATCAACAGCAATGCAGCCATTTGTTGCTGTTGAATGTTGATACATTGAAGTAGAAATATTACAACAACAACAACGCAAAATGCTTGGTTTCGATCGGCCATGTTTACTGATTTTGATTTTACGCGGGAAGCCTACTACGAAACGTACTCGGTGACAGATGTCAATTATCTGTTATATACTTTTGGGCATATGCGACTCCAAATGATCCTGAAGAATATTTGGATTTCCAGTTGCGGTTTCAAATTTTAATGTACGTAGAAAATGTATCACCGGCCATATGCGATCGGGGCCTTACTCATCGCTATCTGCATCCAAGAGGAAGGTTTTTGTGGCTTTCATTGGCAAGACGAACCTCTGTAAACTTTTTAACTTATTGTAAACTATTATTTATATTTATACGGCTCTCTGGAAGACCAATCACATTGTATTGAAGAGATTCCGTGGTTAAATAAAAGCTTTGATTGATTGATTGTACCTTCATGTCTGACATGGATTTCACGGCCGTAACAAAAATGCACACACCTCCAGCTGCCTTCTGTAGCAAGTGTCCCTAACGACCAGTGAGATTCAGTCGATAATGAAACAAAAATTGCCGGATCAGAATTCATCACACGAACATGGAAAAGTGAGATCTGGTAAAGAAATACCAAGCTATAAACCAACCCCTGTTGAGGAGATGGCAATTTTTGAAGCCCATGAAACCATCAGTAGAATTCAAGAGTGGTTTCTTGACAAATAACATCAAGAAACAAAGGCCACTGCCCATCTTGTAAAAGTACAATGCCAATTGACAAAATTTACGTATGCACCAAGGGGTTGTATATTCCTCGCAATCAGAATTTTGCAGTCGCATGCATTTTTTATTTATGTGCAAAATTAGGCTGTTTGAAGAAGAAGCCTTTAGGCAGCAATTTGGTTTGCCCACCCTCATCAGTTAAAGTGCCTATGAAACGAAAATGTCGATCCTTGTTTTATTGTACATTATTGTTGTTTGGTCTTTCTCTGAACATTTGCTGTATTTAAACATCGACTTTGAGCATGCGAACATTTTCTTTTCGCGGTTCGAAAATTATCATTTTCAACCAAAATGTGCGACAGGAGACTGGGCTCTTGACAATGGCTTGGTGACGTCAAGATGTTGTGTATGTCTTTGTTTGCACAACTCTTGACGTCACATTTCTATAGTTTGACCGAGCGGAAATTGTCGCACTTTGAAACCCAAAATGCCCAACTTCGTGCGCGAAATAAAAAATGTTCCCGTAGCTCAATTCACTTTTTATTAACGCCAAGTAAACAAGCAAATAGTAAACTTTCGTAGTAGCAAATAAAAACGGGGTCTGTTTTTTCGTTTCATAGGCACTTTAAGTGCGGAAGCAAGCTGAATGCTGAGGATCATGCTCTTCTGCGTTCAAGGGCAATTCCCTTACGTCTTTAGCATAGACGATTACCGCTTGACCAGGTCAAATGTAAATATTAGTTGATGTTCTCATTTTTCTTTAAAAAATGCTTTGATTTTCTTTTGTGATTTTTTGAATGTTTTAGTTTTTTTTTTAAATTATAAACATGAACAATTATTTTGATGATGTTGATTTATAATACTATATAGGCGCTTTCAGTAATTAATAAGAGGAATCTTTCCATATTTTATATATTGCCTTTTGTTGTTTAGATATTTTAGATATTCAAATGGGGAATTTTAATAAAGAGCCTTCGGTTGTGAGTAATTTGTGAGTAATAAAAGAAAGAAGAAGCATAACTCGAAGTCCCAGAAACTTTTTAGTGCGTTTGAGTTACGCGCACATCGCAAACTCAAACTCACTAAATTCTCTTAGTCACTTCGAGTTACACACTGGGTGTGGCAAAGACTGATTTGGGTGTGGCAACTCGAAAAGTGCGTAACTTGAAGAACAGCCGATCCCCTCGAACTAGTAGTCTATTTGTTAAATAGCCTGACTTTTTTAACCAATCAGAGCGCGCGTTCTTACGAGATTGGCGATTTGGCATATACTAATAATGTATAGCGCCCTTTGCATTAACATTGTGAGTGAGGGAACCCACAGTCGTTACACGCCTTATGCCCAAGCTAGGCTCTTGCAATGGAACCTGGTTTCAAATTGAATCCAAACTTGGTGAATAAGCCATATGACCCGAGAGCATTTTAACACATGTGGGATGTGCTTCCAGTACTCACCTGGTTTACTGCGCATGTTTGTGACATACACTGCCGAAAATCAAAGTTTCTGAGATAAATAACATTTCTGAAAACCTCCCCAATGTAAAAATAAGTCATTTATCGCTCATCATTTCAGAAAACGTTGTCACTGACTGGCCTCACAACTACACCGAATGGGAATATGGGTAGAAATCACTGAAGCAATAAATTATTCGCTCTGGAAATTAATTTTCTCATTATCTTAATGGAGAGTAATACTCGAATGAATGTATGCCTTCATGTTTTATGCAGGGAACATACGAGTCTGTGTCAATGACTCATTTTCGGTCAAGGACGTTGATGCTATGACAATGTTCAGTCGTTGAAAGACCACTAAAACATCCAAACCACTCACCAGCGTAGGTCTTCAATGTACATTACTTTCCAGTGTTTACTTACATGTGCATGAAGTTAGCAAAAGTTGATCAGCTCTTATTTAAAAAATAGATGAATGTGTTGGTGTTAGCATGAACATAGAAAACACTCAAGCGGCAATGAAATGGAAAGAAATGTCCAGGAAGAATTTTCTTTTTCAAAAATGGCGTGCGCGCACGGAAACGAGGCTAGTAATATTTGTCAACAAAAGTGAAACCAAAATGGCCGCCGGCAGGGAAACCTCCTTTTAAAAACTGACGTCAAATAAGCTTGGTTTTCGCGCGTCTTTGGGTTTTTTTTCCGAGCTAAAACCTAAGAATCAAAAAGAATAAGGTAGTCTTTTGGTTTCTCTTTAAAAATTTTATTTTTATTTTTTAGAAAAATGGAGGCGTAAACTAGGTTTTTGAGTCAACAGTTGTACACTTCGTGACAATAGGATTGACGCGAAACCATTGACGCAATTTATGATTGGTTCAGGTTTCCTTCAATGGCGGACATGGTGGACAAAAAATAATTGAATAGTTTTAACTTCCCACTTACTGAATTTTTGTTTTACTATACACATTGGTTTATGTCGAAATACATCTTGTGTGGTCTATGCACTTTGAAAAAAGCTTGGAAAGCCTCCAATACTTTACTCGAAAAGCATTTGATGCAGTTTATAATTGGTTCAGGTTTCATTCAATGGCGGGCATGGCGGACAAGAAATAAATGAAGAGTTTTTATCTTCCCACCGAACACAAAGCACTTTGGAAAAAGCTTGGAAAGCTTCCCATAATTTACTCAGAAACTGTAACGGAAGTGCTCTTTTAATAATTAATAGTAATTAAAATTAATATTAATTATCAACAGTTACTAGCTATAATCTTAGTTTGTTTGACCTATGGTCACTCGGTAAAAACAAGTATTGTGAACGCAAGTATTGTGAAGACACTCGACTGATTAGCAACTTTAGCCCGCAACGTTGGTATGTACTGGTTATATTACATGCTGTATTATTAGTTTCTTATTTTTAGTTAAGAAATATCAAACAGTATTCCGTTTTATATACTCTGATCTAAACACGCGGGATGTTGGGAGAACACGAGAGAAGCGTAGGAAACCACAACGCGAAGCAGGTCTTGGTTCGTATTAATACCCAGGTCACTTAGGACGTACCATCCAGTACGATCAGCTAAGCGGAAGAAATCTGTCAAATCTAAGTTGTTTTGTAAGTTATATGGTAATTTGTCGAGTCCAGACGGGATTTGAACCCGTGACCTCCTGGATACTAGTCAGGCGCTCTAACCACTGAGCCACTGGGAACTCATGTGATAAGCAGGTCTTGGGAACTCATGAACTGATTTGATTTGTTAGTAGATTGATGCCAGTTAGTTAGTTTATAACACATTTGTACGCTCTATGATTGCACAACGAATTATTTGTATCCATTAAATACATCACAAATCAGTGACAAAGACTGTGGTGATTTGTTGGATTGCGAGTGGAGCAGTCGGCCCTATATTAGTAGTTAATCAGTCAGAGATGTCGGCACTCAGTTCAAGTCTGTCGCTACATAAACATGTGGATACTTTTTTGCGAGTCTACCTATTGGTCGAGGGTCGAGGGTACTATGTCAAGGGTCGAGGGTACTATGTTGAGGTCCAGGATACGATGTCGAGGGCACTATGTCAAGGGTCCAGGATACTATGCAAGATTGAAAAATATCAAATTTGAATGTATTTTAGAAAGAAAAGTTCCATAATTCGCTGATTTCACTTCCAGCGATCTGTGCCTTGTCACTTCCTGTTATCTGGCGGCAGTGTTCTTGTCACGCCGTGGCCATTGCAACGAAATACCGGAATATTGAATGATTTATGATGTATTTGTATACCAGTCTCGAACTGCTCGGCTGCTTCAAAACTATGTGCATCTGTATTATATAGTGGTCATTGTTTGCCCAGGATTGTTCGCAGCTTACATCTTTGGTCTGTAATCAAACACCTAAAGGAAAAATTAGTACTAACGTCTAGTGGAAACGCACCGGCTTTATTAAAAATGCTTAGGACAAATAAGAGTAGTGGGGTAGCATGTAGAGGGTCCAGAAAATAATGTTGAGGGTCAATTATATCGAACAGTTGAAAAATAAGTTATAATAGTTGAAAAAGAGTTTTAAAATTCAATGTATTTCCTTTTGAAAAACTGAATTCTATAAACGATCTGTAACTTGTCAGTTGTCACTTCACGATGTCGACCTATTTTTGGGAAACCCAATCTCGGCACTTGATATACTACACAACTTCATGTGAAGTCCTTCGTGTGCTAGACTCCTATGCACCCATTTTGATTTCCATCACGCAACGCTCTCGGCTCACAAACGGCTGCTGTTTCCAGCATAACATTCCATTCCCTTTAATCAGCCAATCAGATTTGTGCTCGTATTTTCCAGAAGTCTGACCTTCACCTTGGCATACCACACACGGTCATTTCGCGCCGTCATTTCAAATATGGCGGACTTCACAAGCGTTTTTGCCAAGGTGTGCGATATATTTGAAATTGTTTCGTTAGTCATCAGAAAACAGCTATCATTCAGATGGTGACTGAAAAGAAAGATATGTTTCTATATTTGCCAACAGGATTTGGTAAATCCTTAATTTATCAAGCTTTACCTAATGTTTTCGATGAAGTGGAATGTACAACGGGTTATGTTGTTGTTATCGTATCCCCTCTTCTCACACTCATACATGATCAAGTGGAAAGTTTAAGAAGAATTGGTATATCGGCTGTTAGTTTAAGCCATCTAGAAGATGAAAGAGAGATGGAGATGGTGGAAAGAGGAATATATTCTTGAACTATCTGTTGAAAACAATTGTGACAGTGTACAAATAATTGAACAACAACAGTTGTAAATAATAAGTTAATAATAACAACAACAACATCGAGGTAGAAATCATCATTCAAGAGAACGCCCCAGTAAACCTGAGGCTCCTCAAGCGTTCTTCATTAGAAAACTTAAACCTGAAATCAACTCCCACGAGGAATGCATCGAATTTGAAGAGCTATTGTTTTAGCTATACGCTCCACAGACCAAGACTCCCTGGTATTTGAATATAATCAACAGTCTCTGATGATGCCGTAGACGGCGAAAGCTCAGACGATAATACGACTCATACAGTAGCTTTAGGCCTCAATTGAATTCAAATCTCTTGAACAACAACAGTTTTTAATAACAATCATTATCAACAGCATTAAATTAGTATTAAATTGAATATTCAACATTGATGAAGTGGTGTTTATTTATTTATTTGACTTCGCCTAAATATATGAAAAGATTGAGTTTAATAAATAGTATCATTCTCAAATTTGAAGATAAGTTTACACTATATACTATGATTTTATGCTAATTTGTACCACTAAACCAGACACATCTCTCGCATGTAAAGATTTTTGGAGGTTTCTTGGTGTTGCAGAACACCAGATGATGTAAGACAATGAACACAAAGGACGCGAAGAATGAACTTGAACCAAAACAATACCTGTATACAAAGAAACTTAACCAAGAATACAATTCAGACTGCAACACCAAGAAACACCCATATTTTTTCAGATTTCACAGGCTCATCACCCTCTGTGTATTGGGCTTCCTGTGTATTATTTGATTGATACAGTATTTATGGTCGTAAATTCACTTCTAGAATCCTGTCCTTTTGATATCTTGAATTTCTAAAACTGCTTTCAATATAAAGATGAATATCGAGCCCTGTATGTGATTTATTTAGCGATTAGAACGGCTTTTAGCGAATTTTGGGACAGAGTAACGAGAGCCATGTTTGTTTGTGTCTCGTAAAAACTAATTAAGACATTATGTTGTTCCTCAAAGAGAATTACTTGACCCTTGGCCTGCAGTTCACATGGAGCCATTGGAGGTGCTCGACTACACAGACTAGTCGGTCGTCATGGACTGATGGAGCTATTATAAAAGGCCAAATAAACATAATCGATACTCAGCTGGAAAATAATCTCAACAAACCGTCACTGAAAAACTTGACTAAAACATCTTTGAAATTTGCACGAGAGATGTGTCTTGTTTCTGGTGCAAAATAACATAGAATAGTACAGTACAGTGTGTAAACTTACCCTTCTAAACAACGCGTGAAGCGAAAATCACATGGAAACTCCACAACGTATTTTCTGTGTTTCCAAATCAATAAAATGTCGACAACCAGACGAATAAACCATCGGGTACATCGTTGCAACATCGTGGCTGATTTTCGATCACCTGACTAGTTCCGAACACTATCCGAAGATTTGGACATTTACAGACTTAATTACACACTCGATGGCATAGTGGCTACGTCTCCATAGAGACTGTAGCCACAAAAAGTAGAGAAAACTTCGCCATTTGAACATATTATATTTCCTAAATATGTATAAGCTTAATTAATACATGTATCTTCTGTTTATTTTCTGAGAGCTTTATATAATTTCTCATTTTTTCTCAGATTTTCTTTACAGACGCTATTTTATTTATAACAGTTTTCTCCATAATATAAGTATAATAATATAGCCCTATCATATGACATTTACATTTTATTTTTCAATCACAGGGGAACATCGAGCTCCAACAAGTTGAGTCCCTTCAGGGAATGTTATGCAAGACTACATGAACTGAGGTACCTTGCACCAGAAGTCAACATGATAGCTTTGACAGCTACAGCAGTCAACTCCACAAAGAGTGCCATTATTGATATTCTTCAAATGATGGATCCCTTCATTAATTCTGAACGCCCCAATAAGCTCAATGTGACGTATGCTGTTGAATATTTACCAAAAGATGTGGAAATACAGTATTACTTTGCCTGGCTTGTGAAAGACCTTTGTGAATGTAGGGTCAATGCTGATCGAACACTTATTTATTGCCAAACCATCAAGCAATGCGGCATGATTTAGGCCACACTCAGATCAATGCTTGGAAAACAATTCTACATTGGTGAATTGGAGGACAATAAGTCTACTATTGTTGAAATGTTACATTCGTGCACACCAACTGCAAACAAGATAAATATTATAGCGTCATTTGGTGACCCTGCTGGTACTGTTCGTGTTTTGGTGGCCACCATTGCATTTGGTATGGGAGTGGACTGTAAAGGTGTCCACAGAACCATTCACTTTGGTCCCTCAAAAAATATTGAGTCATTCATTCAAGAAAGCGGGAGAGCAGGTCTGTGCTCAAAGTACCTCCTATATACTCTACCAGGGGCTGCTGCATACACATGTGGAGAAAAACATCAAGGACTTCTTAAAGTCCAAGGAGTGCAGAAGATAATTTTTAATGAAACATTTTGATGACACAGGGGACATTCAGAAGCCTGTGTTACTCCACCTATGCTGTGATAACTGTTCTTCATTGTGTCAATGTGGATTACACGAGTGTAAAAGTTAGTGTCGATATCCAACAGAAGACTTGACAGAGAAACTTCATTTCTATCACAAATCTTTGGTAATAGGATTGGGTAGTCACAGGCAAAAAAATTAAATTCCCAAATGTGATCGTAATTTGGGAAGTGAGCTTTTCCCAACATACAATATTGGGATAAAATTGGGAATAGCTCAACGAATTTTTTTATCGTAGTCTTTAATTTAGGTACTTGGGATATTTCTGCTTTTAACTGTTGCAAGAATAATTAATTTAACCCCAAAAAGCCGATTGGAACTCTAGCCCTATACATGCATCCATACAACTTTTGAATTCTTTACACAATTTCACCCACAAGTGCCATGCACGGCACAATCACCAAAGTCACGGTACAATTACCAAAGTAACGGCACAATCACCAAAGTCACGACACAATCACCAAAGTCACGACACAATCACCAAAGTCACGGGCACAATCACCAAAGTCACGACACAATCACCAAAGTCACGGCACAATCACCAAAGTTAAGGCACAAATCAGTATGTGATGAAATCACGGCACACTCGAGAAACGCTATGGGGGAATCAAAAATACACATTTGCACGAAAGGTGAATAGCGCTATCCACCGGATAAGTCCTATCCAACAGATAAAAGTTATTGGATATAAACTGCATCAGTTTTATCCAATCCATTGGATAAGATACCACTTTTCACCTTTCGTGCAACCGGGGCCAGAAGTACAAAGTACGCAGTCTCAACCACGTAGCCCAAGCTACGTCTTAGCACAGGTAGCCCGAAATCATTTGCCTTTATATGCCTCATACTTGTTCCTTGTGTTGTCCTTTATTTACCTCTAGGAATTTCTAGGACATTCTGCTTGAAATTGAGAGTTACGGCGGTTCTTAAGCAGTCAAGACCCCTCATTTATAACCCAACCCTTCAGCAGATACTCCTGAAGCTCGTGGGCAGCAAGGATGAAGTAGACATTGCCAAAGAAATTCGGAAAGCACTGAAGCAAGCCCCCGTTTCCAATCGAGGCCAACCCCCTACCGACCAGCCGATAGACGTCGACCGCCACCAGTGTGCTTCAATTGTGGGAGGCGTGGGCATATGGCACGCTCATGCTGGAGTGCGCCTGACCAGAATAGGAGGGGCGCCAATCGTTAATTCCCCCTTCTCTGGCTGAGACTGTTTCCTTTTTCCCTAATTTTCTTTATTGCTTTGTTTGCCATTAAAGTTTGGTTTAAGAGTCATGTGTCCTTGTTCTTTTAGCTTTGTAATAACACTTCCTACCCGGCCGTACCAGAAGGGTATTCTAAATACGCCCTATAACCTGTCTTCGGACGGGTTCCTGGTCCGGCCTGGCTAGTGGGTGTTCCCTCTCCTTTCTTAGTTCGTTTTAATTTTAGTTCTTTTATTACGGGCTTTTTTGTAATTTGTTATCTCCTTCCCCAGACTTTTGGAACAATTTTTGCCTGTTACCGTTCACATTCTAATGCAGAAGTTATCTGTGATTGGGAGGGAAACCCTACTGGCGGGGCCGGACCACTCCCGTCCGTTGAAATGGTCTCTAGTGGCAAATCATGGGCTTCTCCCGCCTTACTTAAGTTCCAGGACCCCGAGAGCTTTGTTGCCGGTAATATCCATAGTTATCGTTCAACCTGGGAATGCATTGCCAATCTGCCAGGCAATACCAATCAACATATTCTTAGTTGGATCTCGGAGGGAATCGATATCCAAGAGGTTGTTAATCACTTCAGCGAAAATTTTCAAGGGCGAAGGTATGACTCTGACTTTCCCCCATGAGCTTCATTTCCCAATTCCAAGTCCTGCGACAACTTTGTGAAATTTACTTCTGAAACTATTCTGGGAAAAGTCCAAAACGGTTCCCTCATAATTTGGAGTGAAGTCGATGAAGTCGAGCCTCCACACCTGGTCATGCCAATTACTATTGAACCCAACAAACCTCGAATGTGCCACGACGAACGTTTTCTGAACTGTTGGTTAAAAGACTGCCCTTTTTCTTTAGATTACATAACTGACCTTCCCCGTTACGTCGGTCTCGATCACTTTCAGACCACGTTTGATGACAAAAGTGGCTATGATCACGTGTGTCTCCAACCCGCCAGCCGCAAGTATTTTGGCTTAGAATGGAGCGGCTGGTATTTTGTATACTCTACTTTGCCATTCGGATGGAAGGCAAGTGCTTACATCTACAACTCCATAGGTCTGGTCGCTACTAGTTGCATCAGTTCTCTAGGGGTTCCTTGTTCCCAGTACATTGATGACAGACACGTTGGTCAGCTTTGCCTTCCACAAAACTCCACAATTTTTCCGGTTACCAATTAGCCGAGATGGCGTCCTTTATTGCATGCTCGGTTCTCTTATCCCTAGGATATTTCATTGGGCTTAAGAAGAGTGTACTAGTGCCTCAAACAGTGATTCGCTTTCTGGGTTACCTGTGCAACTCCCAGAAACAAGCCTTCATCCTCCCAGAAGACAAACCCCTCAAGTTTTCCACACTTCGAGAATCCATCCTTGAAAATGTAAGCGTCTCATTGAAGAACCTTCAAAAGTTCACTGGCAAAACGACATCATTCGCTCTCCTGGTGCCTGCCGCAAAGCTCTTTTCTAACAACGCTTACCAGGCCATCTCTCGCGCCCAAAAGTATTCCTCGCCATCAATACGACTATCAGATCCCCTTAGAAACGAAATCCTCCATTGGAGATTTTTGGACTCTTGTCAGGTTTCCTTCCATGGAAAGAGGAAAAGCACGTATGCGTTTCAGTCCATTCCGACGCATCTAACACAGGCTGGGGGGTGTACTGAGCAGCTCTGGACAACCCACACAAGAAATCCGTGGTTATTGGGACAAAGAATCACGCAGTCTTCCCATTGCAGTCAAGGAAGCCAAACCCTTCTTTCTACGCTGCAGTCTTTACTTCAAGGTGTGTACAATGTCCGCCTAGACGCGTTTGTCGATAATAAAGTTGTAGTTGACAGTTGGAACCGCCAAACTTCCAAATCGCCATCCATCACGGGTGTGATGAAGGATTTGTTCGCCTTCTCCACGAAACATAACATCTCTCTTTCAGTGCAATTCGTCCCTTCAAAGCTCAACATCGCTGACTCCCTTTCCTGTACAGTCTCCGACCTTGATTGTACTCTATCCCCAACGGTTTGGCGCACGATTGAATCCGCATTTGGCCCGCACTCTATCAACCTGATGGCTCTGCCAGACAACGTCCGTTGTAATGCTGCTGGACGTCCTCTGCGTCTCTCTCCATTCCCTTGTGCTGGTTCGTCAGGAGTCAACGTTTTCGCACAGCCAATACCAGTCCCCGAAAACGCTTACCTCTTCTCACCGTTTACTCTCATTGGCCCTCTCCTTAAACATCTTCAGACTCAAGGATGCCCGTTTTCCATGGTCGTACCTGACTTATCCCCAAGGCGGTACTGCTGGCCCTTGCTGACTCGCTCCGCCTCTTCGTGTTTCAAGCTGGGAGTCAAGGGAGATCCCAGGGTCCTCATCTTCCCATCCAAGGCCAGCAACGTCTGCAGGGAACCACGTCCCTTACCGTGGGATCTCTGGGTATTTCGCATTCCTAATTGTGATGTGTAAATTCCGATCTGGGGACATAGCCAGACACATTGGATGGAGGTCTCTCGATACAGCGGAATATTATTCCCAATGCAGCAAAGTCATGGACCCTGGTCGTGCAGCTGTCACCCTATCTAACGCCGCTGCGTCGGTTGGAGAGACTCCCCCCATAGCCTCTTCCTTGCCTCAATCTCTTCAAGCCAATAATGAACTTCGTAATTGGTCAGTCGCCTTCCCATAAATCCTCGTACCTTAAGGGGTTATAGCAATTTTTTGAGTTATGGAGAGGAAAGCTCAATAAACATCTTGTGATTTCATAGTGTCTGTTTTGTGACAGTAACTAGCGTTGGGGACCGTAGGTAAATCGCGTTCCCCATATCTTAACTACTACCCAACCGGAACAATGAGTGGTAAGCTTATCAGTGAGAAGCGTTTACAATTTACGGTAGTTTGGGGTTTAACTAAACCTGAGAGTGGTCCAAGCATTCGTTTTATGTGTGGAAATTAGCACAAGATAGAAATAAAAGATTTGGATTATGAAATTCACTTCAGTTGCAATTCGTTTGAGAACAATCCCAAAATATCGGTTTTCCCCTCTCCCCATGCAATTTATATTCGTAATTGTCTGGCAACCCCCTGAAACCTAGGCATTCCGAATTCGAAACACACTTCAGCATCATGGCGTCCAATTCGAGTGAACAGGCTAGCACAACAAGGTAAGAAAACAATGTTTAAACCCCTATTTTGATCAGCACTTGAGTACTTAAGACGCCATATTGGTTCTGGAATGTCAAGCGTTTCTTCAACTTAAATGAATTTCTCCATGGACTTAGTTATTTTCCAATTTTAGAGAGACCCATCTATGTAAGAAAAGTCGTAAATGCGGTAAGGAAGACAGTCATAGTGGTAGGTGTGATTTTAAACGGGAGCGGACGAACAGATTTTGGGAGCATTCGAGGCATCAAGTACTCAATAAAATGAAGCGTGACTTCAATGATCGAAATGAAAAATATCAGACCGCTATAGCCGATAAATTATCCTGTTTAAATGATAAAGAAGACAAGATATTAGAAAGAGAACGGGAATCAAAGGAAGAAATATCTCGCATGGAAAGTATGAAGGGTGAATATGGTGAGGATCTTTAATTATTTTCAATTTAGTGTGTTGCATGACAAATCAGTTGCATGACAAATCTGACCCAATAATAGTGATTAAATAACAGATGATTATTAAACTGGAACTATTATTTTATTCTTTTGGAAAGAAACGTATTCTTCATAATAATTCGAAGCGTATAAATCACATTTAAATGGCTTGGATCAGAGGAGACAAAAGGTCATCAGGAACATTTAGCTCGGCAAGTGGAAGAAAGGCAAAAGGACCTGGATGAAATCAATACTAAATACCAGAAATTGAAAGTTTTGTTAGAACAGAAAGGCTGTGCCCGAACACGTAGACAGAATATTTCAAACTCATACGAAATGATTAAAAAACACGAACTATTTTACAATTTATCCATGGCGGGGAACATGGGTCATTATATGGTGCATGGGACCACCTTGCTTCTCATACTTCAGTTGAAATGATGGACCAACTTATAAGTGGTTACAAGAGGGGTAAATATATTTTTTGCAAAGCAACTGATAATTTTAACAAATCCGAAGATGCTTTAAGGGGGGATTAACATATTTATTTGGCCCGTTGCTAGGGAAACTTTGAAAATTCATAAAACTCTTAAAATCAGTACACAAGGCATGAAACTTTCACAATGTGTTAGTTGAGGGTAGAAGTTCGACATGTGATGACGTCATCACGTACGTCCTTATGACGTCATCACATCGTAAAAAAACGGCGTTTTTCATAGGGTTTTGAAGAATTATAAATATTTTGATATAATCTGAAAATGTATATCAAGGTGCAGAAGACTGAGCATGCGTTTTGCGTTTCAATGAAAATTGAATTTTTTATGGCAGTTTCTTTGCATTTTTAACGACATTTTTGTCCATAACTTTTCCATTTTTTCTTTGTTTTTAAAATTCATGCTCAAATTTGTGGAGAATACTCTTCTTAGCAGATACGTAAAGAAAAAAGTTAACTTTTTTGAAAACGTGAAAAGAACGACGTTTTTTTCGAAAATGACGTTTTTGTGGCTTGGGCTACCTGTGTCGTTATAATTTTCGTTCGCAAGACAAATACATGACAATTTAGGTGTGTTAGAAAATTGTATTTTCTGCACTTTCTTTTGGTTCAAGGTACATAGACATTTACCCAGAAAGGAAGATCGATATTTACTTGTCATTTGTGTGGTTTTCTCAGGGTTTGAAGCATTTTAATGCAGCTCAAATTATTAATTTGTGCAAAGTCTTTCGATACGGTAAAGTTTTTCAGTCGTGTTTTCAAGGTGTTTTCACCGATCTTCGACGTACTTCATCTACTGTTTGACATGTTTCATTTTGACAGGCAGAGTCTAGAACAACAACCTGTTGAGTAAGGTAATCTTTGATTGTTTTTTTATTGATTTAATGGCGTTTTATACTCTTAGGTTGAAGTTTTTGTGACGACAAGTCGGCTTGTTTTACTTTGGTTCAATATTCTCTGTTGAGTGTTGTTGCTTTTGAACGGCTCTTCAAGTGGAATTATCGCTTGCTTTCTTTGACTTCTTTGACTTTAAACTACTGCAGTCTATCATATGTCGAATATTTATTCATTGAACAAACTTAAAATTAAAAGAATAACGTTCAATAAAATATATAACTTGTAATTTTTGAAGTGAAACTCGTGTATGTCTTGCGGGAAAACACTGGGCGCTTGCTCGATGAAATCTCTTCTCATTCAAGCTCTGCATAGCAACGAATTACCATGGCAACGAAATATGTTAATCCCCCCTTAAAGCAAGTATCACAATCATCTGTCCAGATGTAAGTTTAATATTGTTTGCAAAACTCAAAGTTCCGTTTTTGATCCCTCACAAGAGACATGGTTGCCCAGGTCTATAAAACATAAAGACATAACTATTTCATTACCTAAAATAGTAAGTGATTCAAAAGTAGACAGCTTTGTTAAAAGTCTAGATATAGGCTATGTGTGTCAGATTCCCAGGTATCCTGGGGTGTCACGTACTGTCACAGGGCTAATATATATGATTATTAATCTGCACTTGCGCTTGCCGCACTTAAAAAAGAAACTGATGTGGTTCAATGATAATACTTTTCATTTTATTTTTCAGTTTTCTGACGATGGAGCACCTGAAACAAGTGAATTAGCATGTCAATAGGTTCCATAACTTGCTGGAATTTTGGAGATAGGGTTCGAAGCAGAGAGTATCAATATTTATTACATTGTTTAAGTGTAGGTGAGAAAGATCCTGTTATGGAAGATATGTGGTTGCAACATACAGATGAGATGTTACTGCTTGAGGGTAACGTCCTCACTGTTTGCGGCATCCAGTGCACTGTTGAGTTTCAACCCAGTGCAGATCAATCTTGGCAGATCTGGGCCAATAATGAGCTCAACCAAGCAGCCACTTATCCATCACCCTATGCTAATGTACATAAGGGAAACATGTGTGTAATGGGGGGTAGTATAGGAAATTTGGTTTCAGATACCTGGATACCACCTTCAAAGGAGAAGCGCGAGAGGGAGTTATGTAAGTTAGAGGGCTTTAGGAAATCATTAAGTAAAAGTTTGAGTGATAAGCAAAGGCATGCAAAAGATTTAGAGTTTATGAGGGAAAATGGCATGCGACAGGTTGGTCCACCACGAATAAAGGACTTTGCAGACCGACAAAGACCCGAGCCAGTTCACAATGAAATAAATGCTTGGCATCACCTACTCAATTGTATGTACAAAGAAACTCTAATGAGAAATGTTGTAGAGACATTTCTTGAGGTTTTAAGTGCTCCAGTGGCAGTTGTGAACATAGAGAATGAGAACACAACCACAATGACATCAACAGCGTCTGTAGGGAATACTTGCCACTCTGATGGTGCAGGCGGGAGAGTTTGGGAACAACAACTCCCTACTATGAAAGCAGGTGAGTTTTCACAATATATTAGTGAAGCTGTTAAAGCTAGGGGTGGGGTGGGGAAGCAATGCCTTGGTTGTGGCTTGAGTTTTATTGCCAGTCTTATTAGGGAACACTACCAAGACAAAGACAAGAGAAGTAACAACCTTACTATTCGTTTAATCGGAGAGCAAGCCATAGCTCTAGCACGATATTCCTATAGACTCTTAGATGTTCTTAACTTTCCGAATGAGACTCCTCCCCAAATAATTAAGAGGTTGGCACTGGGAAATATTTAAGGGATGCTTGTACAATATTTAACAAAGTGGACACAAATGTGACTTAAGTAAGTAATCTAAGTGAGGTTTGTAAGATATATTTTTATTTACTTGTATTATTCTTTGAGCAAAATGTGAATGTTACTGTGTGGACAGTTGCAAATGCCATTCCTTATCCTGCATTATTGCTATACAACAAATACAAGATGGGTTATGGAATAATTTCCTTACAAGCAAAAGAGTCAAAGCACTCTGGTATTAAATATGACCTTACGCTTACTAATCGATCTCGCTCAACAGGTGAATTAGGTAAATGGTGGCAAATAATGCGAACGAACTATGTAAGAGCATTCTATCTACCTGAACATCAACATACATCTCACATACATCTCACATTTCCAATCCCGTCTTCCGCCATTTTTAGATAACCCAAAGTACTGTGAATGTGGGAGGGAACGAAATGAGGGTGGTACTTGCACTGTCTCGGACGACGACGAGCTCGATGGAGCCAGAGTAGCCGAGAGAGACGTGGAAGAACTACCCACAGTGGGTAGAGACGGACCAGAGGAAGCTACACCAGCTGAACCACAAGACTCATTTGCAGCAGAACCACAAGAAGCATTGGCACAAGTAGACGTCAGAGAAGAGAACGTCTACCCCAGACGGGTTCGAAACCCACCAATGAGATTTGGTTATGATGTTTATGGCAACCAAGTACTTATTCAAGCAGTTCAACCGACTTACAGCTACGGCTTCCCAGGCAATACGCCATTACAGTACCCTTGGTACATGGTGCCTATGAACTACAGAATGCCCGTATACTAAGTCTACGAACATAATCAGTTACAGGAACATTATTGGACAATATTTACTCTTATAGAATTAGTAACATTTTTTTGAAGATTTATTTTTATAAAAATAAAAAATAAAACACCAGAAGACACACAGCAACCTATGAATAGAGATAGGAATATCAAGGTGTACTAGACACCTGTAGTGACTTCACGAATGACGGAATGGATGAGTCAATAGTAATAGCCGTCAGTAGGATAAGTTTGTGATATAGCGAATAGGAGACTGGGATTGATCACCCCGCAATGTTTCAGAGAGCTATAATGTTATCTTAGGTGAAGAAGTTTTTATAGGGCTGACCCCTAAAGTCGGGGAGAGTGTCAGCGGTTGAGTTTGCACGCATGATATTAAGTTTCATAAAGTATCATATGGCAGATGACACGACAGGACAGCAGAGAATGATTCAGTATTGGAATTGTAAAGTTAAGATTTAAGTCTCGAGTAATAAAACGGACAAGTCTCTGGATAACGACTGGATTGTACTGGATTTCTATACTGTTACACCCCAACCAACCAGCGCCCGGGTTGGGCCATGTAACTGCACTGATATTTTAGTTTCTGCGAAGGATAAAAAATTGACAGATAGTTTACTTTAAATTGTGAAACCTGTAACTTGTGACATCTGCAAAGAGAGGTTTCCTGATACTGCAACTTTGAGAACTCACTGTCAGTATAGTCACTCAGGAAATCAGGATGGTGGGCAGAAAAGACAAACATCCAGTAGGGACATCAATCCAAAAGATATGTCTGTCAAACAGCTTAAAGAAGAGTTGGGATTGTTACATTTCTGGCATGCGAATGCCAATGAAGTACACAGAAATTAATATTTTGACGGCACGTGAGCATCACGATGTGAGCGAAGTGCATGATGGTATACGTGTAATTTAGAGTGAGTATAGCACACGGCCAGCACCCATCCCTAGCTGGTTTTTTCAGTTTTTTTTGTTGTGAAGTAAGGAAATCTTGATCCCTTACCATGTCCGATATTACCGAAGTGGACGTCGCTAGACTGATCCAGCAGAATAATGAGCAGTTGTTGGCTTCTATGCAGACCATGATGGACAGGTCTGTTTCTGAATTAAAAAGAAGTTCTACAGAAACCTCAGAATCTCATTTGAAAGAAATCAAGAAGCTAAAGTACGACGAACCTCACAAGTTCAAGAAAAAAGCAAACGAGGACCAATTCAAATTCAACATTAAGGTCATGGATACCATTTCTGACGCCAAACAATCACTTGAGAAGAACGATCAAGCTAAAGCTAAAGAGGAGCTGTCAAAAGGTGATAAGCTAATGTCCGAACGACAAAACGATATTCTCCTGGCAGATAAGTCGGAATTTGGATGGGCCACTGTCAACGAATACAAGAAACACGAACTAGCAGAAGATTCCGATGATGAGAAGAGAATCTACAAATCTGAGCTTCGGGTCAAAGCACAAAAGAAGCAGGCTTTGGCGAAGATTCCTAAGCGTCACCAGAAACGCCAGAGCGAAGATTCAAATTCCTCTCACTCAATCCCCGTCGTGGTTAACCGTCAGACTCAGACTTATGCCGTCAGACTTATGCCCATAGTACCGTGAAGTCCGCTAACAAGCCAGGAAATTGCTTCTCTTGCGGAAAACCAGGTCACTGGAGGTCTGATTGTCCTGGACTACAATCTAAGAATTGACTATATGAAGGTGTAGTAAAATCTGATTCATTTGAAATAGATAGTACTGACAGTTGTTTTGTAACTGAATGTTTATCGGCTGAAACGGCAAAGGGAGAATACGTTTGTAATGCCGATAGTAAAATTACTGTAATCTCAGTTCGATCCAGGCTCAAGAAGTTTATTGATTATTGGAGAATTATCAGAGGAAAAGCGAAAACTCCCTTTTCAACTGATCCAAGGTTTTCAGCGTCCAATTTGTAGCTCTTCGGATCTCTTTGTTGTTGGAACCGCGTAACACGAAGTATGGATTTTGTACAAGTCCCGAAGGGATATGCAACCAATGTGTCACTTAGTTTTTGTTAATTAACAAGAATCTTTCTAGAGTTTTTTGTACTCAAATACACTTACGCATTCATTGCTGATGAGTCTATGGTACTCTATTTATATTAAAACAAATAAGTTTGATGAGTTCATTGTATAAGTCCCGAAGAGATATGTGATCAATGCGTCATGAATCTATGGCACCCTAATATATGCATATTTTCAATTGAACGAGTTTTGCTCACATTCATGTTCATGCAGGCATTTATTGCCCCTGCGTCTATGGTACTCTATTGAATTTTCAAATTACTATGTTTTGTTCTTGTCAAGTACATGTTTTCCTGAATAGTAATTATATCTTCAATTATAGGACCTTTTCGTCAAACTATTGGATACTTGTACGTGTCTATTCATTCTATGCTTATCTAGTATATACAGTTGACGTGCCCGTCAATCATATTGCCATCACATTGACTGCGCTAAGAATGAGATGTATTTTCAGTTGTGTTTTTCTTTTTCTCTTACACAGATATTTTCAACGAGGAGTTTTGGCGAGATCTCTCATCTTGTCAAGATGACGAGCTATTCTCTTTAGCAGAGAGAATGAAAACGACCGTTCTATCCTCCAGAGCACCAAGTACCATCTCTGCATATCTCAGATCTTTGAAGAGATGGAAGCAGTTTACAGACAGGCACAGTACTCTGAAATATTTCCCTGCTGAACCTTAGCATTATATTTACAACATCTAATGGAATCTACCAAGTCTCATCAGTCGGTTGACGCTGCTTTCTACGCAATTAAATGGGCCCATAACTTATCGGGTCTACGGAATCTACCAAGTCTCATCAGTCGGTTGACGCTGCTTTCTACGCAATTAAATGGGCCCATAACTTATCGGGTCTACCCTCCCCCACTGACAACATTCTTGTTAATCTCGTCAGAGAAGGTGCTAAAAGGTCCATCGGAACCCGAAACATCAATAGAAAAGAACCGATCAAACTAGAACATTTGAAGAAAATCATTGTTAAAGCCAATTTAGACAATGTTCTTGATCTCAGGAATGTATGCATGTACTGCCTAGCCTTTGCCGCCCTGTTACGTTTTGACGATCTTATTCGTATCAGGAGAAGTGATGTCATTTTCAATCCAGGTCACTTGAAAATTGTGATAACCAAGAGTAAGAATGATCAGCTCAGGGAGGGCAACGAAGTCCTTATCAGCGAATCTCCCCTCCCCACACACCCGTCAAGTTGCTCAAGCTGTATTTATCGAGATCACTCATTCCCGTAGAACATGGCCTAAACTGCATGGCTAAAGTTACAGGAGGGAAATTGATATAAATCATGTTAATTCAGAAATTACTAAGCTGATTTCGCATGTCACAACCAACAGCACATGAGACCTATAACTAGCTCTTTTATACATCTTCCACAAAAAAAGATGAAGGACCTCCCTCATTTACCATTATTTGCCTTCTATCTAACTCTTTTTGTTTTCTTTGTTTTCTGCTTCTTGCCTCGTAGACTTTTCCATTACAGTGTTTTTGATTAGCGATGACTCCTTAACTCTTCGTAATGTGGTGACTTGTAAGCGCGGCAGCTTGGAACTTACAGTTAAAGTAGTGAAAATTGACCCAAAACAACCGCTCATGACAGAAAATCAAAAACTAAAGTAAAAAAACTAAAATGATAACAATTTCAAACAACAATCGAGGATTCAAAATGTGTTTATTTCATTTACAAAATAATTAACACGGCGAAAATTTACCAAGGGCCAAAATATGCCCTTCAAATCAAAATCTTCAGTTTTTCAAAAACCAGGAGAAAACGACAATCATATAACATCGCTTTTCAATAATTACGCTTCGACTTTGGTACCAAAATGGACATCAAGGAAGGCTTCGTCTCTTCATATCTTCCGATTGTTATTCGGAATAACACTATCGACATACGAGGCTCCGAAAGAGAAGTCGTTTTGCAGTCGTTAAATTCGTTCCCAGACTCCCAAAATATGCGCCCGTCCAATATGGCGGCTGGTTACACTCGAACGTGCTGTTTTTTGAAGCGTGCAGGCCCTGCGTGGATAATTATACTTATCTATGTATGATATAGAGTTTATAAATATTTAGAATTGAGAAAAGTGTGAAACAGTACTAACTAATTATTAGTACTAAATATGAAGCAATTTTTCTCTATTATGTTTAGTTCAGGTTTTATATACAGTTTGCCTCTATTTAACTCATAGAAAACGAGAACGAGTAGTACTAGTCTAATTGTTTTAGTAGAAACCAACTAGCATACAACCTTCAATTTTATACCTTTTTTTATGGAGGTTTTGCTTTGTTTTTGTTCAAATGCCGGCTTTTTCGCTACTCACTATATATCACTCAACAGATAGTGAGTATGTTAGCCAATCAGAATGCAGGATTCGCGATAGTATGCTAGTTGGTTTCTACTAATTAAAGTTACTCTGCTTCACAAATGTAATTTTTTCAAGGTCTGGCACTGTTTTTAAGGATATTTTGTTCTTCAGTGCATCATTGTAAATAAATAAACATACATGTCCTTCAAAATCACAAAGCTCATGGTCTTACGACCTATGCAAATTTCAACTTCACATCTTAATTTTTTCAAAGGAAAACAATTTACCAAGTGTAGACTGTACGAAGTACAAGCAAATGAAAGAAGAAATCTTAGATTATTATTAGATTCCCACAGACGTGCTGAAATTAAAAATTTACAAAAGAAACATATGGATTTAGTATGGTAATAATGAGCTTGTTATATATTTTCCTATCTGTTCTAGGTATATACACCTATTTCAAAAAACGTTGTCGGAGAGAAAGGTGAATTTATTACACACATTTCTATTTAATTACAATGTTTTCTAAATACTTAATTACTTGATATGTATACTTACATTTTTTATTATAACAAATTAGTTTTTGTACATGAATGCCTTTGCCAGTAACATGGACATTATTCAGGAACGTAAAGCATTAGTTATTTTGCTCCATTTATTTAAATGTAGAGAAATTTTTTTTTTTGATTTGGCCACGTTAAATTCAATTTTTTCTTGGTAACTTAATAAGTTTTTAAAAAAGGATAAAGAAGGAATTTTTCCTTTCTCTCTGGCTTTGTATATAGATAATTTATACATTAAGATAATATAATTAATTATGTTATTTTCAACACCCAATATTATATTTAATATGTTAGATTCTGGGAGAGTGATATCAACATTCTTTAACCAATTTCTTATTTGAAAATAATAGTTTTTGGATTCTATGCAATGGACAAAAAAATGACCTATTGTTTCAGGGTAAAGAAGACAAAAAGAGCAAACAGAATGGTCCAGTATTTTGAAACGATGAAGGTCGCGATTTAAATATAAAATATTATTAAGTATCTTATATTGAAAATATCTGGAATAAGTATCAATTGAAGTTGTATAAATTCTGCTGTATATTTCTTGCCAGTCTAAAGGAGTGTCTTGGTTTATGCGCCTACTTACATTATTTTGGGAGGACGGGGATCGAAATTTTAAATTGATAAACCATTGGTATACTTGGTTTGTTTTTATCTTTTCTAGTTCAATTTTTTTTGTGGCAAAATTTAAAGATATTTTTGCTTGTCCTACGTTTCTACCCATATTTATATTTATATTTTCTTTCAAAGCTGTTTTCCATTCCTATCTCCTATCTCCTATCACCTTTCTCTCCGACAACCTTTTATGAAATAGGTGTATATCCGTTGTATCGATATTGGAGCTTGAAACTGCCCTAAAACTATTTGTAGATGTAGAATGTTGTTTTCTCTCGAACGCTCGTTTATTTTCCATAGTTGAGTTTTTACATTAGATGGGTTGACATGAGACGAGGTTCAAAGAGTTGCGTCCCTGGAATGACCCAGAGAGCATGTGCACTCTTTTCTATACTGTTATTACGTCATGACATAATTAACATACAGATTTGAATCATACACTATGTAATGTAAAACGCATTGAGACGTCAGTTTAATGCGTTAAACAAGAACTTATTATTATTATATTATTATTATTACACTATTTATGTATTATGTACTGTATGCAACACTTGAAATAATATTATTGTGGTCTGTTGTTAACTGTAAAAGCATACATGTATGCATGGTGAAATATTCCATTTGTCACAGTCAAGAAAGAAGGGTTTATTATCTTCACCGCTACAAAACTAGAAAATTCCCTCAAGTATATGGCCATCATCATCGATGGAATGGATCAACTAACCACCAATCTACCAAAAGTGAGATGGCTTAGCAAGGCATTATGTGCTCTAACAAATGTTGGTACCCAACTTGTTGGGAGCATTGTACATAGTGGACAATCTGTCAATGAGAAATCGATTTTTGGGTCATTTGATTACTATCAGTGGCCCCATGACTCCAATTTAACCATAGTGGTGCTACTTGTTGAAATCCTCCTATGGGCTCAAGATGTGCTGAGGGGAAAATATTCCAAGTTGTTTGTTCATTACAAGACGATATCAGACTGATAGCCCATTTAACGCGGTTTGCTTTTATACAAGAATCAAAATCAGGAAGCTTCAAACCACCCATGGAATAATCACCGATTAAAGTATTATACTTAATTTTGGGTTTTTTTCCGTTCCATATAAAGTCTTTAATGGTGCTTTCAACTATTTTAATGAAGTCATCTGAGACATGGATTTTTTGAACACACGTAGAACAGCTTAGGGAGTGCACTCTTAACTCCATAAGATACGGATTAGGACGACATCTCAAGAAAGAAAAGAAATTCAACATCGTCGAGGACCCTCATTTTGGCGAGTGTAATCAAGTTTTTTCGGCTTCTCTTGTGGAATTGAAAAAGAACGGTTATGCCAAAGTCAACCATCATCCTGAAATAACCAAGGACGATTTAGTAAAACTCTATTCGTCGTTTAATCTAACAACGCCAAGAGGACTTCAGCAAAAATGTCTGTTTGATATTATGTTTTTCCTCGTAAGAAGAGGAAGAGAAAACTTGAGAGAACAAACAAAGACCTCCTTTGCCATTGCTGTGGACTCGCAAAATCGACGATACGTTTATCAAGCGGTCGATGAGCTAGACAAGAACCACAGAGAGAATGATTCCATCACTGATTCCATCACAGATGGCAGAATGTACGAAAAACCAGGACCATTGTGCCCAGTGAGGTCCTTCGAGCTTTATCTTTCCAAACTACACCCGGAATTAAGCTTCTTTGGCAACGACCAAAAGATATACCAAGCGAAACTGAGTCATGCGAGTCATGGCATAGCAGAGTACCACTCGGAAAAAACACCATTGGGAACTTTATGAAAGAACTGTCCAAAACTGTAAGTTTGTCTAAACAGTAAGCACACAATTCACAGCCTAAGAGCCACTGCCTTAACAGTTTTGGACCACTGTAACTTTGAAGCAAGACATATTATGAGAGTCTCAGGGCACAAATCCGAGGCCAGCATAAGGTCTTATTCTCGACGTCTATCCGAGAACAATCAAAGGGAAATATCAGATGCCCTTGGTTTAGCCTGTGGATTACCAAATGTACAACAAACCCATGACGCAAGAAGTGAAGAATCACATGAAGTAACTGTTGATCCTCCAGATAGCCCTACATTTGAACTGTCTAGCAGTCAGTTTGACTTTGCTTTGGATACCGTAGTAAGCTCTCCTCTACCACGATTTTCCCTTCCAGGATCACCAGTGGTCCAACAATCATCTAGAAATACTGTGGACAACCTTTATTTTGGAACTGGGGCATTTCAAAATTGTAATATCTCATTCAATTTCAACTCAAAGTAGCTTATATTGCCCTTTGAAAGTTATATTTTTGACAGTTTATTACTGTAATGTACAAGCTTTGGCTTTTATTAGTATGAACGGAAAATTTTTCAGTAACTGTAATTTGTGAGTTCGGCGTTCATAAAGGTCAGATATGGAATAAAAAAAGTTTGCTCGTAGTTACATCTTTTTGTTGTTCTTTGACAGTTGGTATATAACAAAACACTTATTGACTGGGACCTCGGGAAAGCAGTATGTTTTGTGGTCCCTCGACCGCGAATGTTCGGGAAACATTCGCGGTCGAGGGACCACAAAACATACTGTTTCCCTCTGTCCCAGTCAATAAGTGTTAATTTGTACCCTAAAATATAACTCTTAACCAACTAAAAGAGCAGCATGAATTTCACATGAAATTGGTAGAGGATTACATTGGAAATTAGAAAAGAAGGACTGTTTGTTTCGGACATTATGTAATTCCGAAACACAAATTTGATGGCTTCTAAGTCTTTTTATGTCAAATTAAAGGTTGGACATCAGGCTTTTAATATACTGGTGTAGTTTTAGACTTCCTGTCATATGTATTTGTTGAACTGTATCCAAATTTCCCTTTTTATGGTCAATATTCGAGATTTCTGACTTAATTCTGATAATTCAGGGTATCTATCTACTCTTCATTTACACTGCATTTGCTCAATAATAATTGATTTGGGAATTTTCATTTTGAACAACTCTCATGTGAAATGTACCTCTTGTATATTCACTTTTTTTGTAAACGATGCATCAAAACAATAGGCTATGTTTGTGTAATATATACATACGCATAGCAAATGCAGGGCACAGTTAAGTTCAAGATTGTATGAAATAGTCTTGGGAAAACTTTATTTTGTACTATTAAAGCTCCACTGAATACACCGAGTGGCCTTATCACTACGAAAATATATTGATAGTGATTAGCAGACTACAAACAGAACTTCACACTTCAGCGATTTTACTTGTATGGTATTATTATTCTCTATCTCAGTCTGAGTCGAAGCTGTCACTGTCAAATCGAGGAAGAGGTGATGGTAGCTTCATAGCTGCCACTGCAGCATTGACTTCCATTTGTAGCCTTTCAAATTCAATGTCCGCTTCCTTCTGTGCTGTCTCTAGCTCCATCAGTGCTTGCATGGGATCAATTCCTTCTGGATTCTCTGATACTTGAGTGCCAACATCTGTCACTGCAACCGAAGCCTCTACCCTTGCAGCACCAATCGTGTGCTTTGGGAGTTTTCTCCATGGCTTTTGCTTTAGCCATTCACTGGTAACTTGCACAATGAGGTCTCTGCATTCACTAACATTTGGACCATTGATGCTCACGTGAAGAAGAGCATCTAACATGTCATCCTTCATGCTACTACGTAGTCTGGACTTAATTCTCTGTTTGTACATGAAAATGTATATTTTTTTGTTTTTGACAAGTTATCCCTTTTCCTCTTATAGGCCAGGCAACTCCAGTACAACATCAACAAATTTTAAATCGAGCGAGAGATATTATACGGTCGAACAGTACTATTTTTAGTAGGAACATCCCCACCAGTAGTAGTAGTTATGTCAAACGGTCCCGCTCTGCACCAAGATATATTTATATTTACTATTTACACTAAAAATAATAATAATAATAATAATAATAATAATAATAATAATAATAATAATAATAATAATAATAATAATAATAATAATAATAATAATAATAATAATAATAAAACTTTATTTCTACACGGTGTCACATCATTAAAATAAATGCTCTTCCATTATTAAGAAATAATGTCTTTATACCTAGATAAAATACATATCTATGGTTACTATCAATTTATTGTTCCTCCTTAACTTGTAATATTATTGTAAAGTGCAAATAAAGTATTATTATTATTATTATTATATTATTATTAAAATATGTAAAAATGCCAAATATGACTGCAAAGGATGTGTGCAAGTCAGTAATAATACTTGAGCCAGCTATTGACTCAAGATCATATTGTCTGCACTGCAGAGGTTGACTTTACTACAGATGATAGTGAACCAGTTACTAGAGACAACATTGTTGAGGCCCTCAAGACACAGATGCATGACATTGGACCTGATGACTTTCAATTTGTAAAGGTTCAAAACAGAAGGGTCTCTGTCCCACTTGTGGCCAAGGATTACAAATGGCACTTGAAACGCATAAAGAACCTATGTGGCCAGGGGAAGTTGTACATTCGTCTTCTGAGACAGTCTGATTCTAGTAGCACTGAAGGTACCGCTGATGATGAGACAAGTGCAAGTGCATCTAGAAATGATGCTCCAGTGAATACCAATGTGTCTAATAAACAGAGCACCTATGGCACAAGCAATTTCAAAGTCGTTCACCATAGCAACACTTTCTGAAAGACGGAATAAAAGCTGAAACACAAGGAAGGAGAATATTGATTATTGACTCAAAACTAGCTGCCATCCGACAAGATACATGCAGTGGTTCAGTGTGTGGAAATTGGAATTTGCACGCTGGACATACTGCAAAGAGCTGTTTCTTAGACAAAAGTGTGTTTAGCTGTGGAAATGAGAAAATAAAAACACCCTGGAGAACTTCCTCACAAAGAACTGAATGAAAAACTGTCATTAACACAACAAAAAGTAAGAAAGCTCGGCACTGAATTAGAAAACCAAAAAATAACTCCTGCACAAATAATCAGTTCCTTGTCAAAACAAATTGAACAGACACTAATGGAAACAGCACCAGAAGATTATGATTACCGATGATGAAGCTGAGAGCTGATGTTTTTGTGCATGGTGGAAAAATTCGATCTTCTCAGAACATTTTGCATTTGCTTCAGGAAGCAAAAGCCGCCTCTCCTGATTCGAAAGCAGAGTTGTTCTGACGCATCAAAAAGAGAAAAGAAAATCATAATCCCAGTATAGACATGTTGGAAAGTTACAGAATTCAGTGTACATCCACTCCTGCTATGATCACTGCTGCGGAATCTTATTCACATTCTGATGGAATGTACTACAGTTTAGCTCCAAGGGATAGGTGTGAAGAGCAACAGCAACTGGAAGTTGTCATGAAGGAAAGTATTATGACAGCGAGGAAAAGCAGTGATGATTGAAACTTTTCTTTATTGTTTACAATTTACATTTAATATGATTGTTGTTATAAACGTTTTAATTCACAAAAACATATTCAAGAACAACGATGCAAGTTGATCAGTGCTTCCAGACTTTGATATCAAACGATTTCAGTTGCAATTTCATTCACACCATGTTTTGTAGTTAATAACAGTTATGGAATTTGTACTAGTAAGTCCCACTAGTACAGAGAGTTTATTGTACAACGTTGTTTACAGATTAAAATAAGATGTGTGTCTATAATATCCTCTCGTGTCATTAGCCGATAAGCAGGCTGTCGCAAAGAGCACAGCTATTTTGAGATTGCTGTGAACTAATTCAATTAGATCATCGTTTAACTTTCATTTAATCTTTCCAAATGCCTCTTCTATCAGGTTTAAGTCAGAAGAGTAAGTAGGAGAATAGAGCAATTCGATTCCCATTTCCCATAAACATTCCTCTAGAATTTCCCCACCATCGTAGTGATGTGTTGCACGGTTGTCTAGGACCAAAAAACAGGTTCACCAGTTGAAATGTTAGTGGAGTTTAAAGGTTGAGAAAAGAAATCCAAGAACATGATAGTATGCATAGCTCCCTGAACTACATCAGCATACTCTATTCACAGTGCATTCAAAGTATAGTTTGCTGATTGAGCTTTTCGTTTTATTTCAACACAGCGCTCCCCAATTGAAGCATGGACATATCTTTCGGTACCAACATCGTGTAGTTTTACCCCTAATTCATCATATAATTTTACTTGTCTAGGGTTTTGAGCATTCAGATAATTTATAAAAAGTTGTGTGTATATAATATTTCTATCAGTAAATCTCTCTCTTGCCAGTTGAGTTATTTTCTTTAAAGTATATTTTCTACCAGGGTTATCGACTTATAGCCATTACAGAAATATATGTGCCAACATTCCAAAAATCGTGAAGACTGTCATGTATGTATCGCAAGGATATGCTCCCTTTTGCTGCTGTTAGGACTTCGATAAGCACAAGATCGTCGTGGTTTAGTCTCACAATATTTCCGCCTAAAACAGGAAGAGGCATTTCAGGATACTGTTCACAGTAGCATTTCCAAACTTTAGTAACTGTACTTGGTGATACCAAATAACGACGAGCAACGTCTCTGAAGCCATTGAAAGCTCCAGTAACTCTATCGCATTTGATATTCACCATTTAGGCGGTAGTGATTGCGATGCTAAAAGCGAGTAGTGTATGCTTCTAATATTCCATCCCTATAATGTGTTTACTGTTCTTTTTAGTCGTGGTACTTTGATTCTTCCAGAGTGGCCATCATCTTCTTTTTTGGCCTTTTTGGAATGATAGTTGTAAGCATTTTAGTTGTTTTGTCAAAGCCTTTTACATATTGCCCAAAATATCAGACCTCATTGAAGGTTCCGATCAGAAACTAGCAAGTGTACTGAATTTTAACATGTTAGCTCTTCACTTAGATTTCACCATTTAGGTGCGTGGGTGTCACTTATTAGAGCTGATGCCAATTGTATGGCTCACCAGTTAGGCGCATGTGCGACAGTTTATTCCATTGTCTGGCTCACCATTTAGGCGCATGTGCGATTGTTTATGCCAATGTATGGCTCACCATTTAGGTGCATGTGCGATTGTTTATGCCAATGTATGGCTCACCATTTAGGTGCAGGTGTGGCTGTTTATGCCAATGTATGGCTCACCATTTAGGTGCAGGTGTGGCTGTTTATGCCAATGTATGGCTCACCATTTAGGTGCAGGTGTGGCTGTTTATGCCAATGTATGGCTCACCATTTAGGTGCATGTGCGACTGTTTATTCCATTGTCTGGCTCACCATTTAGGTGCATGTGCGACTGTTTATTCCAATGTATGGCTCACCATTTAGGTGCATGTGCGATTGTTTATGCCAATGTATGGCTCACCATTTAGGTACAGGTGTGGATGTTTATGCCAATTGTATGGCTCACCATTTAGGTGCATGTGCGATTGTTTATGCCAATGTATGGCTCACCATTTAGGTGCATGTGCGACTGTTTATTCCATTGTCTGGCTCACCATTTAGGTGCATGTGCGACTGTTTATTCCAATGTATGGCTCACCATTTAGGTGCATGTGCGATTGTTTATGCCAATGTATGGCTCACCATTAAGGTGCAGGTGTGGCTGTTTATGCCAATTGCATGGCTCACCATTTAGGTGCAGGTGTGGCTGTTTATGCCAATGTATGGCTCACCATTTAGGTGCAGGTGTGGCTGTTTATGCCAATGTATGGCTCACCATTTAGGTGCAGGTGTGGCTGTTTATGCCAATGTATGGCTCACCATTTAGGTGCAGGTGTGGCTGTTTATGCCAATGTATGGCTCACCATTTAGGTGCAGGTGTGGCTGTTTATGCCAATGTATGGCTCACCATTTAGGTGCAGGTGTGGCTGTTTATGCCAATGTATGGCTCACCATTTAGGTGCAGGTGTGGCTGTTTATGCCAATGTATGGCTCACCATTTAGGTGCAGGTGTGGCTGTTTATGCCAATGTATGGCTCACCATTTAGGTGCAGGTGCGATTGTTTATGCCAATGTATGGCTCACCATACAATAATTACAGTTTTAGATGTACGAGTTTGAACAACTGCAGTAATAAGAGCTGACATTTATTTTGACAATCACTTTTAGTTTCTTTCAGTCGACGTTTGGAAGGCTGCTCACTTGGTAGAGGATTCGTCACAGCAGAAGTTACTGCCAAATCACCTTGAATTACAGTTCAACGGCAAGGCAGCGTCTACAGTACGGAAATACAGAGCAAGCTGGTTAAGATTGCGTTATTGGTGTTAGTTATACTACTATTAGACACAAATCTCCTTTTTGTAAATGGCATTAATTGTTTTGGCATGCATAGTATTAAATCAGGAGCAGCCTCAGATTCTGGCTGACTCAGCCCGATCAGTCTTGAATAGCATCACTGTATAACCCCACTGGCAATTGGGCCAACCAGCACTAAAGGAGACCCTTCACAAGTGACCGAAAAGCTTTGACAAGGAACAGCAGTGGGTCAACAATTGCAGTGTTACTGGCGTATTATAACAGCAACAACACCAGAAGATTGGCTGACAAACAAGCAACCTCACAGGTTAAGGCCAACTGAAAGATGCTTTGGAGGACCCTCATGTAATGTAAAACAACCTTGTGACGTTGGTATCATCCACAACTGACAATAGAGAAGATGTTTATGATTTGGATGAGCTGGTTGATATTGTGGATGAACAAGCAAAGCTCCATGAAGACACCAAGTATTTTTTTAGAGTACGAAATAATTGCTATTTGAGGCATATATCATGTTTAGGTTATGTTTACCTGTTTTAGTGGACAAAGCTAACAGAGAACTAAGGAGATTATTTTACAGAAGTTGTGTCCATCCTCAAAGTATCTCCACAATGTCATTAAGATGCGCATATAAAGAACTACATGTCTTAAAGTTTGAGGTATTTTTGGCACTCATGGTACAAGGTTAGAATGCATGAAGTTCATGCTGAACAATGGTTGTACAACAACACCATCAACATGTGTGAGTGAGAGACTTTGGAATCCAAGATCATGAGATGATGATGATTATTATTATTATTATTAATTTTCGCAACAGCCATGGAAAGTATCTCAAGTAACATTGCCATAAATGAACAGATCAAAGAAGTGATAGTTACAAGGCCTTTGCTATTTTAAAAGACAAAGTAAAATACACAATTTTTCCGACCAGATTCCGAAAAGACAACGGCAGCAGCACAATGACAGTTGGCATTAAGAAGTTGGGAAATTACCTGTGAAGCTACTCGTTTATGCTAATAAATATATATATTCATCAAATCTTCAAAGCTTGTGAAAAACAAGTCTTTCATTTCACATTATTGTCCTCATTCCATGCAATCAAGACTGCTCAAATGATGTCAATATGTTTATTGCATGTTTACAAAACATGTATGGATTGCACTATTGTAATCAAAAAAGTTGAAACTCTCTTCAGATCCAGAAGACCAAATATTATGAGGGATTGTACAATGAGAATGTATGCATGACAAATTTGAGACCAACTGTTTGGGAAATGATATCCAGGTGGAAAATCTCTTCAAATGAAGATAATAAAGAAGCAAGTTGTACCAACAACCATAGTTAACTTTGATACTGCACCCAAATAGTATGTCACCATAATGAGCCGCCAGCCTAACATTCGGCACATTCTTTCCTTACACGGCTGAGATTAAGAGGTAGGGCTTGTTGAAAGATTTGTTTGTTTAAGCAGTGTGGTAAGAACTTGATCCATCAGTAGGGGAGGGATCGAAGCGTTGCATGACGACACTAAGAACATCTGCATAGGATGCTAGTAGTTGTGATAATAATTGAAAACTGAACTCACTGAAAGATAATCACCTCCATGATTGTGAGGACGTACAGTAGTGAAATATGGATTTTAAAATTTACTGACTTTGAAAAATAGTCGAAGGAGGCAGGTAAAGTACTGGGACACGAATTTGAACAATCACATCCAAGTGACATGAGTGATTGTGAATTTCAAAACAACAATTTGTAGTAACAATTTGCGGTATTTCACGATCTCTAAATGACATTTACATTGACATTTACATTTTCACTGCATTGTTACCTTTGTAAGAAAACGTTCAAGACAAACCGTGCATTGCACCCAAGTATTAAGTAATACAGGCACTCTAAAGGCACCCACGTGTTTAAAAACACAGGCACTTTAAAGGAACCCAAGTATTATGCAATACAGGCACCCTAAAGGCACCCAAATACTAAGCAATACATGCACTCTAAAGGCACCCAAGTGCTTAGAAACACTGGCACTCTTAAAGGCACCCAAGTATTAAGCAATACAGGCACCCTAAAGGCACCCAAGTGTTTAAAAACACAGGCACTAGGCACTCAGGCTAAAGGCACCCAAGTATTAAAAACACAGGTCGATAGTCACAACCTTCGATCGACGATTCCGGTTATGATGATGGAGGATGTTGCCTTCTTTTCCCTCATAGAGATGTGGAACAAATATTAGAAGATGAACATGGAGAGATTGAATCGGATGGCGAATAAGTTGAAGATAATTTACCCGATGGCGAATGGAGCAAATTTAGCGGGAATTGACCACAATATGTCTGATTGATTATGTTTACCATAATTGCGACTTCTTCTCTGAACGCACTGATTCAATCGGCCTTTTTTCGTCATATATTTCCAACGTATACAAAAACATCGAACAAAGAAACGATGTAAACTTGAGCAGTAGCGTAATTCGTACCACTGTTGAGGTAAGTCGAAGGCTGCACTTGAGCACTATAATTTTCATCATCCACATCTTGAAGTAGCGGCCAGTGATAAACAATGAATGAAGTGATCTGAGCCAGGTCGAATAAAGCGTGCAAATTATAATATTTCCCTTTTAAGGAACAATCCGATTACATGTCAGTCATCATTCGAATAAGGTCAACGTTCTTGATGACAGAAATATGTAAACCAATCTGTGGTCGTGACTATAGCAATGCTGATATCTAGCAGTGTGCATGAATAAGGGGCTTGCGGCTCGTAATGCCACAAACATCTCTTTGGAAATTTCTACTACAACTTGTCAAGTGACTGGAATTAAAGTTGTCACCTTTGTGATTTATGTAATCTGCATAAGATGTTGGCAAAATTAAATTACATCTATTTCAGAAACATGTCAAGTGAAAAAGGTCATGTATGAAACGTTGCTGTGATATGGCTCATTGAGATAGTAAACAGACCCAATGGCCTTTTTTTGGTGGTAAAAGGTCAAGTAGTGCTGCTACAAAAAGTCAAGAGAGAGAAGCAACCAGGCATACTAATGAACAGCTGCCTTAATGGAAGAAGTCCTGAAGAGTTTGCAGTTGATACAGTTGATACATTCAAATCAAGATGCTGAAATGTTGAAATTCTTCTTCATTGGACTTCAAAAGAATTTGAAATTATCTTCATAGTTATGTGATTGGTTCTAAACCTTTAGTGAATCTATACGTACAGCAAAGTCATCATACAATAAGATGCTGAAAGATCCCGCATACCAAACTTGAAAGACACATCAACACAGGGTAGTTGCAAACCCAAGTCATGTTGAGTTTTAGTAAATTGTAAATATACCAATATGTAAAATCTAAATAAATTGTTGGCTTTAGAATAATGCCTTATGTTATATGGTTTAATCTCTGGGACTAGTGCATGGGGCTAGTTTTGCTCACTGGTCCTCTGGACGCCTAGGCAAGCACTGTTCGTCCAAGGAAATATATTTCAAAGATACTCAATAATGCTCTCCCAATATCTTACCATCAATCATTTAATAAGCTTAATTAAGTTGGAAACGATTGTTACTCAGAAACGTACCAAACGCCACTAAAGAGATTGTGTGGCGAAATTAGGTGTCTGCATAGTGGGTTTTGTTGTTGTGATTTCAAACAAGATGCCTTACAGTATAGGCTTCACTTGGGCTTCAAACTCGCATAGATGTACCATACCGGTAGCATTAAAAAGTTATAATGAACAAATCAGGTAACTGGTAAATAAAGTCACTAGCCCTCCCTAGTCAGTATTAATTACTTGGGCTTCCTGTGGAAAAGCCCAAGTTAAAAAATGCAGGCCATTCTTCGTCGTCTTTGTCCTCAAATCGCAAACTGGGTTCTAATGCGCATGTCCCCTGTGCCGGCAGCTGAGAGGATGACCCAACGATCACACGATTCACGGATTAATCGATTATTCGACTGGGTAAAATTTGGTTCAAAGACGATCTCAAAGCACAAACTAAGGGGGAAATCAGTTGACCTTACCGTTTCTGGAGGTTTTTTGGTGATACAAATGGAAAACCCGGCATTTTCTGGCGACAATTGACTCTTCAGTATGTAATGAGGTTGCTGAGTGATGAAACGAACTGAAGTTCTTGCCATAATTTAATGTACAAAATCGCCGAAGGCTCTAGAATTATGTTGTGTATGAAGAAGAAAACAACTTGAAATCGGCCGTGTTGGAACCATGAGGTGATCATGAAAGACTGTCAAAGTCTTGGTAATCAGTTATTCACTGTTTGTATTGTATTTATGACTAGCGATGTAAAAATACAAGAAGATACCGTAAACATTTTTAAAATACTGCTTCAAGTTAAATCAACATATCCAAAGAATTAAGGATGTTTTTCGATTGTATTTTCGCCGTTTATATTCCGTGAGCTGCTGTTTTCGAATGAGGACAGTCTGCTTCTGTCCCCGGGACTTCTGTATGACGTTACAAATAAACTTTTAGGTTTATCATTTAATCTATCTAGCAAAATAGTTCATGCTACTAGTTGTCACCTAAAAAGTACAGGCAACCCAAATACTAATTGCGTTCATTTAGAGATCAAAAGAATAAAAGAATATTGAAATCAAATAAAAATAAAATAATATTGAAATACACTAAAAAAATTACTCCAATTCAACAAGCTATTGAAATGGTTGACTTGGATATTAATTTTTCAAAGAAAAGAAAAAAGAAAACAGAAAAATAAACAATGTTATGCAATGTCCGAACTTTTTGGTGACAGTAACATGAAGTAAACCATGTGAGCACTTGAGTCGAATTGGCGAATTTACCTAGGACGGTCAATACGTTTGTGGCCGGAGTTTGTATATACAAGTTCGATTTTCGTTTCTAGAAAGCCTCCCTTTTCTACATTTGTCTTCAAATACTTGATACAAATAAAGATTGATAGTTGTTAGTGGGTTGCGGGTCAGTTAGATTTTGTATTATTTTCACCTGAATTCAAAGACGTACGACACATGCATGGCAACAACACACGATATGTTAATCCCTCAAGACCCTCAAGGACAGAACTGTGGTTTTATACTCGTATTCTCGTACTCGTTTGAATGATCCTAGATGTAACCAGAACTGACGGCCAAGTTATCATTTTAAAATCCTAATGCCCGATCAGATTGCAACGACAATCATATCAATTATTAAAATGTTTGCATAGATATCATATTGGGGTTCCTGTGCATTGCCATTTGCCTTGTTAACTCAAAACCTTTTTATAACAAAAAAACTCAAAGACAATCAGATAAAAAAAAAAATGAAATGAAAGGATAAACATAAGGGAAAAAAGATAAATGCAATAAAAAAGTAGAGAAAGAAAACAATAAAAAAGATCGACTCAAACTCCCAAACTGCCAAGTTTGAACATTTCTGACACCGAAAAAAAATATGGGCTGCATTTTTAAACTCACACGGGCCAAAGGCACGAGTCAAATACCAAAAATAACAGTGGAAGGAAGTACATTGCTGTCTTCGGGAATCGTGATTTGCATGGTATTCCAGCACTTGCAATCCATTATGACATTCAATGGCCATGAAGAATGACAAATCATCCATGACAAAGAGAGAGTGAAAGCAATTCCACAATAGTTGAATATGGAACTGTGGATGATACTAAAAATGTGGTTTGTACCTTTCACATAGGTATAGACCGAATTCAAAAATGGCTGCCAAATTAATATTTTTGGACTGCTTCATGTCCATGGTGTTGCACAAGAGATTTTACATGGATATAAGGTTTGTCAGTCCAAAACAATGACTATTTAAATTTGGGAGCCATTATTGCATTTGGTTTATTGGCAAGAATTATGTCATGTGGGCCCATTCATGGCAAAATCCTGTGCCTGTGAAGGATACAAACTACATTCTAAGCATCATCCACTGCTCTATATTAAACTACACTGAAACGGGCCCTCGCTATCTCTTTGCCATGGATGGTAAGTCAATACAGGTCATGGATTACAAGTGGTGTAATGCTTCATAAGTTGATGGCCTAAATAAATGACAGCCATCTACGTCTACAAATCTTCAGATTTTATGTATACATTTTGCTAATCATATGAGTAATGAGGAAAATTTATTTTCAAAAACATCCCATAATAGTAAGCGTTGTGATTGAACAAAAACCTTAATTTTGTACTTACAGCAATATGCAGAAATTCTGATCCTTTTGACTGAAATACACATATATCAAAGAGCTACTTAAAATCATGGGATAGCTTCCATTATATTTTTTTCTAGTTGTCTGCCAGCGAGACAACTAGAAAAAAATATAATGGAAGCTATCCCATGATTTTAAGTAGCTCTTTGATATATGTGTATTTTAGTCAAAAGGATCAGAATTTCTGCATATTGCTGTATAAAATAGTATATATGTATAAATGTATATTTGTAAGTGGACAACCTTCTTGAGAATTACTATATACGTTATCAAACAAATAATTATATTGCATGCTTAATCTAGTTTCTTGTGGCCCAGTTGCAACTCCGACAATTGAAACGTCCCTGCATGACGGAACAAAACCCACTAAGTAAACAAGCTAAAGAAGTTTACAAAAATGCATGGAAAAATTAAAGAAAGAGTTCAAACTGGATTATTATATATATATGAATACAGTCCATTTCATCGATATTCTGTCAATTGCAAGACTCAACTAAATTGTTTCGAAAACAACTGAATTCAGTGTATTTAACTTAGAGTCTATAAATAGACTATAAAGAGCCTCTAAATACCTTAGCTTACCGTAACTACACTGTCTTCATACTAAAAGTTTTTGTAAAACTTCTTTAGCTTCAAGGTTTGTAACTTAGTTACCTTAAAGGTTTTTGCATTCAATGAATGAATAATTATGTGGCAACAGCTCTTAAATAATAAGCAAATGAACTTTGATTAAATGAACTAAAAGTTAATCGTTGGCGATATTTCGAAATAAGATGCATACAATAATTCAGTGACTTTGGTTGGGTTTTATTTGTCCAACCATAACAAACAAAATATGTTTTTACATGTCAAAAGTTCACACTGAAGAAGATCTGAGGAAGGATCAAAACATTTGTAGTTTTAATAACAAATAGATAAGCCAGAGACAACCAATTCTTAATGTCAAAAGTTCAGTTTACAAATATTGGAGTTCTTAAAAAACATTGTTAGCAAATTGCTGTTGGTACAGTACTGCTTAGAAGTATGTGAAGTGTCGTTGTCTGAGAAGACCAAGCAGAGGTCACCGATTGGGGTCAGCCGATTCACTTACATTTTCACCATTTATAGTATTTCCCAAATGATTAAGAATGGTTGCATTTAAAGAGTTATCAGTTAAATTGTTTCGAATATTGACCACCCCCCTCCCCCACCTCGTTTTCCATCAAGTCCAAGGGGGAAATCATATGAAAGTGTTTTTAACTGTTGATACATTAATTATATATAATTTACTATCTAAAATATCAAAAGTTCAAGAGATCTCGAACAACTAATCTAGTGCTCTGAATTATCACAAACAACTAGTATTGGAAGTCGTCGGTGGACTAACCTGAATGGATTATGACTGATGTATTATATGTTCTAAGAGTTGTGATGCCTTCATCAATTTCCATACAAAGTAATTACTAAAGTAGACAGTTAATGCAAATTACTTTGTTTACTAAAATATCCCAGCAAGAGCAGTAGTCCCGCAACACAAATGGCATACCTATTTTTCCTAAAACTCATACCAGAACTAAATGCACAGTATTATTTGAGAATTAGTATATTAGCTAACTACAGCCTTATGTCAAGAAGGGAAGAAATGGTGATATTGATATTAAAATAATTGCCAACAAGTCAGCCGAGCGAAGATGCGAGGCTGACGAGGCGGCAGCAATATAGTGCTAAAGCGTGTGCATTTCTTGTATGCAGAAAAAATATCGAATTGGACCACCAAAATGTAATGTTCATGTAATGTAATGTAATGTAATGTAGACCACGGTCAAAACCAATCAGAAAGCGCTTTTATTATTCATAATAATCACGTGGATGTCATGGGAAGAGCTACGCTGATCACTACGCTGTTGTTTACGCTGCTTCATTGCACGAGATAAGTCCAAAAAAGTCAGATTTATGATATTTATGTTCTTTGCTTTTGTTATACTGAACTGTGTACTCTTTTCTAGATCAATAAAATTATTACTCAAAACGGTTAACCGAATCACCGTGTTCGAAATATATTCACACAGTAATGTGATCGGCCAACATGCCAACTTTTGTCAAGAGACACAAGTCCTACTTTACTGAATTGTTTAATCGACTCAAAATACTCATTATTGCAGACCAGTAAATAATAACAAATCCTGTGGCTAGACTAATGGAAGTGTCAGACTGTCACACCAACGTGCTAATTATATGTCTGTGAATTGAAGTAGGTCTTATTTGTTTTTACAATATATTATTTCAAAGCCATCTCTCTGGAATTAGGTCAAGTTTTTTTGGGGGGAAATAAAGCATGGAGTATAAAACTGTGTTTCGATAATCACAAAAGATCATTGCAACAAAATCATTGTCCTCGTTGACATATAGCGATAGCTACGGCTAGCTATAAAACTGTAATAGCAAAATGAACCAACAAAAATGCCATCTTATCACAATTTACATTTCATTTATTTATTTTTTCATTCCTTCCATTCGTCTCATTCGCTTGCTCTACATTCCATTCCTTTCACTCATATATTTTTTTCATTCTTTCAGTTTCTCTCATTCGCTTCAACCATTTCTCTCATTTCATTCATAATTTTTTTTCATCCATTCCATTCGTCTCTTCATTTCACTCATTATTTTTTCCATTCAGTCCATTTGTCTCATTCGTTTCAATCATTTATTTCAATTCACTCATTTATTTTCCATTTGTTTCATTCGTTTCCATTTGTCTCATTCGTTTCATTCATTCATTTGTCTCAATCGTTTCAATCATTTATTTCAATTCACTCATTTATTTTCCATTTGTTCCATTCGTTTGAACCATTTAGTTCGTTTCACTCATATTTTTTTCATTCATTCCATTTGTCTCAATCGTTTCAATCATTTCTTTCATTTCACTCATTAATTTTTTTCATTCATTCCATTCGTTTCAACCATTTATTTCGTTCCACTCATATAATTTTTCATTTGTTCCATTTGTCTCATTCATTTCAACCATTTCATTAATTTCACTCATTTATTTTTTTCATTCATTCCATTCATCTCATTCGAATCAACCATTTCTTTCATTTCACTCGTTATTTTTTCATTCATTCCATTCGTCTCATTCGCTTCAACCATTTATTTCAATTCACTCATTAACTTTTTTCATTCATTCCATTCGTCTCATTCTTTTCAAGCATTTATTTCATTTCACTCATTTATTTTTCCATTCGTTCCATTTGTCTCATTCGCTTCAACCATCTCTTTTATATCAATCATTTACTCAAGGTAGTTAAGGCCTGGGTCAGGAGCTTTTTAAACGTGGTGACTAGAAGTAACTAGACGAAACTTGGCACAATTATAGAAAACGTTAGGACAATTATACTTAACTTCATTTTAAGGGTTAGAGTGATCACGTGACCACGTGATGTCATTAGTTATTCATGCGAAATTCGTTTTATTCTCCGCTCACAAGTTTTATTTACAAATACAAGCTGATGTATCTATCTTACTTCAATTACCGAGTTCTACGAATCTCTGCATAGGGAATAGGATTTTCGTTAACAATTAAGGATATATTTCCTAAAACAGGTCACGTGACCTGAACTTTTAAACGATTTTCCTTAATATTTCTCTGATCAACAGGCAAGTACAAGATCTCTACCCAGCATGTTATTCAGCTCTATTAGAAGCATTGATTTTGATATTAAAATTTTTGCCACTTGCAAAACTCGAAAGCGGATCCACGAATTAGTGTTTTTCTCGCATATGACGTCATAGATCATAAAGCAAACCAAAATTTTAAGGATGTCAAAACTAACAAAACATATAAATATGACTTGAAAATGTATTTTCATTGTCAAGCAATTCTTCATTCTGTCCTCAAGGTCAAACAAGGTCAAACCCAGGCCTTAACTATTATTTTATCAACCATTCCTTTCATGTCATTTGTTTGCACAGTCCTATTTTGTTTCAATCATTATTTTTTCATTCATTCCATTCATCTCATTCATTTCAATCATTGATTTCGTTTCACTCATTGATTTTTTCATTCGTTTTATTCCTTCTTTTTTGTTTCATTCATTCCATTTGTCTCCTTGATTCCTTTCACTCATCAATTTGCTTCAATCTTTGGTTCAATCTTCAATTTGGTTCATTCATGTCATTCGTTTCATTTCATTTGTTTTATACGTCTTACTCGATTCAGTCGTTTCATTCATTTTAGTCATTTCATCTGTTTCATTCGTTTTATTTATTTTTTCATTTCAAACATTTGAGATCAGTTTTAGGAAATATAAGAATGACATTCAATCACACATTTGTGTTGCATGACCACTGCTATTGTTGGGATATTTTAGCAATTTTAGCAAATAAAGTAATTTTCATTTGCTGTCTACTTTAAAGGGGGATTACAACGTAAATTTGTCAAATTTTAGTGGTTGCTTTTCCAAATTCAAATGATTTCATATAAAGTAAGTTATCCATTTTCTTTAAATTTTGTCATTTAAGTGAGAAAAAATCAATTTAAAACAGCACACTGTCCGCCATTATTGTAGTATCGCATAATGGCGGACAACTCAGTAATGGCGGACATGAAGTTAATCGCAAATTTATAGAACTTCTGATAGTAAATGACATAGAATGAATTTATCAACAGTTCAAAAGAACCCTAAGTGTGTTTTATTTGAACCCTTAATATGGCCCATCTTTCATTCGATTTTCCACCGAACTTGATGCAAAACGAGGGGGGCTGGTCAATATTCGAAACCATGTAACCGATAACTCATTAAATGCAACCATTCTTAATCTTTTAGGAAAGACTATAAATCAAAAATGGTAAGGCAAACTGGGCTACGCCAATCCATGGCCCTGCCTGGATTTCTCAGACAACGACACTTTGTATTGGGTGTAGCAGCTAGTGGGTGTGGAGTCTATCTGGAGTCATGCTAACAGACCATGTGTCAATCAAGTGTTTCAAAAATAACATTCACACATGCTAATGAACCTTTTAGAACTGATAGATTTTAGAACTGATGATGCTGAAAGAGGTTGGTAAAGACGATTTGAATGAATGTTGAGGAAGTTGATTCATACATAGTTTGGACTTACCGAGCATTCCCCAAACCAGAGGTCTCCTAGTATAAAAACTACGGACACATACGTTCGGACTTACGGAGCTTTACCCCACGCCAGAGGTCCCCTAGTACGAACACCACAGACACATACATTCGGACTTATGGTGCTTTACTCCACGCCAGAGATAATAATAATATAATAATAATACTTTATTCATTCATTAATATTAATATACATCAATATCAATACAATGAAAGGAGATATCAGAGGTTAACCCTATCGAGGATATCTCCCAACAAAAAAGATAAACAAATAAATATAATAAAATACAGAGATCCCCTAGTACGAACACTACAGACACATACATTCGGACTTACGGAGCTTTACCCCACGCCAGAGGTCCCCTAGTACGAACACAACAGACACATACATTCGGACTTACGGAGCTTTACCCCACGCCAGAGGTCCACTAGTACGAACACTACAGACACATACATTCGACCTTACGGAGCTTTACCCTATGCTAGAGGTCCCCTAGTCCGTATTGGTCGAATTTCAAGTTCATTTACTGGGAAAGTCCCCAGTTCCCCTCAACATTACAAAGTGCTTTTCGATTTTTGTCAGAAGCTTACCGTAAATAAGAACATGCAAGTTCAGAAGGAGTAAATGGGCATTCTGGCTCAACCCCCAGTTTATCGGCCTGACCTTGCTTCTGGGTTTGACCCAGAGTCCCCCATTTATACCATTCGTCTTACATATTGAATTCAGCATTATTTTCTATTTAAAGACACAAATTATTGTGTAGTATGGAGACGATAGGAATAACATTGTTATGCCTTGTGATGCATGTGGGATTTCAAAAAGTTGAGTCAATTCAATGCCCCAGGATTCAGATTGAGATCTCATCAAGGTTTTCATTTGCACAACGAGTGTCTGAAAATTAAGCAGTGACATGGCGGAGTTCCCTATTTACACATTTAAATATCTATTGTTGCGCATGTATACTTGTTTGTGGCTTGGTGGCAGAGTTGGTTCAGCTTGTTGTTTCAGAGCTGGAGAGCACATTACGGACAAATATGTTCGGACATACGGAGCTTTATCCCAAGCCAGAGGTTCCCTAATACGAACACTACAGTCAAATACGTTCGGACTTACGGAGCTCTACCCAACGCCAGCGGTCCACTAGTACGAACATTACGGACACATACGTTTGGACTTACGGAGCTTTACCCAACGCCAGAGGTCATCTAGTACAAACACTACAGACACTTACGTTCGGACTTACGGAGCTTTACCCCACGCCAGCGGTCCACTAGTACGAACAATACGGACACATACGTTTCGACTTACGGAGTTTACCCCACGCCAGAGGTCCCCTAGTACAAACACTACAGACACTTACGTTCGGACTTACGGAGCTTTACCCCACGACAGCGGTCCACTAGTACGAACAATACGGACACATACGTTCGGACTTACGGAGCTTTACCCCACGCCAGCGGTCCACTAGTACGAACATTACGGACACATACGTTCGAACTTACGGAGCTTTACCCCACGCCAGAGGTTCCCTAGTACGAACACTACAGACACATACGTTCGGACTTACGGAGCTTTACCCCACGCCAGCGGTCCACTAGTACGAACATTACGGACACATACGTTCGAACTTACGGAGCTTTACCCCTTGCCAGAGGTCCCCTAGTACGAACACTACAGACACATACGTTCGGACTTACGGAGCTTTACCCCACGCCAGAGTTCCACTAGTACGAACACTAAGGATACATACGCTTGGACATATATAGAGCTTTACTCCCCATGTCAGAGGTCCCCTAGTACGAACACTACAGACACATTTGGATTTACAGAGCTTTACTACTCCATCCCATATATCCCTCTATCATTCAGAACAGATAAATGGGAGGGTTTAATTTATATATACTGGATGGTCTATGCTTCTCATACTCATTAATTATTCATGAGGTAACCAGCCAATCAAATGCTCAGAATAATACCACGTGATGTACCTTGGAAGTACGGAAAGTACTGGCGAGAGTAACTGGAAATTTCTCCAGTAACTGGAAATCTTTTTTTCCAGTTACTAGAAAAATGTTCAGTTACTCTCCCCAGTACTCATAATGAGGGACGATTAGAACTAATCATCCCTTATGACTGTACATGAGTTCCTATCCCTCATATAACAATCATCGGGACATTGGACAGAGTAGAGGCAATACCACTATGTCCGAATTCGCTTTAACCTGAAAGCAGGGTCTACTCCTTGCTGCTCAAGAGTCCAACACATGTGGGATACGATATCCTCGACTCTGCACATGAGCAGAGCATATGCAAAGACTAGAATTCTTGCTTTTCCTGGCTAAAATCGTGGAACTCTTTATTTATTGCCTTTAGATCATTGCATGTAATAATTAATGAGTATCAGAACTCGTTCGAAATCCTCGAATTCGGACTAGATGGAGTTTCTAGTATTCGGCTTCACCTCAGACTGGAAACCCCATCTAGTCCTCATTCTCAGCTTTGAAACACTACTTAGTAACAGAGAGGGATTTGAACTAAGAATCTCAGCCGCTCTCTGAAACAAGATCAACAAAAATAGATATTTAAATGTGTAAATAGGGAAATCCCTGATGTCACTGCTTAATTTTCAGACGCTCGTTGTGCAAATTAAAACCTTGATGAGATCTCAATCTGAATCGTGGTGCATTGAATCGAATCAGCTTTTTGAAATCCCACATGCATCACAAGGCAAAACAACGTTATTGTCTCCATATTACACAATATTTGTTTCTTTAAATAGAAAATAATGTTGCATTCAAAATGTAAGAAGAAGGGGTAAATGGGGGCTCTAGGTCAAACCCATGAGCGAGGTGAGGCCGAGTAATATTGGGGTTGAGCCAGAACACCCATTTACCCCTTCTTCTGAGCTTGCATGTTCTTCTTTACGGGAAGCTTCTGACATAAATCGAAAAGCATGTTCTAATATTGAGGGGGACTGCAGACTTTCACAGTAAATGTTGGCGCCTGGCACCACCTCAGCTGAGTCTATTAGCCTGTTTCCATGATTGACTGACCACTCCCTCCCCTGTTGTTTGCCAGATAACCCCCTAGTGAAATATGAGTATTTCCCCAAAACCACTCAAGCCGAGTGACTGACCACCCCAACAATTGAGAACCTTGTGGTAAACACTAAAACTATTTTAGGAGTCCATGAAAGAATGCAAATTCTTCATCTGCAAGAGTACTGTCCTGATTTGATTTTAACTTGCTAGCATCACAAACAGGGTCCAAAAAAGGGCAAAATTGATGCTTTAAAACCAGAAATCCTGCCCAGGAGAGAAAGACTCGGAAGCTAATTTACATCCCCCATTGTATGGAGCTACCCATCGCCAGTCTGAACCATACTGGTTGGACTTACGGAGTCTATTTCATCCCACGCCAGAGGTCCAGGCAAATACATCACATACACCTCCCCTCAGTATGAATAAGTGGGAGTGCTACATTTATCCACACTGAGGTGGTCTATCATCAGCAGCGAACAGGGCCCAACCTGTAATAGATGCACTCCTACTCTACAACAAAGACAGAACCAACTCGCTGTTGAAAATAGACACATAAGAAACATCATGCCAGAACAAGATTGAACGTCACTCAATGCGAAAAATATTAGTAATCACGACACATGGACAGCAGATGCTAAGAACCCCAGCACATGAACAAATGAGAAATGTTGAAGTTAAAACCAACAGACATGATGAACAATTGACATTCTTTGGTGGACTCCGAAATAGTTTTAGTGTTTACCACAATGTTCTCAATCATGGGGGTGGTCAGTCACTCGGCTGCGGTGGTTTCGGGGAAATACCCATATTTTCACTGGAGGTGGTTTGGCTGACAACAGAGGAGGGGGTGGTCAGTAAATCGTGGAAACCCTAACCATCATTTACTGAGAAAATCCTCAGTCCCGGGCCCGCTGTTGATTCAACATGAAAATTTATTTAGCAACAATGCACATGTATTTCTAGACATGCGTTTTTTTTCGGAAACACAAATTAACAGCTGTAACAGGAATGAGGGAAAAAGTGGAGTATAGTTGGATTGTACTCTGAGTGTAGTTTGAGTGTACTGCATGCCAACTACACTCAAGACTCTAATATGCCATATATGCCACCGACAAACGAAACGTTCTTGCACTTTGTCTCAACAACACCATATTGATGATCGCGTAAACAAACTTGTTGAATCACCATTTCTAAAGCTTACTGTAGGAGAAAATACTCCACATTATGGTAATACAGTGGAACCTCGATATAACGATACTCGATATAACGATGTTCCCAGTATAACGATCCCCGGCAAATGTTATAGTAAATGTATGCCAACTACACACATAAAATGCCAACAAACTTCTAAGCAGTACTGTATGTCATTTGTTATTTCATTAACCCATTGACTCCTGAGCTATTTTGAGGTTTTTAGCGATTTTCTGGACCTAATCATGCCATAGGAAATCTTGATACCATGTAAGTGGTTTCCATGGAAATTTGAAACCCCGAGGGCTAAAGTTCTCAGATGTGTGGCTGGGTCTCCTGGCAGATTTCTCTGCCTAAAAGAAGGATATTGACAAACTGGGAGAGGGAGGGTACAAGATAAAAGATGGTCTTATTTCCAATTTGCTGGATTTGCAAGTGTCCAGCAGGCTACAAGAAACGTGGCCATATAATAAATAAAAATATAAAATCAGTTAATACCAATACATGGTATTAAAAAATTAAAAACAATTGTGGAAAGGACTTTACTAGAAAAAGTAATCATGTACAGGTAGTGTGCGAAAAAATAATAATGTAAGCTGTTTCTCAGCAGAACTTTTGGCATTTCATATTTGTGCAAGGTCATGGTTGGACAAGTAAAAGTTGAATAGTCACTGAATTATCTTGTGGATCTTTTTTTGAAATATCGCCAATGATTAACATTTACATATATGGAAAAGGCTAAGAAAAAAAATTAACTTAACTTTTAGTTAATTTCTGTGTAGCAAAGTTCATTTGTTTATTATTGAAGAGCATGCAGTCATGGACTTTTTGTGTATCAAAGAACAAATGGATTTGAGGTGCATTCATTTGCATTACTAATTAGAAATTCTGGTTGGATTTTTTCTTTTTAAAGAAATTTAACAAATTTCCTCCAGTTTTCCATGGTATGTCCTCTTATTTACCATTTACCACGATTTTCGTCATCTTGCCGTCGAAATGCTGTGGACTCCTGAGGCATAGCCACAACGTATTTTGATGGCTAAACAATGAAAATCATGGTATAAAATAAGCGGACATACCACGGAAAACTGGAGGGAATTTTGTTTATCACAGAAAAAGTGTTTTTTAACATGGTGTAAGTCACAATAAATCGATCACAACGACTTGATGACGTGATCAGTGGTATGGACTCTGATCTCCCAAAACGCACCAGTCCTATGTACATATAATTACGTAACAGTTATTTACTTACTTATTTCTACAACCTCATGTTTGAGTAGTTCTAAGAGGTCATTTTGACCAGTTTTTCTGACTTGGTTATTGGAGTCCACGAGGTATAGTACAGGATGTACTGAGATACTGCTGCCATTAACGAGTAATGTTCATAACAAAATAAAGCCACATGTGGGATTTGCTCATTAACTCTACTCTCACACATGGTTCTGTAGGGAAATAAGCAAAACTGTACATTAGAACTGCTACTAAACGTTGATACATAATTTATACATATGTGTACATACAGTGTACATGTGTAGTCTACATGTAAATACATTTTACATTGACACTGTCTATAGATGAACATATACATAGGGATTTACATAACATGTAGTAAACAGTTACTAATTAGACTACTTATTGTAATTCCCTTTTAGAAGACTGTAAAGTAACTTTATAGAGCTTTATATATGATTACAATATACATGTAGACACACAATGTCAAAATCAGTTGCTCATTTCTTCTCATAAACCAACTAATCAGAGGATTATTTTTAATCTATGGTTTGAAAATATTGCGGTTAAAACACATTTTTATTTGCTTAAAGCTAATATTTGCATAATATAATGACACATACATTGCACAGCTGTTTAGAAGCAGTCAATCTTAGGAACAGTTGATTTTGACATTTAATCAATACATGTATTGCTTGATTTCATTAGACGTCTTTTCCGGACTCATGAGGAATTTTAATCAGCTGACTTGCACCTTTTCAATAGAATACTCTCTGCTTGATAGCACATGGAGGGCATTGTTTGCCCGTCATTTGAAGGCAAATAATGAGATTCAAGGACTTGTAACAGCTGATTGAAACCAAGCAATTGTAATATTGAACAAATAGATTCCATTTTGCAGTGTGTCTGTACTCATATTATAGATGCACCTGTACATGTACATGCACATGCACAAGATGTCAAAAGGGGGAGGTAAATTTAAACAAAGCTATGCTCGCTTGCACTGGACCTCCAGTTTCCACCAGGAAATTGAAATAACAATGGTTGGACAAAGAAATTGAAAAGCTTATTATAACCAACCCGAGCAAGTTGTACACGATTTTGTAGTGTAGTGAGCTAAAAGTTGTAGCTGTGTAAATGGTACATAAGTCAAGTTGTAAGCAAGTTGTGTTCAACAGTTGTAGGCAAACGTTGTGCTCTCTAAGGCTGCGTTTACACAGAACCATGACAGTAGCGGATGAATTTGGATCCGATATGAAATTGTGTCAGCTTAGCTGTGTTTATACGATGGCTGTCTTTAATTTCAACCCATTGCAGTTACCAGCATTATCATGAATACCGTAGAATCCCGGTTATAAACCCTGGGCTTATGTAAGGGTTTTGTGGTGGGCTTATAATCTGGGGGGGGGGGCTTATAACCGGGGGGCCTTATAAGGGAGGACAAAAGCGTCTAAAAAACAATGCTGATAATCGTGACCATTTTAGTAAAACAGTGTTCATGCAACAATAACAGTAAAAGTATTTAAACGTGACTATGCTCAGAAAAAACTATAATCTGAGTGGATTTTCAAGCAATGAGCTACCGAATACTACTGGACTCCATCAGTCTCGTTTGCTACGTACACTTAATTGCCTGATTATTGTTTCCTGTATATAGTACCCGGTATGGGGAGGATTAAATGAAGGGGGCTTATAACTGGGGGACTTATAACCGGGAGGAAATTTCTGTTAGCAGACAGGTGGGCCTTATAATCGCGGGGGCTTATAACCGGGGGGGGACTTATAACCGGGATTCTACGGTATGTCAGATGTTTTTACTACTATTAGAGCATGCTGAGCGTAGGTAACCTGGCCAAAATTAACTAGTGCCCAAGCCCAAGCCGAGCAATCAGAGCAAAACTTAACGGGTCAAAAGTGTTTTCATCGTGTTTTAACATTCCTTGCATTCCCACGAGCTTCACTTTTAGGAGACACCACGTGAATGAAAAGTTTATGAGCAATATGTATATTGCTTATCAGTCAATTTAGTTAATAAAGTCTCTGGACTTGAGAACATTTGTTGAGCGAAAATATCACTATGAATTCGGTTCTAGACTACTAGAATTTCAAGCATAATTTCAAGCATAATCAACAGAAGGTGATAAAAGTTCGCACCTCGGACATTTATTCACTTGTCGATTTCATAGACGGAGGTCTCACTGGAGAGTTAAACATAAGCCTTGAGTTCATGAAATATTGAACTTATATACATGAATCTCATATCCAAAGTCATTTTTGGAATATGATTGAGGTTGAATATAACACCAGAAGTGAAGAATGTAACTGAAGAAATAAAGATTGTGTGAACATTGTGTAATTAGACTAATTACCGTCTCAATAACTTCGGAATCACGAACATTTTCTTTCCTACAGCATGATAACAAGGGTTTAGTAATATTTAAAACAGCTTAAGAAGAGAGCATTTATATCAAGATAACCATATAAAGTGGTCGTGAAAAGTTCAAAACAATATATCATCAAGTATAAAGTCCGGTCACAACACTGCATTTGTCTGCCAAGTAAATTTCGGTCCTGATTCTCTGATTCTCGGGAAAGATTCTGTTTAAAAGTCATAGAATTTCATAGAAAAATTATGGCCTATCCACGATTTGTGCTGATCTCGGGCTCCATGCATGATGAACTTTATAGTGCTTTGAATCGCACGCATGAAAGGTGTTCGTATGTCAGCAGGATATATATTACATAGATAGTATTACAAGGATGTACTATTTATTTTTAGCTGTTCAGAGGAATGAGTGCAGGTTTTAAAATAAGTCAGTCCCAGAAAATATTTTAACTCGATCTATGCTACAATGTAAATATAATAAATTCATTGGAAAACTTGGTTTCAAGCACAACACTACTGAAATATTTTTAACTTACGAGTATACGTATGGGTAAAAATATGTGTTCAAGCGACTGCCTTTTAATATCGCAATAACAACAACAACAACAACAATAACTTTATTGGTGCCTTGTAGAGTGTTGAACTATACATCGGTTTGTTTACCAATAAAAAGATCTAATGTAATAGACTTATGTAATTGAAGTGTATAATCGCAATAACTATAACAACCATATTTACAATTTGATCTCACTATAATTGTAATTTTGTAAACTTGATCGCTATACTGGCGAATCGCATAGCAGTAATATTTACAACTTGGTCTAACTTGTTACTACTGTTAATTGCTGCCCAATGAAACACTGGGGGAAATATAGTAAACTGTATCTCTCACAGAGTTACAACCTTCAGCCAAGCAGCAACTCTGCTGTTTCAAGGCAGTCAATTTTGTTAAATGTTAGTGGACCGGCTAGTTTTGTTTAAAGCTGGTATTCGAGTATCGAATATATTATTAATTGCCGCCCAATGAAACACTGGGAGAAATATAGTAAACTGTATCTCTCACAGAGTTACAACCTTTCAGCCAAGCAACTCTGCTGCTTCAAGGCAGTCAATGTTGTTAAATGTTATGGGATTGGAAATGAAAATGTAGCCTATCACAGGATTACGGCAAATATCACTGAATTTGCGTTACATGTAGACATCGTTCAAGAAGAAGGCCAAATTAAATGGCTTTGAGTTAACGGGGTTCTACATATATCCCTGGAAGCGAAAGCAACACGAACTAATCTATTCTGAGCCTATTTCATTATAAGATATTCGCGAATGTTACCGGCACGCTAAAACTCCTAAATATATGTTGTGGTCACGCCATTCGTACTGATTTAAATATTGTGCGGAAACATATAGAACTCGAATCAAGCTCATCATGAGAATCAACCAGCTAAAGCCAGTTTATGTGCTCATGAGCGGCACAAATATGAGAGATAAGTTCTAGATGCTAGTTTATGTATTACACGGTACACACATGTTTTTCTGAAATATGCACAATGAAACTGATATTTTGAATTTTGGCGCCACTTTGTAGTGTGGTCAAAATATTACGACTAGAAGTTACAGTGAAAGATGTATTATCGATCGAATTACACTACTTTGATAAAAGCGATCAGAATGGCAGTCAAAGCACGTCTTAAAGCAATACTTATCTGGTATCGTTTGGTCAATTGCATCCTAGTTTGTATCATTAGGTCACGAAACTGCTTGTATATAAACAGGCATCTGCCGAAACATCTCGAACAGCCATCGATGGTTTCTGTATACACTCATTTCGATAAAGTTAGTCACCCGTAAAGCTTCGAAGATGAGACCGATGAGGATCCTGGGTTGGTTAAAATGTATGTGTCCATGGTCCTTCTTGGTCTCATCTTCGAAGCTTTTCGGGTGACTAACTTTATCGAAATGAGTGTATATAAACTATGTCGCTTATACCCTGTTCCTTTTGTATGTTCTTCGGTGACATCCTTCATGACGATCGACTGCTAACTCGGAGCTGCTGCAGAATATCTACACAACCTACTAGTCCTACTGATATTACTTTGTTGGTATCTGCATTTTGACGTCGTTTGACATGGTTCACACTAGCTTAGCAAGACCACATGCTGATGTTGGTCGGTTCAACCGACGAACATCAGCAGGGTGCCACAAATTCAGATCACATAAAGTTTGTCATGCAAAATGAAAACAATCAGGCGTTCCGCTACTGACATTTTGACATGTGAATGTGAGACAACTGCATGAGAGGACTTCATTTATTCCTCGTGAAGTGGGAGTAACAGTCCGTAGTCATGGATGATCAAGGTAAACCTGTTGTTGTTTGAGAATAAATACATTATTATACCATCATTAAAATCATTGGTAAAAGTAAAATAATCACCTTGATCATCCATGACTATGGAACCTGAGATCAGCACAAATCGTGGATAGGTCATATTTTTTTATTAAATTCTATGACTATTAAAAGAATATCGTAGTTTTATTCAGTATAAGAAATAATTACAACTTTATGATCACCGAATGAGCACATCTCAAAGAAACTACTTGTAATGGTGAGAGTTCAATTGGCGGTTTGGTAATTTTGTGAGTGGCATTTTGGTCTTGTTTACTTTTGAGATTGTTTGGTATCGTTGTTTTGTATCGTTGTGGGTCATTGTGGCTGGTTCCAGGTTTTAGTAACTACGTTTGTCGAGTGCTTGCCGATGTCCTCTCGAAGTTAAAATCCGAATGTTTCATGGAAAAGTGCACCAGGAAAGTGTGGCGCACATCAGGCTACGAGGTGCAAAATGTCAAAATTAAAGTTTCTCAGTGTACGGTAAAGTTAGACCACAGGTAGCCCAAGCTCTTGTTGAGAGAAAATTTGTGAAATTTAAATCGTAAAATTTTCCAAATAAATGGCAATATTTGTCTTTGTTTACCTGTGTATTCGTGTTTTATTGTATATTTGAAGGTTTCCTGGTGATTTGGTGGTGTTTTAGGTGATTTTAATCCCACCTCTAAAGACGAAGTCAAGGTAGGAATCTACGGACTTAGTTCAAAAGGCCGTAAATCAGCAGAAAATCGCTCCATGACGAATTTTTGACTGGATACCATTTGTCCAATAAATATCCAACACATATAACACTGATAGATCTTTATTTTGCTGAGTTTTGAAATCGGTTCAGTTGTAAATCATTGATTTGAATGCCCAGAATGCAGGAACTATTGTTCATGACCCAGGGTTCATGATTGTTCGAGTCACCATGCATGTGGATCACGCTGCGATGTCTAGTTTATTTATATTTGTATTTGGTATGGATATATTTATGGCACCAAATAAACTATTATTTGCTGCAAACATTGTCAGTTGGAGGAAGGTTACTAGTATGTCGTCTTGTTTTCAAAATAACCACAATAATTCATAGAGATATGTATTCATCATTCCAGTCTGTACTAGTACTGCAAAGGGTTTAGAGATATTTAGAACTTAGCACGAAGTTAGTTGATACACGCAGTGAAGAGATTTAATCGCACTCAGATATCTATATTTAGTTCAAAACTCAGATCTATCAGTGTTATAAGCTTACAATGACTTCGTTTAGATTTCAATCTTGTGTCACGGTTGTGCGATACTCATGTGTGATACTGATAGCATATTTCTCTGAAACTTCTCGCATTTTGCTTTGATCTCCATTATTTCATCATTTAAGTCAACATGTGAAGTCATTTGAGCAATATTTGAGTTGTTTTGAGCAATATTTGTTTGTGAAGAATGTCCCGTGTTGATCAGAGCCTTCGGCGTCGGCTTCGGTAATTATCTGAGCGGCCGGCACAGGGCGCATGCGCTGTAGAACCCAGTTTGCAATTTGAGGTCAACCACGACGACAAAGAACGGGTCTCTCATTTTTAGAGTCGGATCTTCCACAGGAAGCCCGACTAATTACAGCTATATGACAGTCGACAAACTTGTGCTTACCCTCCCCCACAGGGTTATGATTGGTAAATTGACGGTTGGCCAGTAGTGAAGCTGATCCGTCCACGGATGAACTTTTCAGATTGGACGTATTTATTTGCGGATCTCGACAGGAAGAAGTGGCGGGATAGGGACATTTTTGGGCTGGATGTGTTGGATATTTATTGCACAAATGGCATCCAGTGAAAAATTCGCCGTGGAGCGATTTTCTGCTGATTTAAGGCCTTTTCAACCAAAGCCACCGAGTCCGTAGATTCCTACCTTGACTTCGTCTTTAGAGGTGGGATTAAAATCACCTAAAAACACCACCAAATCACCAGGAAACATTCAAATATACAATAAAACACGAATACACAGGCATGAGGAGCTTAACCCCTCAAAAAAATGTTAGGCTAATTGGCTGAGTTACGATTCAATCGTAACTCAGCCAATTAACACTGGGTAATAAGAAACCAATGGCCGGCAGTTCGAACCTACCCTAAGTGATAATCCTGTTAATGTTCTCGCCATAATGATGTGTTTGTCGTTGTTTATTACGGTTCTTACAGTAGAGCATATACAAATTTAAGGCATAATAATATTTCTTAAACGGGTACGGTACCGTTCAAGTATTACCGTAACTTTTAGATACTGATCTGGCCGTTTTTGCTCAATGTGGCTGTTGTCATGTCATCAGGCGTTATCGAATTTCAAGGTCGTGAGCTTTTGTAAATCATATTCACAGGATTTATCTACACGATAAACACATCACTCTGTAAAATCGATCATTTTACGGTCATTTCTGTATTTTATTCGGTCTATTTTGCTAAAATGGAAATACATTTTACTCAGTCTACGTTTTCTCAGGGTTTACTTGATGTTACTGTGATTTGAAATCGTATTTTTACCCGTGTCCAGCCGTATATCAACAAAGTGGGGCTCACCAGACCCAAGCCTACAATCGCCAGACCTCGAAGTTCAAGCAAGGTTTTACAGGCTGAACTAGTTATAGTCAAAGAACTTGAACTGATTGTTGGCCGCCTTCAAGCTGAGCGCAGAAGTCCTGGATACTCCTCCCGTCATCTAAAAGTTGCGCCAAAAGTGATCATGCAGCCCGCCAAAAGTGAGCCCGCCAAAAAATGGATGGAATCCTGATTTTCAATCAACCCATATTTGACCGTTTCTACAATTTATTTTATAGCATGCAAACAGGCTCTGTTCGCAGGCTATTTTACATATCCACAGTTCAATGCTTCTTGGATTTGATACGACAATCCTTAGTTGTACAATGTAATACGAGTACACATGGCTTCATTTATTTATTTATGTTTACTTATCAAAGTAAACTTTGAGATAATTATATTAACACATTTTATGTAACCCGTTGAGATTTTTTTTTGAAGGGCTCAGCTCCTCATGAAACAAAGACAAATATTGCCATTTATTTCGAAAATTTTACGATTTAAATTTCACAAATTCTCTCTCAACAAGAGCTTGGGCTACCTGTGGTTAGACGACTGACACTTATAAAGTGCTTAGAGAATACGGCAAAACAAATAGATCAGGTTGAGCTATGTTCTGTTGAAGAAATAGAAAACGAGGCAGCATGCTCTATCGAGTTATAGAAGCATGTGGGAATTGGAAGAAGACGAGAGAAGTGCTAGGAGAAGCACGAAGCGTAGCTGGGTGCTTCTCGCACTTCTCTTGTCTTCTTCCAATTCCAAAGTGCTTCTATAACTCGATAGAGCACAGCTGCCGAGTTTTATATTTCTTTTATAAAATACAATTATGATTTTAAAGCAAGTTTTAGTTCGTTCCAAAAATATTTGAATATCTGCACATGCGTGCACTGTGCTCTCATAGAGCATGCGGAATACGCATCCTTTGGCCAATCAGAGCGCGCGTTATGTCATAGTTATTTTATAAATAAACACGAGAAAAGCCCAACATCCCGCGTGTTTCTATCAGAGCAGAGAACATGGAAAAGCGTTTTCTAATGCTTTTATAAAATAAAACGTCAGAAATCGCTCATCATCCAATCAAATCTCACGAAAGAAATCAAAATGTCAAAGCGAATCCACAACTTTTATCTGTGCCGTTTAGTGTTTTGACAGGAAAAACGTTTTGAAGAATGCTATTTTCTGTCAGAAAATTACAGAAGAATGCTGGTTACACTTCGTTTTGTATCCTGTGAACACGAAGAAAATTGAGAAAAGCTGAGCCAATTCATGATCAATGACGAAGAGTCGTCAAACTTTCTGAAATATTTGACAACTTCATGAATGGAGCACGAAGTCAGGTAGCCAAATATCCAGTTTTTGTCATATTTTTGAATCTTTTTATTGCTTTTCTCGACCAAGAATGTGTAAACGATGGACGTTTCTGAGACATTTGAAGATATTTTTTCTCTTTGACATATTTTACGCGTTTAGTCATAAACGCGTTTAATCATAAGACCATTGAGTTGATCTACTGCAAGATATACTACAATATACTGTAAGCCGTTGACGCCGCCATTACCGACATGAATCATAAACAATGAGTCAGTTCGCTTGTAAAACTTTACTTCAAACACCTTCTAGCGGGTTATTTCTAGCAAGAAACACATGGAATACGATCTATAATTCTTAAGACACAGCATGAGAAGGTTATTAAAAGTATTTGCCTGACGCCAAGTGAGTTTTCATGGCGATTATAACGCGTTCATTCAAGCCATTAACGTCCGCCATCACCGACATGAATCATAAACAGAAGTCAGTTCGCTTGTAAAACTTTACTTCAAACACCTTCTAGCAGGTTATTTCTAGCAAGAAACACATGGAATACGATCTATAATTCTTAAGACACAGCATGAGAAGGTTATTAAAAGTTTTGCCTGACGCCAAATGAGTTTTCATGGCGATTATAACGCGTTCATTCAAGCCATTAACGCCCGCCATTACCGACATGATGAATCATATCAGTTCGCTTGTAAAACTTTACTTCAAACACCTTCTAGCGGGTTATCATAAACAATGAATCAGTTCACTTCAAACAACTTCAACAGTCATGGGAATGTTATTAAAAGTATTTGCCTTAATGAGTCAGTTTCACTACGATTATAACGCGATGCTCTATAGTGTCAGTATATACATTGTGTAGTGTCAGTTAACAGACTTCAACGGTAGTCAGTGAACAACAACATTGTGCATTGTGAAGGTGTTTGAAGTAAAGTTTTAATAACCTTCTCATGCTGTGTCTTAAGAATTATAGATCGTATTTCGTGTGCTTCTTGCTAGTAGAAATAACCCGCTAGAAGGTGTTTGAAGTAAAGTTTTACAAGCGAACTGACTCATTGTTTATGATTCATGTCCGTAATGGCGGGCGTCAACGGCTTACAAAAAATGTAGATGAACATGAAAACGCATTTGATACTGCTTGAATAACAACACACATCAACAACCTTTTGCGTTTAAACGCGTTTTTGAAATTGCGTTTATCCTTATAAACGCGTTTTAAACGCGTTTCAAACGCGTTTAATTTGCGTTTTAATTTGCGTTTTTATGATGTTCGCTTAATTCTGAGCGGTACTGTATATACTCCGATCTAAACACGTGGGATGTTGGGAAAACACGAGAGAAGCGTAGGAAACCACGACGCGTAGCGGAGTGGTTTCCAGCTTCTCAAGTGTTCTCCCAACATCCCAAGTCCAATCAAATATCACAAAAGAAATCAAATTGGCAAGCGACTCAACAACTGTTATCTGTGCCGTTTTAATAGTGTTTTGACAGGAAAAACGTTTTGAAGAATGCTATTTTCTGTCAGAAAATTAAAGAAGAATGCTTCTTACGGCTTCCTATATCAATTTGTGCATCCTGTGAATACGAAAAACGATGAAAAGCTGAGCTAATGAAGACGAATCGCCAACTTTTTGAAATATTTGACAACTAGATGAATGAGCACGATGTCAGGTAGCCAAATATCCACAGTTTTTGTCGTATTTTTGAATCTTTTCAGCATTTTTCTCGACAAGAATGTATAAACGATGGACGTTTTTGAGACATTTGACAATATTTTTTCTCTTCTCATTTTCAGGCTAAAACTTGTCAATTTGTAGCTACAAGAATCGCTCTGTTTTGTGAGGCTATCGTTGTTTGGTATTTTCATTCGTTAACTTGTGAAAATATTTGTAGCTATATAGAACTCATAGAACGGTTAGTATGTGATTGAGAAAACTGATCAGTTAGATTATTTAGTTATCTTCGTATATTGTGATTTGTGGACAAAAGTGGACAATTCATCGCCAGTTTTTGGTGTGTTTGAAGCTCAATTCTTGCAAATTTTCGGTTTCATAGCAGCAAAATCACATCTAGATAGAACTTGAATTTGAGAAAACAAGAAAAACTAATTGTATGGCTTTTGTTGAAAATGTATTTATTAAATAAAACATTAACAGCAGAAAAATATATATTTGGTGTTGATCAAATCCACTGCATCGCTTCAAGGTCGTTCAAGGTAATGACGAAGCGTGTTATATTTAAGGAATATAAGACAGTTTTCCTTGTTATATACTCTGATCTAAACACGCGGGATGTTGGGAGAACACGAGAGAAGCGTAGGAAACCACGACGCGTAGCGGAGTGGTTTCCAGCTTCTCAAGTGTTCTCCCAACATCCCAAGTGTTTAGATCAGAGTATACACCTATTTCAAAAAATGTTGGCATCTGAAATCTGAATCTGTGACCTAAAAACACTCGTAGCCACACTATTCGCCAACACAGGTCTTCGCCTAAAGGTCATGGCATATTCCAGTAATTACAAGATAGATCACAACTCATACGCACAATAATAATAAAGTTCTTGTGCATTGCAATCCCTCTCTGTCTCAGAATGCAGATTCAGATTCAGATTTCATATGCCAACGTTTTTTGAAATAGGTGTACAACACGGAAAACAGTCTTATATTTCTTTTATAAAATAACTACAATGATTTCTTTTTGAAAAAACCCTTTATTTACGCGAGATTCTACTGATCAAATTTGCAATTCTCCTGAAAAGCGTCAGAAATCGCCCATCGTCCAATCAAATCTCACGAAAGAAATCAAATTGGCAAGCGACTCGACAACTTTTATCTGTGCCGTTTTAGTGTTTTGACAGGAAAAACGTTTTGAAGAATGCTATTTTCTGTCAGAAAATTAAAGAAGAATGCTTCTTACGGCTTCCTTTATCAGTTTGTGTGATCCTGTGAATATGAAAAACGAAGAAAAGCTGAGCTCGGAAGACGAATCACCAACTTTTTGAAATATTTGACAACTAGATGAATGAGCACGAAGTCAGGTAGCCAAATATCCACAGTTTTTGTTGTAATTTTGAATCTTTTCAGCGTTTTTCTCGACAAGAATGTATAAACGATGGACGTTTTTGAGACAATTGACAATATTTTTTCTCTTTGACATATTTTACTAGAGATATTTTCAGGCTAACACTTGTATTTTCAGTCGCTACCTTGAGAAAATATTTGTAGCTATAGAACTCAAAGAACGATTAGTATGTGATTGAGAAAACTGAACAGTTAGATTATTTAGTTATCTTCGTATATTGTGATTTGTGGACAAAAGTGGACGATTCGTCGCCAGTTTTTGGTGTGTTTGAGGCTCAATTCTTGCAAATTTTCGGTTTCAAAGCAGCAAATCACATCTAGATAGAACTAGCCTCCTAAAGCAGACCTGTGTCCAGGCTTCCGTTTTACTTCGCTGGCCACTGGGTCTGCTCAGTTGAACCATACATTCCTTTCCAGTGGATTAGCCAATCAGAACGAACCTCTTAAATCTGTGGTGGTGCGGACTTTGACCTCTATGGACTTCCACAAACAAACATCACGTGAACTGACAGTTCGTACTGGAGTTTGAAGAGTGTTTTCAAGCTAGCAATGTGATGTTTTCAAAATTCAACAGTTGAATATCCACCAGCAAAAGTCAATCGATCCGAGCGATTTATTGGTTTCTCAATTTCCGACTGGTCATGGAAAGTCATTACTGATAAGACTTATATCAAGCATTGAAACTGATCTACGACAACGGTACACACGATTCTGGTCATTTATTTACTTTAGCAAAGCAACTTCTGCAGACACACAAAGAGTTACCGTATTCATAGTATTATTGTATGTTTATATCCAAAGTACGGGACAAGAGTGTCAGTAAATTAATTTTCGTTTGTCAGAATATTTCCGGGTTTTCCTCTCCTTTGACTCACTTTTGGCACAAATAAAGCACAAGTCTTCGTTGATGATTTTCTTTGTAGTGTTATCATTATCTGTGGTCATTTAACCGGGTTTAAACATCATTGATCAGATTATGAATTTTTAAAAACAAGCTAGAGCTTTGCAACACGATATCTCTAAAAATAACTCAAAGTGTGGGAACTGTTTTGGCACTGATAATACGAGTGATTTCATTGGCTAGTTCCAATGGGCGTAAAACAATTGGAAAGGAATGTATGGTTCATCTGAGCAGACCCAGTGTCCAGCGAAGTAAAACTGAAGCCTGGACACGGGTCTGCTTTAGGAGGCTAGATAGAACTTGAACTTGAGAAAACAAGAAAATCTAATTGTATGGCGGCAGTTGAAGATATATTTATTAAATGAAACATGTTTAACAGCAGAAAAATATATATTTGGTGTCGATCAAATCCAATGCATCTCTTCAAGGTCGTTCAAGGTCATGACGTAGCGTGTTTAGATACTCTCATCTAAAACGGTGTTTTGACCAATCAGAGCACGCATTATATCTAAATTATTTTATAAATATATATACTCTCATCTAAAATGGTGTTTTGGCCAATCACAGTGCGCGTTATATCTAAATTATTTTATAAACTCTGATAAAACACGACTGGAGCTGTAGAACACGATAAAAGGTAAAGGAATCACGAGCCTCCGAGCGAACAAAAAAGTAAGCTAAATAAACACCCGGCCATACCAATCGATAATTTCGATAATCGATAATAATCAATACCAATCGATAATAATCGATACCAATCAATCGATTAATATTGGAAATCAATGAAAATCGATCACGTAAAACTGTGTGAGTATCGATTTTCATCGATTTCTATCGATTTTCAACGATGCTCAGAAATCCTTCAGACATGCTAAAGATTTGTTGATAGTGTGGTAGATCGATAGATGACTGACGTTCTGTTGTTCGCTACAGTTGGTGATCATGTGCTTCACCAAATTATTTAGATCACGTATCATATTCGCTGTGGTGAATTTTTGGAATCGACAATATTTGATATGAATCGATAATAATCGATATAATCAAGGACACTTGGGTTGTGAGTATCGATTATCATCGATTACCGATATCAATCAATACTAATCAAATGATTATTATCGATGAATATCGATGAATTCGATTACTTTCCGATGATCGATTTTTATCGATTGGTATGGCCGGGATAAACACAGTTTATGGTCCTATACTGTGGAAAGTTTAGTTTAAAAAAAAACAACTCAAATACACAAATACAAATACAAATACACTTCTGATATATTTAGTTAATTCCTCAAAACAAACACAAACACACAGGAATAAAAAGAATCCGCTAAAAAGATCAATAAATAAAGAAGAGAAACCATTCGAGAATTCCGAGAAATACTTTAGAAAGAATGTGAGTCTCACCGATGGCGATGTCTTCGCAACTCGTAGAATATGATACACTGCTCCTTTGAACGACAAACAAAAGGCCTCCTTGATGTATGTAGCAGCCATTTGCCTAGCAATGATAAATCCACCATGATTAACTAGCAAACAATCCACGTGTGTTGTAGGGGTTTCTTACCTTATCACATCACTGTGCAGATATTTCTCCATCCTTACAATGGGACTCAGTAATTGTTCAGGAGATATTTGATCGAGTATAGAAGGATCATCCTGCTCCACGTCGCATTCTTCTGTGATAAAACAATCCAAAGTTAAAATTCGTCATAACTTCACGTCCTGACTGAACAAATCTCGCAGTGAAACGATCAAGCGAAGCTAAACGATAAGCTCGAAACTACGATAATATAATGCAAATAATATACCATCATCTTGATCTTCCTCCGTATCATCATATCTTCTACTAAAAACCTTATATCTGGAAAGGAAAACGAGTTTTAAGAGGGTGAAAGAGCGATAATCAAAGACACACAACCTACCCGCCATCTTGGAAGTTGCAACCGACAAACAGGTCACGTGATTAGATTCCTCTGGTCCGTGAATAAGGGGGAGGAGAGAGAACTGCAAAACACGTTGGTGGGGGGAGGGGACGTTCTCCATGCATTAGCTAGGCCATTTCCGAGTTCCTTTTATCTCTGTTTCAAAACGAGTCTACGTGCGAAACCTTTCATATGAAAATTAGTTTTATTTACATGAAAAAGGAAGAATGATTTTCATATGAAAGGTTTCGCACGTAGACTCGTTTTGAAACAGAGATAAAAGGAACTCGGAAGTGGCCTATTGCAACCTCGTCCCCAGGGCCCTCTCTTCTCGCTATTTTCAAAATGGCGGACGCTCGAGAGAAGACCCTGGTTTAGGCTGGTCACGTGTCTCCAAGAATCTTGGAGGTTCGTACCCAGGCTGCCATTTTCTAGCCTCCGCATGCAGTGCCACAGGAAACCCATCTGATAGAGTTTTAGTATTTTAGAGTTGCCTGCGGATGGCTAGTCGAAAGTAATCGAAAGGGTCTGTACTGAAGAAAATACGTTCGTTGATGTTGCGATTGTTTTGCCTCAAATAATAAATAAAATCACCTGGAGCAATTCTGGGCTTTTTCTTCGGGTAGAAGAGCACAGAATGCGTCATCAGAATGGAATTTATGAGTAGTGATACTGACTGCATATATGTACTGAGAGGTATTAATATTGTCATAAAATTGCCAAATGGAAATGGAAATACGACATGGAAATCTGGCAATTTGGCAATGTGGCAATGTGGCAATGTTGCAATGTGGAAATCTGGCAATGTGGAAATCTGGAAATCTGGCAATGTGGAAATGTGGCAATGTGGCAATGTGGCAATGTGGCAATGTGGCAATGTGGAAATCTGGCAATGTGGAAATGTGGCAATGTGGAAATGTGGAAATCTGGCAATGTGGAAATCTGGCAATGTGGAAATGTGGCAATGTGTAAATCTGGCAATGTGGAAATGTGGCAATGTGGAAATCTGGAAATGTGGCAATGTGGAAATCTGGAAATGTGGAAATGTGGCAATGTGGAAATGTGGCAATGTGGAAATCTGGCAATGTGGAAATCTGGCAATGTGGAAATCTGGCAATGTGGAAATCTGGCAATGTGGAAATCTGGCAATGTGGAAGTCTGGCAATGTGGAAATCTGGCAATGTGGAAATCTGGCAATGTGGAAATGTGGAAATCTGGCAATGTGGAAATCTGGCAATGTGGAAATGTGGAAATCTGGCAATGTGGAAATCTGGCAATGTGGAAATCTGGCAATGTGGAAATGTGGAAATCTGGCAATGTGGAAATGTTCAACCGGTATCCCTGTGGCTCGATGAGAACACGCACAGACTGGTCAGCGGTAGTATTATTGTGGCAGCCATTTTGTTTGCTTCGAGCCATGGCCGGCTTCAGGCTCTCTATTTTGTTTTGGTTTTGGCCTTTGGCTTTGGGGCAGGCTATTTCTTTCGACCAGCTGATATTCTAAAATGCAAGGCTTTCCTTTTACATTGTCCAATAACGTTCATGATCATATGGATACGGAAATAATTTAATTATTCAAACAAAAGGTACGTTGTTGTTTTCATTGTACGATTTTATATTGTGTAGTTTAACTTTAATTTCATCCACAGTACAATTTTTGCTTATGCCTTTAAATAATATGGCTACACTAAGCTTACATGTACAAAGCTCTCAGCTACTGTAGCTATGGTATTAATAAAGAAAGGGACTTACAAACTCGAACTGTAGCTATCAAATCTCAAATATTAAACGGTATCTAATCTTTTGGAGGAGATTAATGATTGTTTAACAGTCGATCGATTATTGACATGACAAGCTTAGGATTGTAACATGCAAGCAGTGGGAGTGATTATTTAACCTGTGAACTACATACTAAATATATTATGATCTTTTTGTTTACTTTTATGTTACAAAGCACTCCAAAGCCTGCATGAAAATAATTGTATTAGTTTTAACGAGCACTAACTAGAGTGCAATTTAGAAAAGCGTGAAATAGTACTAACCTTAAATAGTACTAAATAGTGATATTTCTATTGTTTTCTATTGTTTCATTAGTGCTATTTAGTACTAATTAGTTATCAAGCTTTTCTAATTTGCACTCTAGTCCAATATATATATTTATATTTTGTGTGTGTGCGTGTGTCTGCCAAGTGCACACACTTAAATCTAATCACATCAACTACAATGCCTAACAATAATTAATAAAATGTTCTCAATACTGAACAACAAGATCAGGATCATTGCATCCACAGTCGATTATTGACATGGGGGGTACGTACATACATGTACTAACAGTGTAAAGTCTGAGAATATATATAATGTACTAACATGGATACAGAGTAATTTACATCTAACTTTGGTTTAAGAAATTGATGATAGCATCACTTTGACTTGATTTTATTATCAGTTCTCTTCGTTTTGGGGTTGGAAGGTTCAAATCACACCCGCGAAATGCTTCTTCAAATTCAGCCTTTCCAACATTCACTCCACATTCCTTGAGGTGGTCTTCAGATATGCTGGTTGGAGGAAACTTCACAAAGGCGATTGTCCTCTCCAAAGTGACGACTTCTCCTACATTCTTCTGTGCAAGGTGTACCATCTCACTTTTTATTCCGGCTGGCGTCCATTCCTTCCTTAATTTGGAGGACAGAGATGCCCTGAAATTTGATACTGTGCACACTGGACCAGGGAAGGTCAGTATCTTGGTGGCAATACTATCTGCACTATCTGGTTGTTCTCTGTTGCTTAAAATCTGAATAAGATAAATGATACGTTGGTTAAATATATATTACTGCTACTGAGGTTTATAAGTGATATAACCTGATGAAGACAAGGATAAATGTACATCAAGGTAAAAGGTATTTTATCATCATCCAAATGTACCTTGGTGTACACATAGAGAAGTGATTTCCTTATACACATTGTTAGCAGTATATATATGTATAACATACAATGTAGCAAAAAGGGATCATTTCAAAATACCATTTTGGAGTTAATAACTACCGGTAATTATTATTGATTCCTAATTGGTATGGTGTAAGCAATACATTTGTATATCCGTGAAACAGTACTAGTAAATATGGGATATCGCATGGAAAATAACATAGGGTATCTATTGCACAGCCATACCCACAATTTTCTGGAGTACCCCCTCCCCCCCTCTCTTCCCAGGAGAACATTATCGTATAATTTATAAGACAAATATGTTCTGTCTCCTGCAGATCGACTAATATTCTGGAAAGAGGAGTGACTCCAAAGTGGCAACAGTATTAGGGACAGACAAAAACATTATTGTAAACAGCCCTCAATTGACTGACCCCCACCCCTAGGGGTGTGTGTTTGCTCAGTAATAAGTTTATATATGTACCGGTAATCACATTTTTGACTTTAGTATTAGACTGGACAAATGTGTTATTAATGTACATTATCCTCATTCATGCAGCACTGTGATAGTCAGACCATAAAGCAGCTCTAACCTTGCTTATTTGCTTCCGTTGTTGTTGAAAATACTCCATAAGTTGAATGGCATAGTTCATGTATGATTCTGGTATGACCCTAGGAACCATTCCATATGAATGGAAGAGATGGCGTCGTGTGTAGTTAAAGAGTACGTAGAGCACCACAGATAGACGCAAGACCAGCCTTCTTTCTTTTCCACACTCGGTGTATGATGCATCTAACATCTGGCCATTTTTCCATTTCTCATTCAGCTTTATGCATATTTGTTCGTCATACCTGTCGAATTGTTTTTTTTTTATATTAACCTTCTTTAAATAAAGTTCATTCATTCATTCATTCATTCATTCATTCATTCATACCTGTCGAATTGTGACAATGCGCCTTCACTTAATGTGTAGAGTATACCATCTTGGTGATCATTGTGTATAGCTTTGTACAGGTCCTGGAGATTTGATAAATTCGACCTAGACAGTTGCTCAGCAAGTGGCTGGGTTTCTTTTCTTGTCAATGCTTCAGGCCTCATTACTGCAAACAAGAATCTCAGATCAAACCCACTCTGCGTAGAGACCATGGAGGGGTAGATTTCCTTGAAGAACTGTCTCACCTAAAAAATGTACACTGTATGTTACAATCTTTGATAGTGTAACTACAATACAATACAATACAATACAATACAATACAATACAATACAATACAATACAACTTACCCACGACCTTCCCTCAGTGACTTGATAGCTCAGTTGGGAGAGCATTACACCGGTATCGCAAAGGTTGTGGGTTAGATTACTGTTCTAAGCCTGAATGTTTCAGGTATTTTCCAGTAGTGTTATGCCCCATTTGGATTATTATATATATTATTACATCGCTACTGACGGACATTCAGCTAAGTGATTATTGTGTTTTAAATTATATGTATGTACATAATGACATGTACTTGTATTGATTGATTAATACTTTGTACAAAGTTATTGTAATTTGAACCAGTTATAAATTGCATAAACTCTATCTTGTACTTGGTCCATGCAACTTTTTTTTTTTTTCCCCACCTATATGTAAATATGATCTTTACCATCTCCCCCCCCCCCCCCCCCCCCCCCCCCCCTCCTGCATCTGTGTGTTGCTCCACACCTCATTACCAAGGTCTAACAAAGATTTCTTACAATTAATTATTAAAAACTGACCTGCATAAAACCTCCCACTGATACACTTGTCTTCTCAATTGTTACACGACTACTGCTGCTGCTACCAGAATTTATGTAGATTGAATCTCCATCAAAAAGTCTGCACAGCGTACCTCCTTCTCTGTCAGAATTTATTTGTCTCATGGTATCTTCCATTTCCTCATTGATGATTAGTGCAATACCATCATTTTGAATGAGGTGTTGCCTAAGTCCAACCTCTGTAAATTTGTCGAGGAGAATGCACTTTGCTGCATTCTTTTCAACAGCAGCAATTGGCTGTTTGCATCCAAATGCAAAGCACTGGTTTTTACCACCAGAGGGTGGGGAAATGCAGAGTGTGAACAAGCTGAGGTTTTCTTTGTATGTACTTGTGGCTTCCAGCTTGCTCAAACCAAGTAGAGATGATACGGTGGGTAGGATGGACATGAACATTAAGTGTTTGGTTGTGCCATGTGCCTTGGAAAACATCTCTATCCACTCTGTAAAGTACATTGGAGCGACTTTGTCCCAAGGGAACTTGATTTCAGCAGCTTGTGAAGCTATATCATTTATTTCTTCATCTGATTTGCTATTGAAAGCAGAGAATTTGGGTTTCTTCGAGGCAGAAGCCATCTTGTCTTGAAAAAAAAAAACGCGCGAAATGAGCCCACGTGAGCGGTATAGTAAGGCGCGCGCATGAACTGGGCTTCCTGCCGGGTGTGGATTGTGTTTCCGCGGGCTCGGCCACAGGCGCGGCAGCCCAACCATTTTTTTCTGAGGCTTTTATAATTATTATTATAAAATAACTGTGCATATGATATAACGCGCGCTCTGATTGGCCAAAGGATGCGTATTCCGCATGCTTTATGAGAGCACACAGCACGCGCGCACAGATATTCAAACTTTTTTGGAACGAACAAAATTGAAAACTTGTCTTAAAATCATAATTGTATTTTATAAAAGAAATAGAAAACTTGTCCGCTGTGCTATGTGCGGATTTGTAGCACTTGGGACACTTCTCTCGTGTTCGGATTAGTCCCCGCGTGCTATAAATCTGCACATAGCACGCGCGCTCGTTTTCTATTTCTTCAAAAAAAATTGTTTTGCATGCGCGCGTCTTTTTTTGATGGGTTCAATTCCATTCCTGTGGTGGTAGAGCGCGCGCGCGCGATACGTTCCCTGTGCATAGAAATGTATAATGTAAATTGGGATCTCTCTCTGTGTACTTCCTTCGGGACGCGCCCGCAGCAATGTGTATAATATAGAAAATGAACTAGAAGTTCTTGGCTGAGATGCGTGACACCTACTTTTTTAGATAAAACAATGGTTACAAAATTTAATGGTTACAAAATTGTGTATGCGGGACGCGCGGGATGCACACAGGGAGCCCAACATTGTACGTTACTCAACACAGGGAACCCAACCTAATACGTATGTATATACGTTGGGCTGCCTGTGGCTCCACAGGTAGCCCAAGCTGATTATCTGTATGGGAGAATATATATGGAAACTACGAATGATCACTGAAAATCTTTATATTCTAATAAAATGCTTCAAAAGCCTTCATTTACCTTTGTTGTGATTATTTAATCTGTAATGATTTTGGGAGCATTTAGACTTTTGATTAGAATAAAAAGATTTTCAGTGATCATTCGTAGTTTCCATATGCTTGGGCTACCTGTGGTGGCTCGGCGAGCTCGGCAGAGAAAACCAATATGGCGAAGACATTTTGTGTGCTATTGATCTTCTTGTTTTGGAATACAATACTTGCTGCCTTTTTCGACAATCTCACAAGCTGCATTCAAAGTACTATCGCTAGTTCAGAATCACTCAAGAGTGAAAGAATATCTTTTTGTTATCCACCTCCTCCAGATCGTGGCAGTGCAATTAATGTTGGCATCAATAATGAGGGTGAGCTCTCTCAAGAAGGCAGTTTATATTTTTTCCCCGATATCCTATTCTGGGACCCACTGTCGAGAACTCCATCATTAAAAGGGATCCTACAATGTCCAAAAGAAGCCTGTGCTGGAAAGAAGAGTTACCTCAGAGCTGTTGGGTGGAAAGACGGAAAGACCGAAAGAAACAATCCACGACGACTGTATGGCCTAACTTCACCCGTTATATTAGTAAGTCGTATATATCGCTGCCATCTACACAACCATGAAGTGATTGCTCACGACAGTGACATAATGACCCAAATGCTTAATATAGACAGATCCCCATTTATCCTTTCACATTTAACAGGAATTACAAGAGAGCTTCAAAACGCCATATCATCTTATGTTTTTAGCAGGCCTAAAATTTTCTGCAATTGAAAACATGCTGAACCAACAACTTTGGAATAATTTAGCAGAAAGATTTTAAAGCAAGTGAGACTTTTGGGATTCCACACAGTAGTGCAGCTCAGCAGTATTTGCCAAAAGTTCTTTTGGAGTCATGTCAACCATGTACCTTTGACCTAGACTTGTCTATCATAGATGATAAAATAATGGATGAAGAAATGGACGAGGGAAATCACCTAACTAAGGAGGATTTAAGATCAATTATTGATGAAACAATTTTAATTCACACTACCTATCAAACTCTCAAAGAGAGAGGCCTTTTTTTCCATCTTCAATCCACGTTTTTTTAATCTAATGCACCAAGAAGCAATGTTTGCATTCGATACATTCACCTGTAATGCGGAATATTTTGATGAAAACAGTGCTAAACTTACATCTTTACTGACTGGACTGGGATTCCAAATTTTACAAGTGCCAAGAGATGGTGACTGTTTATTTACATCCATTATCTTGCAGTTGGAACAAATGCTTGTAAACAGCAAAGTATCTGGTGTTGTAGAGAAATTAGGACTTGCTCAGAAGTCATTGCCTGAGAAAGTAGTCATTTTAAGAGCAAAGCTGGTGGAGGAGTGGTTATCAAATAAAGAGGAATACCAAAAATTTCTCACTGAAATTGCATTAGAAGACATGGCTGGTGAATACAGAAATCAGGGAGTGTTCTGTGGGCAGCTAGGAAACATGATGCTGTTAGGACTGTCAAATGTATTGCAGATGTCAATGGTTGTCCTTACATCAATGGAGCATTTTTCTGTCATACCCATCTCACCCAGGTCAAAGCCATTGATAACAACACCAATATACCTTGCTTTTAATAATGCAGGTCCTGGACACTATGATGCTGTGATTTTCAATGAAAAGTCTGAATTTACCAAATCTGATCATCCATCTGAAGTACCTCCTAAGGTAGAAACATTGGATTCACAAAAGCCTTGTAGGTGTGGAAAGGGTGGTGCTCAAAAAAGATCACATGATGGAGGCCTAAAGTCATTTTGTGTTCAAGTCCCTGGGGAGAGAAGGGTGTCCTGCCCTTGTTTCCTTGCACAGAGAGCATGCAAGGATTGTAAATGCTTCAACTGCAACAATTACTATGGAAAGAGAGATAATTCAGAAAAACCAAATGTCAACACCCCAAGCCAGAGAAAAAGAGAAAAACATGCCATTCAGAAAAAACAATTTAAGCAGCCTGGAATTGATTAGTGAAAGAAATATTGGCATTATTGTCTCAAATACATCATGGTCAGAACTGGAGACTATCTTGATAGAAGTACTTCGTTCCACATTAACCAGAAAGCCAGATTGTGATTCACTGTTATATGATGTTTCATTTTTAATGAACACTTTTAATTCCATCTGTACTGTTATTCAGTCCACTTCCTTGCCATTGCTTGTCAATACAAAAAGTAAAAAACAAATTGAAGGGAAGTTAAAGCATTTGACCCAGCAGGCAACCCTCTTTAGAGAGATGTACATGAATCAAGTTGCAATCAATCTACAACACCACCAGTCTTCCAACTGAAGATGAATGATTAATGAAAAAAATGGGAAACTTTATGCCATTCACCTTATGATAGTCATTTTCAACAGCAACAGAACGAAATAAGCAAGGTTAGAGCTTTTTCATAGTCTGATTATCACAGTGTTGCATGAATACTAGTCTAGAGAGCCTACATTATATCCATGAAACAAACAAAAAAGGATTGAGTAATTGTTTTTACAGGCACATTTGACCTGCTACTCCAAACTTTGAGCTGACTATTCTGAACGTTAGAGGTTTTCAAGACATTCTTTCATATTTATAAGCAACACATCACTTGCCGTTTTCATACTAGTTACTGACTGGACTGGGATTCCAAATTTTACAAGTGCCAACAGATGGTGACTGTTTATTTACATCCATTATCTTGCAGTTGGAACAAATGCTTGTAAACAGCATGTCATATGTGCTTGTTAATGCTTGAATTCATAATTTTCAAGTTGTGTTATTTATTTAGAAGATGATAAAATACTTTATACTCTTACATTTTGTAGTTGCTGTTACTTACTTTTTCATGGATACATGTATAATGTTTAAGCTCTCTAAGAATAGCAGAGAAAATCGAAGATCGTGTATAAATTACATATATAAACTTGTTATTATGCAAACACACACCCTTAGGGGTGGGGGTCAGTCAATTGATGGCCGTTTACAATAATGTTTTTTGTCTGTCCCTAATACTGTTGCCACTTTGGAGTCACTCCTCTTTCCAGAATATCAGTCGATCTGCAGGAGACAGAACATATTTGTCTTATAAATTATACGATAATGTTCTCCTGGGAAGAGAGGGGGGAGGGGGTACTCCAGAAAATTTGGGTAGCGGTGATTACTTAGATCTTAGATTATTATTATTATTATCTCTGTAAAAAATATATATATATATGAAGGGGAGTATATATACCCCCTACCATACAGACACACATAAACATACATTTCTACATGTTGTACATCAGTGGATGCAATGATCCTGATCTTGTTGTTCAGTTTTTGAGAACATTTTATTAGTTAGTGTTAGGCATTGTGGTTGATATAATTAGATTTAAGTGTGTGCAGAGCACACAAAAATATAGAAATATATATATATTTGTTTTATATTTTATCTATATTGGACTAGTTAGTGCTCGTTAAAACTAACTAGTACATACAGTCATTCTCAAAAAGGTTGTCCAGATGAAACGACTACAATACTACAATAAAGTCACATGATTCATTATATTTTCAATTTCTGCATGCGGAACTGCGAGTTGATACTATATATAGCGCCATTGCATTCAGTTTTCACAATGCCGTGTACTTTCACATCTCAAATTGAAATTCCATGCGAGGAAATTGAATACATTCGTGAATCACGTGACTTTATTGTAGTAGTGTAGTCTTTTCATCTGGACAATGACTGACTTGTATGTTCATGCAGGCTTTGGAGTGCTTTGTAACATAAAAGTAAACAAAAAGATCATAATATATTTAGTATGTAGTTCACAGGTTAAATAATCACTCCCACTGCTTGCATGTTACAATCCTAAGCTTGTCATGTCAATAATCGATCGACTGTTAAACAATCATTAATCTCCTCCAAAAGATTAGATACCGTTATTTGAGATTTGATAGCTACAGTTCGAGTTTGTAAGTCCCTTTCTTTATTAATACCATAGCTACAGTAGCTGAGAGCTTTGTACATGTAAGCTTAGTGTAGCCATATTATTTAAAGGCATAAGCAAAAATTGTACTGTGGATGAAATTAAAGTTAAACTACACAAAATAAAATCGTACAATGAAAACAACAACGTACCTTTTGTTTGAATAATTAAATTATTTCCGTATCCATATGATCATGAACGTTATTGGACAATGTAAAATGAAAGCCTTGCATTTTAGAATATCAGCTGGTCGAAAGAAATAGCCTGCCCCAAAGCCAAAGGCCAAAACCAAAACAAAATAGAGAGCCTGAAGCCGGCCATGGCTCGAAGCAAACAAAATGGCTGCCACAATAATACTACCGCTGACCAGTCTGTGCGTGTTCTCATCGAGCCACAGGGATACCGGTTGAACATTTCCACATTGCCAGATTTCCACATTTCCACATTGCCAGATTTCCACATTGCCAGATTTCCACATTGCCAGATTTCCACATTTCCACATTGCCAGATTTCCACATTGCCAGATTTCCACATTGCCAGATTTCCACATTGCCACATTTCCACATTGCCACATTTCCACATTGCCACATTTCCACATTGCCAGATTTCCACATTGCCAGATTTCCACATTGCCACATTTCCACATTGCCAGATTTCCACATTGCCACATTGCCACATTGCCAGATTTCCACATTGCCAGATTTCCACATTGCCAGATTTCCACATTGCCAGATTTCCACATTGCCACATTGCCACATTGCCACATTTCCACATTTCCACATTTCCACATTGCCACATTGCCAGATTTCCACATTGCCAGATTTCCACATTGCCACATTTCCACATTGCCAGATTTCCACATTGCCACATTTCCACATTTCCACATTGCCACATTTCCACATTGCCAGATTTCCAGATTTCCACATTGCCAGATTTCCACATTTCCACATTGCCAGATTTCCACATTTCCACATTGCCAGATTTCCACATTGCCAGATTTCCACATTGCCAGATTTCCACATTGCCAGATTTCCACATTTCCACATTGCCAAATTGCCAAATTGCCAGATTTCCATGTCGTATTTCCATTTCCATTTGGCAATTTTATGACAATATTAATACCTCTCAGTACATATATGCAGTCAGTATCACTACTCATAAATTCCATTCTGATGACGCATTCTGTGCTCTTCTACCCGAAGAAAAAGCCCAATTCTGGCCATTTGAAAAATAGGGGTTCGGAAGTGTAATTTAAAATGAGACATATTACAACTGAACAGGTCAGATCGACAGTTTATTCGCTATTTGTACTGTATACAAACACCTTTCATCTCTAACGGCTAAAGTACAAAACATGTTGACGTGGATTGACGTGTCACATACTGCAAATCTCAAGAGCAAAAGCACTAGCAAATTATGTAAACAACGACAATAATATATCAGTTTGCCGTGTCACCGTCAGTATAGTCTTGCTCGTATAAATTGATACCTTTCTTTACGGTAAACGATCTCGATCGGTGGACTTTTTCATGTTCCTAAAGACATTTCAATGCTTCGATAACACTCACACATCACTTGCAGCGGCTTCGATCTTCCTAATTCGATACATTTAGGACCAGAAAATAACTATCCGTTGAAACTATAAATTCGAATTTTAATTTATGCTATATTTAGCAACCTTCGATATGGACCAATTAGATGGCTTGTTGTGTTATCCAATCAAAATACGTTTTAGTTCAGCCTACACCAGGGTCTTCTCTCGAGCGTCCGCCATTTTGAAAGCGAGAAGAGAGGGCCCTGGGGACGAGGTTGGGCCTATTGGTGATTACGATCGTCGTAGATTTTTTGATTTTTTGAAATCGTCGACTTATAATTAGAATATTTTTAGGTACTGACAATGCTGTCCAAGCGAAGTCCGTTTTCTAGGAATTAGGGTATTTTTCCTAACCCGTTTTTATCCCGAATCATGGGCTCCTGCCCGAATAAAGAACCCCCAAATCCCGTGAAGTTCTTGTCTAGATAGATTTAATGTTCTATTTAGCGAGGCGCACTTCAAATATTTATTATTATAAAGCTTATACTACTATCTGAAAAATTTCAGCGATTTGGTTGGTTGAATTTAATTTCCTAAACCAAACACTCAGATTCTCTTACCGTATTTCGTAAACTTTATTATCAAATTAGGGTGCGTTCGATTGACTCTATTCCAGAATAGGAATACACGGAATAAACACTTAGATGCTTTTATTTCAACACATTTAAAATTCCAAACTATTCCTTGTAACTTTATTATGATACAACAAGGAATTGTTTCATTTTACAATGGACAGTAGCTGCGTGACAGCGAATTAGGGAAGTTATTTGAACCGTGTATTCCTTCTACAAGTGGGCCAAAACTATCAACGAGACCAGACAAATATAAGATATACCGCATCACGAACTCGACAGAATCCTAGCCTATTTTGTAGTGAAAGTGCGCAAACAAAATGGCGATGAATATGAGCCAGATACCCTTACCTCATATATCCGTAGTATCGATCGCTTCGTCAGAGAACAATGCAAACAGTACTCCATTTTGCTGGATAGAGAATTTAACCGTTCCCGGGAAGCCTTGGCTTGTAAAAGAAAGGAGCTTCGTAAGTGTGGAAAAGGCCAGAGACCAAACAAAGCCAGAGGATTGAGCACCGACCATATCCAGATATTGTACGAAAAGAAACAAACTTGGCAACAGTACTCCCCAAGTCCTACTGCGCACAATTTGGTTTCATAACACTGTTTACTTGAGTTGGAGAGCGCAAGATGAACACCATTGTGTAAGAATCGGCGACTTTGAGGTGAAAACAGAAGAAGGAAAAGAGTACGTTGAATGGATTAAGGAACGTGGCAGCAAAACCAGAACAGGCGAAAAAGAGTTCATCCCAGACCGTCCATTCAATCCTAAGATGTTTGCAACTGGTGGATCTCGTTGCCCAGTAAAGTTATTCAAGGAGTACGTATCTCGCAGACCAGAAGATATGAATACACCAGATTCTCCTTTCTACTTAGCAGCCAATTCAAAATCATCATCAGAGATATGGTTTTTTTTTTAAAGACAGCCACTGGGAAAACACTCGCTGGCAAAGTTCATGAAAGAGATGTGCAAAGCCGCCGATATCGATGGCCGTTTTACCAACCACTCCGCACGAAGAACCATGATTTCAACGCTACGAAAAGAAAACGTAGAGCCTCTGAACATCATCGCCCTGGCTGGCCAGAGAAACCTAAAGTCTTTGGACAGCTATTCGGGAAGCTTCAACTGAACAACATCAGATAATGTCTTCCAAAAATAAGTGAGCACATCGAAGGAAGAAACCAAGCATAATGAATCATTCAGCCTCAATTCGACTCAAGCCGTTTCCAGCCTTCTCATACTCTAACATCCAATCCACTAGTTCAGCCTGCAGAAGAGCCAGATTCCAAACAAAGCATGTTTTATGGCGCTGTTTTCAATAATTGTTCCATCAAAGTT
>JAUJYZ010001138.1:0-25000 GCA_033675265.1 Actinostola sp. cb2023
CCCCCCCCCACCCCGGGCCCCACCCCCCCCACCACCCCCCCCCCCCCCCCCCCCCCCCCCCCCCCCCCCAACCCCCCCCCCAGCTTGGCCCCCAACCCCCCCCCACCCCATCCCCCCCCCACACAGTCCCCCCCCCCACCCCACCCCCCTCCCCCCGACCCACCCCCCCCCCCCCCCACACCCCCCCCCACCCCCCCCACCCCCCCCCCCCCCCCCCCCCCCTGTCCCCCCCCCTGGTCGCCCCCCCACACCCCCCCACCCCCCCCCCCCCCCCCACATTTGCCAGTCCCCCACTGACAGATAAATAATGACCACTCCCTAAACGTGATGAAACGCAAAATTCGGGGGGGGGGGGGGGGGGGGGGGGGGGTAGTTGGGGGGTTGATTTTTTTTGCTTCTCACATACTGTAATCACTGTAATTAAACTGATCTCTCGAATAAGCGACCATCTCCTTTAAGCGACCACTAACTCCAGATCCCGAGGTGGTCGCTTACGAGGGAGTCAACTGTATGTGGGCTTCCTGTGGTGTTCGAGAGGTCCTGGGTTAGTCACAGAAAGATCACGAGGTTATTTTTGTTGTGATGAAAAGAATCGATCTGAAGTCAATTCAAGATTTTCTGAACTCGTTACGAGTTTTGCAAGCATTGTAGGACTCAGAAAGCTCCTTAAGGTAAAGCCAATTCTTTGTAAATAGATCGCTTTAAGGTTCCATTCGCTCTCATCAAAACTTTTAATATTAAAACGAAACCTAACTTTTATAGTTTGAAACTTTGCATAAGCTTAAGCTTAATTTTCTGCAAAATATGCATAATTTTTAATTAATAAGCCGTCAAGGTATCAAAGCAATGCTTCTAGGACATTATTTAGGCATCATCTAGGCACGATGAAGAGCAAACGAAGTTTAGATGGCATCAGATCTAGAGACAGTAATTTTATAATGAAACGACAAATGGCAAGGTCTTCGTGTAGCTGCACAAATTGTCCTGTTTTTTTTAAATGTAAAAACAATACATAGAACGACAATAGCCGACAATAGCCAGGACTTTTGTGCAGCTACACGAAGACCTGACCCGACAAATGCTCCCATAAGTTTGTATGAATTCCTAAGCTGCAAATAAGCTTATCTGTACTCTTATATTAACCTGAGTTTCAGGCCCAAAGGGGGATAGGAGGGGGAGAGGAGGACTGGGGTGGGCGTAAGGGGAAAAGGTGGGCCTGACACCAATCCTACACAGAAGTTGTGTTGTTCGCCCGTATTTTGGGCGAAACGCTAATTGGACGAAGAACAATGAAATGTAATAACCGGAAGTCAACGTTGCAAATCTGATCCGTTGTCTGTCGATGCAGCGTTCTTGAATTTTCAAATTAGCTTGAAGTTTTTATATATTTTATTTCTCTCATCGAAGAAGAGATATAATGTTTCTAAAGTCGAATGTGAGGGAGCTTTAAGCACTACTTTAGAAGTACTACTGATTCACAATCTCATGTTCGCGTCCCCTGATAGAATTTATACGCGACCGTTGGGAAACGAGACTGACATGTACACTATAAAGAATGCGGTTCCTTACAGTTTACGGGATCTCAAATATACAGCAGATTCAGGTTGAGCGTTTACATGTAACGGCGACGTTTGTCGCGATCGTTGTGACAGTTTGAAAGTTACGTTGTCAAGTGAAATGCCCAAACGTTTCTAGGTGACGGGGACGATGTTTGTCTTAGAAAACACCGTTGAACTAACGGCCAAAATTATTACAAAAAAATGTGTTTTTCCGGCTGTATAAAATGCAATACGAAAAACATTGGTTGTTTTGCATAAAATCTATTCAAAGCTAATTAGCCGAAAGATGTTTATCTCTTGAGAAAAAAACTAAACAACACAATCTTGTCAATGATGCCGACTCTCAAATCGGACGACAACTGTCTTTCCAGATACGATCTTCCTTTGCTATTTAGTCTCCACATTTGAAACAAATAACTTTTCGCCTTCAACGTTTCTTTCTGAGACAAACATCGTCCCCGTCGGCCTAGAAACAGTCTGGCATTTCACTTGACAACGTAACATTCAAACTGTCACAACGATCCATCGCCGTTAAACGCTCAACCTGAATCTGCTGTAAGGTAAAGTGAATGTGGCATTATTCTCTATTTCAAGTAGTTTTTGTTTCGATCGAAATCCAGTACAGTGTAGGGATACGTGATCAAGCTGTACATATCTTGTAATTCATCAAGTTTTGACAGTTATGACACATCAATTTTCAAACCGGAAGAAATTGTTATTGGCTAATATTGTGGGGGAACTTCACGAAGGTCATAAGGGGCGGAACAGGTTCTGTATAGCATTGGTGTCAGGCTCACCTTTTCCCCTCCCCTTTCCTTTCCCCTCCTCCTTTCCCTTCCCTTTGAGCCTGAAACTCAGGTTACTCTTATATTGATTTGGCTGCATTGATTTTACTTTATTACAATGTTATACTTATATGTTCTATAGGGCTGGCACAACTAGCTATGTATAGGATGAAGTTTGGTGGACTTTCTTTGCTGTGTTTAATATTCATTGCCTTCATATGTGAAGCATATGCTGAGAAACCAAATATTGTATTTATAATAGCAGATGATTTGGTGAGTATAACACAGGATAGTAGCAAAGGGCGTTGCGCATGACGGCGTGATTTGACCCAAAAATGGAGCGTGAATCGTGAAATTCATAAAATAAATTAGCGTGATGCGTGAATTTATACTTCAACGTGACATTATATAGTACACACATCACCAGTTGTCACCATTAATAGTCCCCTTCACAGTTCCCTGCGCCATCTTGAAAGGTAGTCGATCGTGCCTTTCATTCGAAGTGAGACCAACGGTGACCTGGCAATGATAGAGACATGTGAAATAATTATTATTGTCCAAGGTGTTAAAAAAGGTCTCTATCATTGCAAGGTCACCGTTGGTCTCGCTTCGATGCAAAGGCACGGCTACCTTTCAAGATGGCGCAGGGAACTGTGAAGGGGACTATTGTCATCATCATCACCACTGCTGTAATCCCCATCATTACTATCATCATCACTACTAGTTCTTATCATCAACATTAACTATCATCATCATCACCACAATCATTATCATCAACATCATCATTACCAATTATCATCATCTGACTACCAGTCACCATTGATCAATACATGTATTGTCACCACCATCATTGTCAAAATCATTGTCATTAGTACTATCATCATCATCATCAATATCATCATCTGCACTACCAATCACCACCACCGCCACCACTATACAATACAATACATTTACTTTATTTAACCATGTATCATCAATATCATCATCACTACCTTGCAGTCACCACCACCACCATCATCATCATCAATATCATCATCTGCACTACCAATCACCACCACCATTATACAATACAATACAATACAATACAATCATCGCTACTCTGCAGTCACCACCACCACCATCATCATTGTACCACCATCATCATTATCACCACCATTATAATTCAGATGTTTAAAGAGCTGTTATTTGACATTCAAACTTCAGGGCTGGGATGATATCAGCTTTCATGGCTCCCCACAAATCCCTACACCTAACATTGATGAACTAGCCAATGCGGGTGTTATACTCAATAACTACTACGTCTCGCCAATATGTACTCCGACACGTAGTGCAATAATGACAGGCAAATACCCCATACATACTGGTAAGTCAGCGAGAGAGGACATTAGTCTTTTTAGAGTCGTATTTGTATGAGTGGGAAACCTACGTCATGGAGTTACGGTCATGGTACGGAATCGAAGACATTCTATTCAACCAATCAGAGTGCACAAAATCATTGCTCAATCAATCAGAATGCTTGGACACGGCATGGTCAAGGCATGGTACCATCACTGCACCGCACGAACCGTACCGTAACTGCTTTAATTCCCATGCATATGAAAACAACTCTACGTGCACATGTTATGTATATTAATATACATCATCTGTTGCCATGCTAATTATCCACTTTGGAAACGAGTAAAGGACTGGGAATGAGTTTTTAGAATTAATCTAATTAAGAAATGAACCCCATCATAAGAAAGAGCATATCAGAATTAGTAGGTTTCAGGAGTTTGATAGGGTTTGGACAAGTAGCAACTGAACTGCAGACATTTAAAAACTGCACAAATTACAAAGAAATGTATGGTTAGGGGGGACGCTGTAACATACATTTCTCTGTAAATTTTGCGATGTTTGGAAAGCTGTTACTCGTTCAATATCTAACTAAACCTATCGAAACTTTGTAAACTTACTAATTCTGACATGCTCTTTCTTGTGATGAGGTTCATTTCTTAATTAAAACTTGTTCCCAGTCGTTTACTCGTTTCCAAAGTGGCTAATGGCAAAGTGATCTAAAAAAATGGCCATGTGTTGCTTTATAGATATTTTTCAATGAAACAAATGTGAAAATATAATGAGGAATGCTTTGTTATTGGGAACCAACATGGCTGCTATGACATAATGAACAAATACACCAGAATAAAAAAGTAAAAAAACAACAACAAACAAACAAAAGAAACAAACACTTTACCAAAAATTTAGAGGGGCACGTGCCCCCCCCCCCCCCCCCCCCCCATGCCCCCCCCTCCCTACGCTAGTGTTGTGAATGCGTTGTGATTGCATTATAGCCACTATGATGTCACGTGCAAACCATATGTACATAGTATTTTAATTATGATGGCGTGTACAATATTATTCCACAGGAATGCAGCATAGTGTAATAATGGCTTCACAGCCGTATGGTCTGGGACTAAATGAGACATTACTCCCAGAGTATTTAAAGAAATTAGGTTATGCTACTCATGGTGTTGGCAAGGTACATTTGTACATCTACGTGTTCATTACTGTAGTTCAGACCTTGGAGTTTCTAAACAAGCTTTTCTTGCCATGTCTTTGTGCTAAATCTGTTCTGTTCTCTTGTCTTCCTTCTTTCCTTCCTTCCTTCCTTCCTTCCTTCCTTTCTTCCTTCCTTCCTTCTTTCCTTCCTTCCTTCCTTCCTTCCTTCCTTCCTTCCTTCCTTCCTTCCTTCCTTCCTTCCTTCCTTCCTTCCTTCCTTCCTTCCTTCCTTCCTTCCTTCCTTCCTTCCTTCCTTCCTTCCTTCCTTTCTTCCTTCCTTCCTTCCTTCCTTCCTTCCTTCCTTCCTTCCTTCCTTCCTTCCTTCCTTCCTTCCTTCCTTCCTTCCTTCCTTCCTTCCTTCCTTCCTTCCTTCCTTCCTTCCTTTCTTCTTGCTATTCTTCCTCCCATCCTTTTTCCTTTCTGTTTTCCTTCCTTTCTCCTTTCTTCCTGCCTTTCTTTCTTTCTTTCTTTTAAAATATTTATTGTAGCTGATCATTTCTTTACATTCAGTGGCATTTGGGATTCTATGAGCTCGCCTATACCCCAATACACAGGGGTTTTGATACTTTCTTTGGATATTGGTGTGGAAAAGGTGACTACTGGGATCACTCCAATCAAGAAATTGGTGGATGGGGTCTGGACCTTCATGATGGTGATAAAGTAAGTGATGTAATAGTGATGATTATGATGATGATGATGATTGTGATGATGAAGATGGTGGTGGTGGTAATGATGATGATTATGATGATGATGGTGGTGGTGGTGATGATGATTGTGATGATGATGATGATTGTGATGATGATTGTGATGATGATGATGATAGTGGTGGTAGTGATAATGATTGTGATGATGACGATGATATTGATGATGATTGTGATGATGATTGTGATGATGATGATGATTGTGATGAGGATGATTACAAGTATTTATTATTTGTTGATGTTAATGATGATGATGATATTGAGGATGCTGATTGTGATGATGATGTTGACAAAGGAGATGGTGGTGATGATGATGATGGCACGGTGTCATCAAAATAAGCTAATTATTAATTTAATTAATTAATTTCTGCTGCATCCACAAATGACTGGCTTTAATTATTACAGCTTGGACACTAAATACAAGCATCAAGAGTTCCAGACTTCCGATATGCACGCAATGCATTGTGAGATTATTACAAAGGAAAAGTGAGCAAAAACGTAGCTTGGGCTCCCAGTGTCTAGAATTGGTGCTCACTTTTCCTTTGTAATAATCTCATAATGCATTGCATGCGTACCGAAAGTCTGGAACTCTTGATGCCTGTATAGGCGAGTAAGGAAGTTAAAATGAGCCTTAAGGCACTTAAAACAGTAAAATGCTACTAAGCACTGCGCGTGTGCAGTAGTGGGGTGTGCCCCCCCTGATTTAATGAAGTTCTGAATTACAACATCTTGATATTATACAGACTACCTGGACAGAATGGGGTAACTACAGTACCTATATGTTCACTGACAAGGCTGTGGATGTTATTAAAGCACACGATGCGTCTGATCCTTTGTTTCTGTACCTTGCGTACCAAGCCGTCCACAGCGCCAACACAATACAGCCTTTACAAGCCCCACAAGACCTGATTGACAAGTTTGGCAACATTGAACATGAGCAACGGCGGATTTTTGCGGCCATGGTTACTGCTATGGATCTGTCCATTAAAAAGGTACACTTGGAAAACCATAAAATTTCAAATATTTATTTCTTCCAGGGAGAGGGGGGGTGGGGTACTCTGATATAAAAGTATCGGGGATGCTCGTCGGAAATTTTCAAAAATACCCCTAAAAGATACCGGAAGTGTTTTTTAATAGGCTTGGCACATATATTTTTTAAACCCCTAAAAGATACCATACATAAATGATGACACTGTGACGTACAGTGTGCAGGGTTTAGTACTCCTGGTATTCATTATCTACTGATTTAATATGAAGAGTTCAACAGGTTCTTTAATGTCCCCCGTGAACAGGTTAGACTGAGGGAGACAGGACCTACGGTTTAATGTCCTTATCCGAGAAGACGTGAAGGTCTAACCATTTGCAGATGTAATTACAAAGGCAGCACCTTCTCAAATTGTTTAAGACCCTGAGTAATGGTCCAGCCAGGACTCGAACCACGAACCTCCCGCACAATAGACCGGTACTCAACCAACTGAGCCAACCGAACGGCGGTTATACATTTACCATCACTGCACTGCACAGCACGAACCGTACTGTAACTACTTGTACTTGGCAGCCCAAGCAATACATTTGTGGTGTGTACGAATGGATTTACAGTGAATGTATGGCGCAAAAAATATGTATATTTTTGGTTTTAATATATTTGAACATACCTTGGTCCTGTGTTGTTGTTAATGCTATTTAACGTCATTCTGGCTGGTTTTTAGCCGTCTTAGAGCGGTTTATTGACTGGTGGGCTAATTTTAAAAAAACCGCTCTAAAACGGCTAAAAACCAGCCAGAATGACGTTAAATATCATTAACAACAACACAGGACCAAGGTATGTTCAAATTTATTAAAACAAAAAATATGTATTTTTCGTCCCATACATTCACTGTAAATCCATTCGTACAAACACCACAAATGTATTGCTTGGGCTGCCTGTGGTACTTCCCACTCATACGAAAACAACTGTATTATTGTCATTAGATTGTTGATGCTCTGAAAGCCAAGAACATCTACAACAACACTATCATCATCTTCACTACTGATAATGGTGGACCAGCTAATGGCTTTGACCAGAATTATGCCAGTAACTATCCACTGAGGGGAGTCAAGTACACACTGTGGGAAGGTTAGCAGAAGCATTCTGTGTCTGTCTGTCTTTCTGTCCAACTGACTGACTGTCTGTCTGTCTGTACATCTGGATGTTTGTCTGTTCATCTGTCTGTCTGTCCATCTGTCTGTCTGTTCATCTATCTGTCCATCTGTGTGTCTGTTCATCTGTCTGTCTCTCCATCTACCGGTATCTGTCTGTCTGCCCATCTGTCTGTCTGTCCACCTGTCTGTCTGTCTGTCTATCCATCCAATTACTTGTAATTGATGAAATACTGAGTCAAATAAAGTTCATTCATTCCATCTGTCTGACTTTCCACCTGTCTGTCTGTCCACCTGTCTGTCTGTCCACCTGTCTGTCTGTCCACCTGTCTGTCTGTCCATCTGTCTGTCTGTTAAAAATAAAATGATCCTCAATTAATATTTCAATTTATTATTCTCTCCAAGGTGGACTTCGTGGAACAGCCTTCATGCACAGTCCTCTCATCAAAAAACCAGGCCGCGTCAGCACTAAGCTGCTCCACGTAAGTGACTGGTTGCCGACACTTTATGTACGTGCGGGCGGTGACATCCACGACCTACAAAGTGCTGACGGCTACGACATGTGGGACACTATTACTACCGATGAAATGTCTCCACGAATTGAGATCTTACACAATATAGACCCCATGACTGGTTCTGCAGCATATCGGTTTAGAAACTGGAAGTTAATCGTCAATGAAAGTAAGTAAAGTTCATAATTATCATAATATATGCACCTAATTATTGGTAGAGAATGTAGTCGAACTTCATTATTATTAATATATAATTATGCACATAATAAATTATTGGTTATGAATGTAAGTAAAGTTCATAATTATTATAATATACATGTATGCACCTAATTATTGGTAGAGAATGTAGTCGAACTTCATTATTATTATTATATATGCACATAATAAATTATTGGTTATGAATGTAAGTAAAGTTCATAATTATTATAATATATGCACATAATTATTGGTAATGATTGTAGTTGAACTTCATTATTATAATATATGCACATAATTATTGGCAATGAATGTAAGTAAAGTTCATGATTATTATAATATATGCACATAATTATCGGTAGAGAATGTATGTAGTCGAACTTCATTATTATGATATATGCACATAATTATGTTCCTCTTTTTCGTCAGCAAATTATATGAAGATTCATAATCATTTGACTTGTGATCATGAAGGCCTACATGTATAGTTATGCTTTTATTTGCCCTGTGACATACCCAGAAACCTTTGCGAGTAACGGGATGAGAGGGCATGGTGATCAGCATCTCATTCATTTATTCCCTTTCTTTTTTCTTTCCTATTTTTCTTTCCTATTTTTCTTTCCTATTTTTCTTTCCTATTTTTCTTTCCTATTTTTCTTTCCTATTTTTCTTTCCTATTTTTCATTCCTATTTTTCTTTCCTATTTTTCTATCCTATTTTTCTTTCCTATTTTTCTTTTCCTATTTTTCTTTCCTATTTTTCTTTCCTATTTTTCTTTTCCTACTTTTCTTTCCTATTTTTCTTTCCTATTTTTCTTTCCTATTTTTCTCTCCTATTTTTCTTTCCTATTTTTCTTTCTACCTTCCCATTATCCTTTTCTTTTCCAGCCTCAGCATGGAGTGGCTGGTATCCACCACCCGGCCTCGAACAATCCAAAAAACTGACTACACCCAAGACCCTAAAGAATGCTGTGGTCACATGCACTAAGCCTCCTCCCGTGACCGCCGAGTGCACCAGGAAACTGGGGCCATGTTTATTTGACGTGTCCGCTGATCCATGTGAATATGTAAACCAAGCGGCCACCCAGCCTGAGATCCTGCAGAATATGCTGTCGTGGTTGGAGGAGTATAAGAAGGGTATGGTGCCAATAAGGAACAAACCGTTCGACCATGATGCCAGTCCGAAAAAGCACGGGGGAGTCTGGGGTCCGTGGGAATAGTACAGAGGACAATGGATTGTTTCCTAATAATTTAGGATTGTTAAATTATATATTGGGCTCCCTGTATTAGTATGCAGTGAATCGCGTACATCGTTTTCGTATGAGTGGGAGACCTATGAGTACAGTCACGGTACGGAATAGAAGACATTGTATTCAACCAATCACAGCATACAAAATCATTGCTCAACCAATCAGAATGCTTATACATGGAACTGTACCATAACTACTTCCCACTCATACTCATATTTGCGTCTTTTTATGGGTTTCCTGTAGTAGAGAGCGTGCTTGCAATGCATATTATGTTGGGCTCCCTGTGGTGAGTAACGTCCTATGTTGGGCTCCCTGTGTACGTCCTGCAAGACGCACCCACAGAGAGTGCATGTGTGAAACATTGAAACTCAACACAGGGAGCCCGACAATATGGACATAATACGTATTGCGCACGTTCTCTCTACAACAAGAAACCTATGAAAAAAGATGCAAATACCATTTTTGTTTAATTATTTAGTAGCCTCAGAAACAATGGTTGAAGCAATGTACAAATGTTTTGTGCTGCAAGCAAATGTTTTTTTGTGTGAAAAATTAGAGGTTTACTTTATATGTGACTTGGTTCAAGTAGAATAAAAGTGCCATATTTCTTTTGGTTTGTTTATTGATTCAATAGTTATTTATTCATTGATTATTTTATTATTATGTGACTCTTTATTGAATCTTCCACCTCCCATACACGACCACCTGGCCGGACAACGAGGGTGGTCGCTTACGAGAGGTTCAACTTTATCTCAGTCAAACATTGTAATCATTAATTGCCTCTTGTAAGCAAACCACCTCCCATAAGTGACCACCTTACCTGACAACAAGGGTGGCTGCTTACAAGAGGACAATTTTTTCCGACTGTGTCTAAAGTCAAACACTGTATTTATTATTACTTTTTGTAAGTGACCATCTTACCTGACAATTAACAAGGGTGGTCGCTTACAAGAGGTTTGAGTGTTTGACTTTAAAAAGTCAAACACTGTTATTATCACCTCTTGTAAACGACCACCTCCCATTAGTGACCACCTTACCTGACAACAAGGGTGGTCGCTTACGAGAGGTTTGACTGTATCTTAGTCAAACACTGTAATTATTACCTCTTGTAACGGCAACCACCTCCCATTAGTGACCGCCTTAGCTGACAACAAGGGACGTGGTCGCTTACAAGAGGTTTGAGTGTATCTTAGTCAAACACTGTAATTATTACCTCTTGTAACGGCAACCACCTCCCATTAGTGACCGCCTTACCTGACAACAAGGGTGGTCGCTTACAAGATGTTTGACTGTATCTAAGACTGTATCAAATCACCTCTTGTAAGTGACCACTCCCTGTAAAAAGTTTCAACTATTAAATAGTTGCAGATACATATTTGTGGAACTGTCCAAACATATACTGAAAATCAAAATTTACTTCAAATCTGTGGCAAAACTTGAACCTTAGGTATAACAGGGGGGTCCAGACCCCACGACTCTCCCCCTGGATCCGCCACTGGCCTGAGAAAATCACTTCAAGATGCGGGCTACCTGTGGTACAGATTCCAACGTATCACCGCAAAACAACCAAACAACGGGCTCACCTGTGTTTTCGCGGGATTACTGCACGTGCGGCCATCTTGAATTCAAAACTTCTGCAGTCAAAAACTCCACGAAAAAACCTCTAAAACACCTCAAAAAACCCTGCAACATGGCTTACAACTACGTGGTGACTGCACAGAAGCCCACTGCAGTGAATGCAGTGGTCGTGGGCAACTTTACGGGTCCAGACGACCTGAACCTCGTAATCGCTAAAAACACAAGGATCGAGATCCATCTTGTGACACCAGAAGGACTTCGACCGGTTCTTGACGTCGGTATTTACGGCAGAGTGACTGTCATGGAGCTGTTTCGTCCGCCGGTAGGTGGCTAGGGTATTGTGCTTGGTAGTCTGGCGTTTGATGAACTTGGAGCGATGTTTGAGGCGCGACATTTTTGAAGTGTAATTTTTGAAGTCGCATATAAATTTTTGACTTCGTTTGATAAACAAACGAATTCAAAACTGTTTTGAACGCATTCTAGCACTGATACTTAACGATAATACACGTGTCTTGGTCTAAAGTCAACAGTTCTGAACTTTAAGCATTTTTTTATCTCTTTTGTTTCCGGGTTTTTTGAGGATTATATTTTAAAAGGTACAATATTGTACATAATGTCATTAATGACCTGTGACACTGTCACGTGACACTTTAAATGCCCGCCCGAACATCAAAAATGTCATAACTAGAAAGAGAATATTAAAATTACTAAATGTAGAAAGTTTGAAGCAATTTAGGTCGATATAAAATATATAATTGAAGTAGAGAGGACCAAAGTTAAAGTTACAACGATCCAAAATTTGGTATGACCTACAATCGTTGCCAAAATGGTTGGCATGACTTGCCGTTTTCTGGTATGTTCAGAAGTGTGCAGGACCACTGGCATACAACCCCCTTTATAATAATAATAATAATTTACTGACATCACATATTGACATCACCTCCCCCCTCCCCAAAACTTATAGGAGACATAGGACAAAAAAATGATTATCATAGCTGGAAAGAGCTCGTTGAAATGAGTAAGAATGTGAAGTTTGGAAAAGATCGCTTCACAAATTGCGAAGATATGAATTTTCAAAAAGCGAAATTTTGTATGAAAACCTTTGTTGGTAGGCAACTCTTGCCAACCAGCATAAATTTCCAAAGGTTTTCATATAAAATTTAGATTTTTGAAAATTCATATCTTCGCAATTTGTGAAGCGATCTTTTCCAAACTTCACATTTTTACTAATTTCAACGAGCTCTTTCCAGCTATGATAATCATTTTTTTGTCCTATGAGTTTTGAAATTTCATGATAAACCCTCATTAAGAATGGCTCTTGGAAAATACGGCATTTGAACTAGGGCTTAGACTGTTTTTATGTTGTTGATAGAATGAGAGTCAGGACTTGTTGTTCATTCTAACTGCAAGATACAGAGTATGCATCCTTGGATATAAACAAGAAACAGGAGACATCATCACCAGAGCTTGTGGGGATGTCCAGGTTTGTATCACAAATAATAATAAAAATACTTTTTTTTTTTTTTTTTTTAATAATAACAAGACGCTCAATGAGCGTACACTCGGACATTTATGACAATGACAATGACAGTTGCGTGACGAGGGAGACTGTGTCGGTGAGGCATAGATAAAGATCTCCCCGTCTGCAATACTACGTACTTCGAACGTCCAGTTGAGGTTGCATATTCATGGTCAGATGGTTCTGATAACGTTTTTCGTTTGTTGTAATGAAGGCGCGTTTGTTTTTGTTATAAATGAAACGACATCTTTCAGAGTGGGCCCACACGAATCGGCGTATGTGTTTGTATGTAAAATGAGCGTGTTTAAAGCCCGTGTTTTTATCGGGCATAAAGATCCGAGCCGCCGGCTTCAGATATATTTTAATCAAGCTTGTTGACGTTGTTGCGGTGTACATGCACTCCATTATGAAACTATCTCTTTGAAATACAACACTATTCAATTTAGCAGCATTAAAACAACAAGACGCTCAATGAGCGTACACTCGGGCTTATGACAAGGACAATGTCAGTTGCGTGAGGAGGGACCTGACAATGACTGACAGTTGCGTGACGAGGGAGACTATGTATATATGTGTCGGTGAGCATAGATAAAAATCTCCGAATCGTACTTCCGTAGCATGTACTTGGAACGTCCAGTTGAGGTTCATATTCATGGTCAGACGGTTCTGATAACGTCTTTGGTTTCTTCGTTATCGCAGAGGAAAGTTGAACTTCGTATCTTTTAAACATCCAGTTGATTCAGACTACGGTATGATGTGACAAAGCTCGACCAATCTGCTGTCTCTGCCTATACATTGAAAGATCTTGTTCGATTTATCTCGAAATCAGAAAGGAATTATCGATTAAAAATCAAAAGCTGCTTCTGTTAGATTTAAGATGTGACCTCAAGTGACCTCAAATACGTTTAAAGACGTACCACAGCGTACCTTGAAGAGTCGACCGACACAAATAGTCTCCCTTGTCACTGAGCGTCTTCTTCTGTAATAGATCCCTAAAATCTAAGGACGTTTTGATTTCGATTGTATTTTTGCCGTTTACTGACCTGTTTTGAGCGTGGAAATTCTGTTTTAAATAGCGCTATGCGGCGGTTCTAAAATTAGGTCGCGTAATAGATGTAGGACTCACACAAGGATCACACAACTGTAATCGTACTGAATTTTTCAAACGTGGAATAAAATAAACATCCATCGTGATTACTGAAAATAACTCGACTGGTTCGATTGTTTGCATGACTTCTGTATACATATAGCTTTCTGTCGTAATAGATCCCTAAAATCTAAGGACGTTTTGATTTCGATTGTATTTTTGCCGTTCACTGACCTGTTTTGAGCGTGGAAATTATGTTCTAAATAGCGCTACGCGGCGGTTCTAAAATTAGGTCGCGTAATAGATGTATGACTCACACAAGGATCACACAACTGTAATGGTACTGAATTTTTCAAACGTGGAATAAAATAAACATCCATCGTGAGTTGCTGAAAATAACTCGACTGGCTCGATATATTGTTTGCATGACTTCTGTACATATAGCTTTCTGTCAATAGATGTAGTTACATCGCTGGTCGTGAGTTTAACAAGGATCACACAACTGTAATCGTACTGAATTTTTCAAACGTGGAATAAAATAAACATCCATCGTGAGTTACTGAAAACTGAACTCGACTGGCTCGATTGTTTGCATGACTTCTGAACATATAGCTTTCTGTCAATAGATGTAGTTACATCGCTGGTCGTGAGTTTAATTATAACTAGAAGCCTGACCTTTAATAGCTTGAAGATCTACAGCTGCTTTCAAAACTAAGATTCCTGTGTGTCGTTTGTTTTCGCAATTCCCTTATCTGCTGAGTAATCTTGAAACTCGATACGATTAAATACGTCGCATACTTTCTTCATTCTTTGACCAAACAAAACTACTACTACTAAAACCGAAAAGCCCATTTTATAACTCGGACTTCCTCCGGAAGTGTCCTAGTAATAACAGGGCTTATGGTTTGATGCGCGGATGCGGAACCGCATAATTTGGCTTGCTCCGCATAATTCGCATAAACCGTGAATTCCCGCATAATCCCGCATAATTTGGAGAAATTTGTAGAAAATCATAAAACAGGTATCTATTTTCGCTATTTCTCAAAGATTCGTCACAAATTAACCGAAGTTATCAGTAGATTTCCTTCGATTCCTAGATTCCCAAATCGTCGAAATGTACGATTCACACTGGAATGACAAGGCGTTCTATGTTAAAAACCGCGAGGGCCTGTTGTCTAATCGTGTTTACGTTTTCCAGCTGTTTTCCCGGAAAAACTACACGCTGAATTATTTTCAGATCGAGTTCCTCCATAGCATTTTGCGAGTTCAATTATGGTTTAAAAAACATGGATAATTATGTTGTAAAATAATCAACAGAGGAAATTAGACGGAAATGTCACGAAGCGCACGAAGCGATATAAAATGTTTCAGCTCGAGACCGAATAAATCAATACCCACGTGCAATATTGTACGGAATACTTTATAGGTTTAGTTGAAGTTCAATGTCGACTTTCTAGTACATAGATTTGAAAATTTGAGACAATCAACCATCTCTCTTTAATACTCAACTACCAGCTTTTTATTTCGGTCCTTTATAATATTGCGTTTCTGAGGATATGCAAATTACCGTGAGAACGGCTCTCTCTGATTGGTCTTTACGATCAAATTGAAGGAATCGTTCATTTCAAGTTTCAATTCAGTTTCAAATGGACAGGAACGAAGCATGCAAGAGAAATTACCTCTAATTTAAAGCAATATAGGCTTGTTTGAAGTGAAACACGATAAAACAATGTTATTTCTGCTTTTAAATGTATGACGTCATCCCGCATAATTTCCCGCATAATTCACGATTTTTCCCGCATAATTTGCCAAAAAATCCCGCATAATTTTGCTTTTTTCCCCGCATCCTACCATAAGCCCTGTAATAATACTGATAAAGAACTACGATGCGTATAGAAATGGAAACTAATAGGAATAAACCGAACAAAATAATGTTCAGAAAAAATCAGACACCTTGAGCAGGATTTGAACCCACGACACCCCGATTTCATGACAGGTGCTCTACCCACTGAGCTACCGAGGCAACTACAATGGCGTGGAGCGGGATTCGAACCCACGACACCCCGATTTCATGACAGGTGCTCTACCCACTGAGCTACCGAGGCAACTACAATGGCGTGGAGTTCAAATTACCTCGAAGACGCTGATTTTAATGGAACTATTCAAACCCCTATATAAGACTGGCCTCTACCAGCCTGGGTCACTATGCTAATGTTTCTGATATGATTGTAGGATCGCATAGGCCGTCCATCAGATACTGGTCTGATAGCAATTATTGATCCACAATGCCGTATGATTGGCTTACGTCTGTACGATGGCCTATTTAAAGTTATCCCCTTAGAGCTGGACTCGTCAAAGGAGTTAAAAGCTTACAACATCAGGTTTGTTTGTTTTGCATTTAGTGTAGATTTTGAATTTTGGGCGAGAACTATGAGAATCATAAAAAAATCCATTCATCCATCCTTTCTACTCTTCCCTCTGACCTTCTAGTGGCTTCCTCTCTCGCTTGTAACTTCTCTTGCTTTCTGTGATTTCCCTACATTTTTCCTTTCCCTTTTTTCTTTCCTTTTCTTCTTTCCATCCTTTCTTTTTCCTTTCTTTCTTCCTCCATTTCCTCATTCTTTCCTTTCCCATTTTTCCTTCCTTCTTTTCTTCCATCCCTTTTTTCCTTCAAATTCCTTTTTTTTCCCCACCCTTTTCAAACTCCATCACTTTCATACCACATTGTGTTCAATAATATTCATTCTCAGGCTGGAAGAGCTTCACGTCATTGATATACAGTTTCTTTATGGATGCGAAGCACCAACGATAGTATTCATTTACCAGGTAAAATTTTCCAAAATTTTCATTGCCAAACTCGGGGTGTGGCTTATCTGCGAGTGCGGCTTATACACCAGTGAATATGGTACTTTCTTTGGTAATTAATATTTGCTGCTGCAACAATATATTCCAATACAATATAGTGGGATATCCTTTTTATCATTTTGCTATCAGCTGGTATACTACTGTATTCCATATAATATATTGTGTTTATGTTCAAGGAAACTCATGGACGGCATGTGAAAACATATGAAGTTAATCTAAGAGAACATGAATTTACCAAAGGACCGTGGAAACAAGACAATGTGGAAGTAGAGGCATGCAGGATTATTGCAGGTATTAATATTATCATTATCATCATCATCATCATCATCATTAGTATCATCATCATCATTAGTATCATCATCATTATCATCATCATCATTATTTTTATCTTCATCATCATTATTATTATCATTTGTATTTTCAGCAAAGTACAATCATTATCATCATTTATTATTAACATAAATTAGCATCATCATCATCATTATTTCATTATTATAAATATCATTATCATTACTATCATCATTAGTATTATTTTCATTATTATTATTATTATTACTATTATTATTATTATTATTATTATTATTATTATTATTATTATTATTATCATCATTAGTATTATTTTCATTATTATTATTACTATTATTATTATTATTATTATTATTATTATTATTATTATTATTATTATTATTATTATTATTATTAGTATTTTCATTATTATTTATTGTTTGTATTTTAATATCATTAGTTAATTGTTATTGAACAATCCAAGCGATCATTTTAAATTTTGTAAATAAGGATTTTTATCTATTTTTCTATCTCTTATTTGTAATTTGTTTTGAGGAATAAAGTTATCATTTTCATTATTATTATTACTATTATTATTTTCATTATTATTTTCATTATTATTATTATTATTTATTATTATTATTATTATTATTATTATTATTATTATTATTATTATCATTATTATTATTATTATTATTATTATTACTATTATTATTTTCATTATTATTATTACTATTATTATTATTATCATTGCTATTATTATTATTATTATTATTGTTGTTGTTATTATTATTATTACAATGTGTACATGTACTATAATGATCGTTATCAATGTCATATTTCAGTTCCAGAGCCTCTCTGCGGTGCTCTAATAATAGGCCAGGAGTCCATCACCTATCATAAGGGATCCAACTATTATGCTATTGCTCCACCAGCTCTAAAGGTATTATTGAAACTATCAGGAATTCATGAATACTGTCTTCATAATCATTATCATCATCACCATCATTATTTATATTTTTTTGTTAACATCCTTGCGATACTCATGGTTTTAAGGATAATAAAGATAAATAGATGTAGATCATCATTATTGTCATCATTATCATCGTTGTCGTTGTTGTATTTTCAGCAAAGTACAATCGTCATCATCGTTGTCGTTGTTGTATTTTCAGCAAAGTACAATCGTCATCATCATCATCATCATTATTATTATCACTTGTATTTTCAGCAAAGTACAATCATCATCATTAACATCATCATTATCACCATCATGATTATCATCATCGTCATTATTATCATCGTCATCATCATTATCATCATTGTCATCATCATCGTTGTCGTTGTTGTCATTTCAGCAAAGTACAATTACGTGCCATGGCAAGATAGATTCCAATGGTTCACGGTACCTACTTGGTGACATGAACGGACGTATATTTATGCTGTTGTTAGAAAAACAAGAACTCATCGATGGAAGTCTGGAGGTCAAAGACTTAAAACTTGAGTTACTAGGGGAGGTGAGAATACAATGCAATTTGGGCAACCTCAATGGGAAAGGAACCTTATTGACATTCAAAATATGGTGGAAGTTCTCCTTGCGACCACTCGTACCGGCTATAGCTACGGCCACCTTTATTAATATTATTTTTATATTATTGTAGTGGCGGAGGCTACGTAATTTTTGGTGTAGTAGTAATGTCAACTTTGGCTCGACGCAGACTTTGTACTTGATGTACATGTATGTTCTCGTTTATTCACTCACGAACACTATTATACATTAAGAATCCGGTGAAACCTAAACACAAGAACACGAGACATTACAAACACACTTTACAAAGCAAAAGATCATGACAATAACAAGAAAGGAAACAGAAACTCACCAAATTGAAGACACTACGATCGACCCTCGTGGTCGCACGAACACAAACATTATTTTTTTTAACTGTCAGAAACACAAACATAAATGAGAGACAGGATCAAAACGAGACAGCGACAGCGAAACAGAATGAATTAGATGGAACATGGACAAGGGATGACACGTAACACAATACATACAGTTGTTGAGGGAGTCACTTGATCTTTGAAAATGAAAGCCTCTTGTTAGTGGCTGCTACACTGACAGTGTGATTGCGGCCACTTTTGGGAATTATCATAGTACTGGTTTCGTAAACAAAAAAACAAAAAACAAAAAACAAAAAAAACAAAAAAACAATAAAAAAATAGTACTGGTTTCTTCTTTTGTTTTTAATTAACGACTCAAAGAGTCTGATTCGTCACACATACAGTGTATTAACTAGATGACATCAATATGTCATTTCAGACGTCCATAGCCCACTGTCTGGTCTACCTGGACAATGGAGTAGTCTTTGTTGGATCTGTTTATGGAGACTCGCAGCTTGTCAAGGTTAGTGACTCAAGGTGGTGTGCTTGCGTCCCGTTTTCACAGTGAAATAAGGCCACTTGTGCTTGTGTGCCACTTGTGAAAACTAGGAATTCCCACTTTTTCTTTCTCATTTTTTCATTCATTTTTCTGATGTCCAATTTATTCTCATTCAGTTAAATACAGATGCAGATGAGCGTGGTTCATATGTACAAGTACTAGAGACGTTGACTAACCTTGGTCCTATAGTAGACATGGTGGTAGTAGACCTGGAGCGACAAGGCCAAGGACAGGTATGTACATCAATGGTACAGTACAGCCGCATCTACATGAACAACTTTTCCTTGACAAGTTTTCCTTGACAAGGAAAAATTGACAAGGAAAAATTGACAATTTTTTGTCGTCTACACGAGCAAGTTTTCCTTGACAAGTTTTCCTTGACAAGGAAAAATTGGCGATGTTTTTGTCGTCTACACGAGCAAGTCTTCCTTGACAAGGAAAAATTGACCATTTTTTGTCATCTACACGAGCAAGTTTTCCTTGACAAGGAAAAATTGGCGATGTTTTTGTCGTCTACACGAGCAAGTCTTCCTTGACAAGGAAAAATTGGTGATGTTTTTGTCGTCTACACGAACAAGTTTTCCTTGACAAGTTTTCCTTGACAAGTTTTCCTTGACAAGGAAAAATGGACAATTTTTTGTCATCTACACGAGCAAGTTTTCCTTGACAAGTTTTCCTTGACAAGGAAAAATTGGCGATGTTTTTGTCGTCTACATGAGCAAGTTTTCCTTGACAAGGAAAAATTGACAATTTTTTTTCATCTACACGAGCAAGTTTTCCTTGACAAGGAAAAATTGGTGATGTTTTTGTCGTCTACACAAGCAAGTTTTCCTTGACAAGGAAAAATTGACAATTTTTTGTCATCTACACGAGCAAGTTTTCCTTGACAAGGAAAAATTGGTGATGTTTTTGTCGTCTACACAAGCAAGTTTTCCTTGACAAGGAAAAATTGACAATTTTTTGTCATCTACTCGAGCAAGTTTTCCTTGACAAGGAAAAATTGGTGATGTTTTTGTCGTCTACACGCGCAAGTCTTGTCAAGGAAAACTTGCTCGTGTAGATGCAGCTTACCACCTATTAAACTGTGATGCCGCGATGATCAACAAACTCACCAGAGCGACTAGTCACATGGTCCGACTTGCCCCTGAAAATGCTTGGGGGAGCCCCGTAATTGTCCGTAATTGTGATAAAAACTGCTGACCAGTATGTCTTAATTTTAACCTCGACTAAATTACATTTAGCCACATAAAATATTGCAACAGCCAAGAACCGCAATTGCACCGCAAAAAGACTTCTTTAAGAGAACCGCAATTCAACATCAATTTCCCCTGCGGTGCAAACTACAAAATTGTTCATGATCATAATTATTAATATGGTTTTCTCAAATTTCCCAAATTTCAGACTTTGTGAAAAAGACACCCCTTTGAATTTAGAATAATCCCAAATTGCACTCGAAACCATATTATCACTTATACTAATGTATCAATTCTTATACTATAGAATCCCGGTTATTAGCCCTGGGCTTATATAACTTGTAAGGGTTTTGTGGTGGGCTTATAATCGGGGGGACTTATAAAAGGGAGGAAAAAACATCTGAAATCCGTTCCATTTAAAAAAACAATGTTTTAGTTCAACAGTGTTCATGCAACAATAACAGTAAACGTTTTTAAACGTGAAATATGCTCAGAAAAAACTATAATCTGAGCGGATTTTCAAGCAATGAGCTACCGTATACTACTGGACTCCATCAGTCTCGTTTGCTTACATACACCTAATTGCCTAATAATTATTGTTTTCTGTATAAATTATGGTATCCCGTATGGGGAGGAGTAAATGAAGGGGGCTTATAACCGGGATTCAACGGTATACGTATTTTCTTCTTTAAATTGTTAAAAAATAATAATAATAATAATAATAATAATTTTAGTTCAAAATGTTATAATATTGAAATAAACATTTTAAAAACAATTTTTTTTTTTTATAATGCAGCTTGTCACATGCTCTGGTGCCAACAAGGAAGGATCGCTTCGCATCATCCGCAATGGAATCGGCATCCATGAGCATGCTACTATTGACCTGCCAGGAATCATGGGCATATGGGCTCTGAAAATAAAGAAGACTGAGCAAGATTACGATGATACTTTAGTGCTGTCGTTTGTTGGAGGAAGCAGGTATGAGAAATACAGTCTCCAGTTTCGTGTTGTTTAGAGATGACCGCTGTCCTTGACAAAAGACGCATTTGTACAGGGTTAGCCTCGAGTCAGAAAACAGTCCGTGCAATTCAAAAATGTTTCTATTGTTTCATGTCAATATATTTTCATGTTCTTGTTGATATTTGTGAATAATTTACACTGACTCGAGGCTAAGCCTGTACAAATGCGTCTGATGTCAATAAGCACAGCGGTTTTACAACGGGATCTGTGAATGCGAAAAGGGACTATTGTAAAAAGATATATTATATGTTGGTGAGCAGGGCTGGATTCACTAATGTTTTCCATCTTGTTTTCTTCTCAGAGTCCTGGCTCTTAATGGCGAAGAGGTTGAGGAAACAGAAATTGCTGGCTTTGATGACAACCAACAGACTTATTATTGTGGAAATGTCATTGGTGACCAGATTGTCCAGGTATTGTTCTGCCATGACTGTTATCATGGACTGGTAATGCTGTTTGTGATAGAATTGGTCATAGATGATGATGATGATGAAAATGATAATTGATGATGATGATTGATGAAGATGATGATTGATGATCATGATTGATGAAAATGATTGATGATGATGATTGATGATGATGATGATGATTGATGATTGATGATGATGATGATGATGATGATTGATGATGATTGATGATGATTGATGATGATTGATGATGATGATTGATGGAGATGATTGACGGAGATGATGATGATTGATGATGATGATTGATGAAGATGATGATGATTGATGGAGATGATTGATGATGATGATTGATGGAGATGAATGATGATGATGATTGATGATGATGATGATGATGATGGAGATGATTGATGATGATGATGATGATGATGATGATGATGATGATGATGAAAATGATTGTTGATGATGATGATTGATGATGATGATGAGTTGATGATGATTGATGATGATCATTGATAGATGATGATGATTGATGATGATGAAAATGATTGTTGATGATGATGATGATGATGATGATTGATGATGATGATTGATGATGATGATTGATGATGATGATGATGGAGATGATTGATGATGATGTTTGATGGAGATGATATATGAAAATTGATGATGATGATGATGATAATATCAATGATGATAATAATAACTAAATAATTAAGTCCATGTATTTTATAATATTTACAGATAACGGCATTGTCAGTAAGACTGGTCAACAGTTCCACCAGTGAGTTGGTCAGGTAAGAATACAAGCATCAAGAGTTCCAGACTTCCGGTACGCGCGCAATGCATTGTGAGATTATTACAAAGGAAAAGTGAGCACCAAGTGAGCAAAAACATAGCTTGGGCTCCCTGTGTCTAGAATTGGTGCTCACTTTTCCTTTGTAATAATCTCATAATGCATTGCGTGCATACTGAAAGTCTGCAACTCTTGATGCTTGTATAGAAGTCTACAGATGAGTTTAACAACACGGTTGTCAACTGCAACCAGCGATATCGGCAGCCACTTTCACATTTATGCGCATTTCATAATATAAACTTAATTTAATTTATAAATACATTTTCTTACTGAAAATATCTGCGATGAAATAGTTGCAATAAGGACATGATGGAGTTGTTTTTGTATAAGTGGGAAGTTGTTACGGTACGGTTTGTACTGTACGGTGACAGTACCATGCCGTGACCGTGCCATATCCAAGCATTCTGATTGGTTGAGCAATGGTTTTGCACGCTGTGATTGGTTGAATAGATTGTCTTCGATTCCGTACCGTGATGGTAACTCCGTACCATAGGTTTCTCACTCACACCAAAACGACTCTTATTATTTACTTTATTAGTGAGTGGAAACATTGGTCTGGCAAGAACATCAGCGTCGCTGCGTGTAATGCAGAACAAGTCGTAGCTGCAGTTGGTAGTGAGCTGTTTTACATTGAGATACGAATCGGGGAACTTGTGCAAATAAGGTATGTTTATTATATAGCACAGATACTATGTGCGCTCTTATTGGTCAATTAGCAGTCCGTAACTGATATACAGTGAACTATTTAATTCTCCTAAAACTTTTGGTGAATTACTATACTCATATTCTTTAATATTGACGCAAAGACTGTCATTTTTAAATGTCCAAAAATAACAAAGTTTATATGACTGACTTGATTTTGCTTTAACTTTAGTCAAGTGACAATGGAACATGAGGTTGCATGTCTGGACATTACACCTATAGGTACGCTACATACCATGTATAACTTATGGCATGGAATTGAATATAATATGCCCAGGGGGGGGGTACTCAGAGGTATCAATGACGGGGAGGTGCAAATGAGGCCAAACTTTTTAACCCAAAAAAAGTAGGTACTAGTAGGTACCATTACGCGAAAACAAGACCCAAAAAGAGTCCAACGGCCCAGAATGTAACCCAAAAAGTGCATTTATTTCCTCCGCATAAAATCGAGAACGGTAGGATATCATTTTTATCAACCCCAAAAAAAGTCCTTGCCAAAATCTTTATATCAAAAAAAGTCCACCAGAAAATTGCTAACCCCCAAAAAGTCCCAAGCCGCGAATTTCAAACCCCAAAAAGGTCATCGCATCTCCCCGTCACTGATACCCCTGAGTACACCCCTGGGATAATCTGTTCTGTTTATCAAGTCAAATTGTCATTTGTCTAATTATAACAGAGCAAAACACCAAAGCAGGGTTAGTGGGTGTTGGTCTGTGGACGGACATTTCTGTCAGGATACTCAAACTACCAAGTCTTGAGTCAATGTTTGTGGAGATGCTTGGAGGAGGTAATAATAAATTGCATAAATACTGTCATCATCATCATCGTCACCATCAACTCCATTAGCATCATCATCATTCATCAATAACATAGCTTTCATCAATTACATCATAATCATCATCACCAACTCCAACTCCATCGTCATCATCACCAACTCCATTATCGTCATCATCATTAACTCCATCATCATTAACTCCATCATCGTCATCACCAACTCCATCGTCATCATCACCAACTCCATTATCATCATCATTAACTCCATCATCGTCATCACCAACTCCATCATCGTCATCACCAACTCCATTGTCATCGTCATCATTAACTCCATCATCATCACCAACTGCATTATCATCATCATTAACTCCATCATCGTCATCACCAACTCCATCATCGTCATCACCAACTCCATTGTCATCGTCATCATTAACTCCATCATCATCATCATCACTCTCCATCATCGTCATCACCAACTCCATCTTCATCATCACCAACTCCATCATCGTCATCACGAACTCCATTGTCATTGTCATCATCAACTCCATCATCATCATCATCACTATCTCCATCATCGTCATCACCAACTCCATCTTCACCATCAACAT
>JAUJYZ010001138.1:30000-85000 GCA_033675265.1 Actinostola sp. cb2023
GTACCTATGGAAGGATCACTGCAAGAGGTTGGTAACAAGAACAGAATTTACGTCTAACATTTGATCTTAAAATTGGGTGTTAGTAACTGTAGAATGAAACTTTGACAATTCCTTGAGATTGAACACAGCTAAATCAAATAACTACTATGAAATTCCTTCCTTCCTTCCTTCCTTCCTTCCTTTGATCTTTTTCCCCTTCCTTCCTTCCTTCCTTCCTTCCATCCTTCCTTTCTTCCTGTCTACCTTCCTTCCATCCTTCCTTTCTACCTTCCTTCCTTCCTTCCATTCTTCCTTCCTTTCTTCCTTCCTTCCTTCCATTCTTCCTTCCTTTCTACCTTCCTTCCTTCCATTCTTCCTTCCTTCCATTCTTCCTTCCTTCCTTCCTTTCTGCCTTCCTTCCTTCCTTCCATTCTTCCTGCCTTCCTTTCTGCCTTCCTTCCTTCCTTCCATTCTTCCTTCCTTCCTTTCTACCTTCCTTCCATCCTTCCTTTCTTCCTTTCTGCCTTCCTTCCTTCCATTCTTCCTTCCTTCCTTTCTACCTTCCTTCCTTCCTTCCTTGCATAACCATTTGTTCTGTTTTTCCCAGATCGCACATGACTTCAGTCCAAAATGGATGACCGCTCTAGAAATTCTCGACGACGACACGTTTCTCGGTGCAGAGAACTCATTCAACCTCTTCACCTGCCAAAAGAACAGCGGAGCGACGACAGACGAGGAACGATTCTACCTACAGGACGCAGGGCTGTATCACCTTGGAGAGTTTGTGAATGTCTTCAGACATGGTGAGAAGTATTTAGTTACTGTTACGTTGATGTTACGTTACTGTTACGTTAGCCTTACTATTACGTTACCTTTACGTTTATGTAACGTTACTGTGACGTTCATGTTACGCTACTGTTGCGTTACTGTTACGTTGATGATTTGTTACCATTACGTTTATGTTACATTACTGTGACATTCATGTTACGCTACTGTTGCGTTACTGTTACGTTGATGATATGTTACGTTTATGTTACGTTACTGTGACGTTCATGTTACGCTACTGTTGCGTTACTGTTACGTTGATGATTTGTTACGTTTATGTTACGTTACTGTGACATTCATGTTACGCTACTGTTGCGTTACTGTTACGTTCATGATATGTTGCTGTCACGTTCGTGTTACGCTATTGTTATGTTGATATTAGAGTCGTCTTCGTAAGTGTGAGAAGTAGCTACTGTACTGTTCGTGCCGTGCGATGACGGTGACGGTACCGTATCCAAGCATTCTGATTGGTTGATCAATGATTTTGCGTGCTGTGATTGGTTGAATAGAATGTCTTTGATTCCGTACTGTGACCGTAACTCCATGCCGTAGGTTTGCCACTCATATGAAAACGACTCTACTTTATCGTGGCGTTACTGTGATGTTAACTATCACCTTGGAAAATTCGTCTATATATGCAGACATGGTATTTGGTACTGATTTAGTTACTGTTCCGTTACTGTTACGTTAGAGTCGTTTACGTATGAGTGGGAAAACCTACGGCACGGAGTTACGGTCACGGTACGGAATCGAACACGTATTCAACCAATCACAGCGCGCAAAATCACTGATTGCTCAACCAATCAGAATGCTTGGACATGACACGGTCACGGCACTGTACCGTCACTGTACAATACGAACCGCACCGTAACTGCTTCCCACTCATACGAAAACGACTCTATTCTTGCTGTTACGTTACTCTTGCTGTTACGTTACTCTTGCTGTTACGTTACTCTTGCTGTTACGTTACTCTTGCTGTTACGTTACTCTTGCTGTTACGTTACTCTTACTGTTACGTTATTCTTGCTGTTACGTTATTCTTGCTGTTACGTTACTCTTGCTGTTACGTTACTCTTGCTGTTACGTTACTCTTGCTGTTACGTTACTCTTGCTGTTACGTTACTCTTGCTGTTACGTTACTCTTGCTGTTACGTTACTCTTACTGTTACGTTATTCTTGCTGTTACGTTACTCTTGCTGTTACGTTACTCTTGCTGTTACATTACTCTTGCTGTTACGTTACTGTTACGTTATTCTTGCTGTTACGTTACTCTTGCTGTTACGTTACTCTTGCTGTTACGTTACTCTTGCTGTTACGTTACTCTTGCTGTTACGTTACTCTTGCTGTTACGTTACTCTTGCTGTTACGTTACTCTTGCTGTTACGTTACTCTTGCTGTTACGTTACTCTTGCTGTTACGTTACTCTTGGTGTTACGTTACTCTTGCTGTTACGTTACTCTTGCTGTTACGTTACTCTTACGTTGCTGTTACGTTACTGTGTATTTCAGGTTCACTAGTGATGGAACATCTCGGCGAGTCTTCGACTCCATTCCAGAGTAGCGTTCTGTTTGGCACGGTGACTGGTAGAATTGGTACGTATCGATAGCTAATGGTATCTATGAGGACACGGGTGAAACTGAGAGAGACAAAAAACATGGCGGCAAAGAGGGAAACGATCCAGAATACAGTAGAACCCAGCTAACTCGAACTCGATTAACTCGAACTCCCCTCTATCTTGAACTAATTTTATTTTACCTTGGCTCAAATCAAGGCCAAATTTACCCCGTTAGATCACTAGTACCCAGTCTTCCAATGGTTATAACACTAGTACCCAGTCTTCCAATGGTTATAACACTAGTACCCAGTCTTCCAATGGTTATAACACTAGTACCCAGTCTTCCAATGGTTATAACACTAGTACCCAGTCTTCCAATGGTTATAACACTAGTACCCAGTCTTCCAATGGTTATAACACTAGTACCCAGTCTTCCAATGGTTATAACACTCGTACCCAGTCTTCCATTGTCTTTGTCACAGACCGGGTTTTATTACAGCCTCAGTTGGGCTCCCTGTGGTTTACAGTGTAAAATATTTGATTTCCTTATATGGTATAGGTATTGTTGGACAACTATCTAAAGACTTGTTTGAGTTCCTGGTACAAGTACAAAAGAAGCTGAATAAAGTCATCAAGAGTGTTGGCAAGATAGACCATAGTTTATATCCTTTAATTTGATCTGTTTGGTTACCTTGGTAACATCGATTTCTTTGAAGGGCTAACTGACCCCTTAAATCCCAAGCAAAGGTTGTCATTGTTTGTTTGTTTGTTGTTGTTGTTGTTTTTTTGTTTTTTTGTTTTTTTGTTTTTTGTTTTTTTAGTACAGTAGTAGTACCGGTAGTTATTTATTAGGTTGCCATTGGTTACTCTGAGTTGAAAACCACTCTCAATATTGTTTGGCTTTTCTGTACCTTATTAACGTTATAGCTCATTGCTGGTGCGTTAATGTTATGTTAGTATTACGTTACCGTTACGTTAGAGTCGTTTTCGTATGAGTGGGAAAGTTAGTACCGTGTCGTATTGAAAGAGTTTGATTGGATGAGATGCATCTGCACGCTTTTTGATTGGTTCAGAAAGGAAGCCATTTGAGTGTCACGGTACCGTGTCGTATTGAAAGAGTTTGATTGGATGAGATGCATCTGCACGCTTTTTGATTGGTTCAGAAAGGAAGCCATTTGAGTGTCACGGTACCGTGTCGTATTGAAAGAGTTTGATTGGATGAGATGCATCTGCACGCTTTTTGATTGGTTCAGAAAGGAAGCCATTTGAGTGTCACGGTATCGTAGGTTTCCCACTCATACGAAAACGACTCCAATGTTACATTACCGTTACGGTGATGTTACGGTGATGTTACAGTGATGTTACGTACTCATTCTTGTGGTATAATGGTATTTACGTTGCAGCTACGTTTCTGTTACGTATTACGTTACGTTTTTCCTTGACTATTTCTACCTGGAGGTCATTTTCAAACGAGCGTAAAACTGAAGCAGCGCATGGGTTTATTGATGGCGATCTGATAGAAAGTTTTCTGGATTTACCTCGAGCGAAAATGAAGGAAGTGGCGTCTGGATTACAGGTATGACATAGGAATTATATAGATGATGATAATGGTGGTGATGATGGTGATGACTGATGATGATGATGGTGATGGTGATGACTGATGATGATGGTGGTGATGATGACTGATGATGATGATGACCAATGGTAATGACTGATGATGGTGGTGATGGCTGATGATGATGGTGATGACTGATGATGATGGTGGTGATAATGGTGGTGATAATGATGATGACTGATGGTGATGACTGATGATGGTGGTGGTGATGATGACTGATGATGGTGATGATGACTGATGGTGGTGATGATGATGATGATGGTAATTGATGATGGTGGTGATGATGATGATGACTAATGGTGATGACTGATGATGGTGGTGATGATTGGTGTGATGATGGTGATGACAAAGATGGCGATAAGTTATATAATTATGATTATGAATAACAGTGATGTTGGAAAAATAACACTTTGCTACACGTTTTGATTTGCTAAAACCAGTGACAGACAACATTCTCAACTGCTTTCAAGTAAACCTAAACTTGCAAATATATACGAAAACAGCATAAATATGATAAGAGAATATTAAAATAAAACAATAAAAATACTTTACAACTTATTGTATGATATTAGGCATTAAGTCTTACGACAAAAGATATTGAACGTTTTAGACCGAGGTCATCTTTGGTCGAAAATGTTCAATATCTTTTGTCGTAAGACTTAATGCCTATATCATACAATATTTAACTCTTGGCGTATTATTATGATCAGCTTTACAACTTATCAGGCTGTTTAGTTCCATGATCCATGATCCGCAATCCCAGCATGAATTTTCCATGTTTCACCATGCTAGTCTGTCTGTCTGTCTGTCTGTCTGCACCTTTAGTATATTGAAAACTATGACCTTCATTTCACAGACCGACGATGGGAATGGGACGAAAAAAGATTGTACTGTTGATGACCTGGTAAAAATAGTTGAGGAACTCACTAGAATTCATTAGAGACTGTGATGTTTTGAACCAGCGGTGTGTAGAGTTTGCACAGCCTCTAGAATTTGGGATCAATAAGAGACCGCCGCGATACATGGACGCAGTGGTCTCTTTAGTACAAGCACTCTCAAAGGACGCTTTAGACAGATAAGGACATCAAACATGCCGAAGTCAAGCCCTCAAATAATCGCTTTCAGAATTTTTATTTCTTTTTCTTTGAAGCAATTTCCCATGAAGCGCTACTCGTCATTTTGGAGTTGCGAGGAAAACTTGAGACTAGTATGGTTCACGTGGAATCATTGGACTGTTTAGTGAGCCCTTCATATTCAAATATGGTGGCAAGGTTGACTGATGTATGAAAGGCTGAAGGAACACAATGTTCCCAGCGCCACCTTTTACGGTCAGGTCTTCTTGTAGCTGCACAAACAATGAAGGCATCCCCAAAAAATATCCCATAATTCCTCATGCACCACTACTAGTTACCAGTTCACCTCGGAACCCCGAAAAATCGAATTTCTTAAAAATGATAATACTAGGGTCGACGGAACTTGTTACCAGTCTCTACAACCCTTTTTTTTGTATGACAGAGACCTGGATTCTAGTGTAGACTCTTAGGAATTATCATATAGAAGTTTTTAATGTAAATAATGTAATTTGATGTAATGGAATACAAAAGATCATGCTAAATATTGCTTGAGTTTCATCTCCCGCTATGATTTCCCCGGACTAGGACCTGCAGCTTTTCCATGAATGTCCATGGGACACGGCCGTGGTCGAGGTTTGCTAGCGGCCTTATACATGAGTCACAACGATTTCTAGAGCCATGTCATATTATGTAGCACAGGGATCCCATGTAATATATTTTAACACAGGGATCCCATGTCATATTATGTAACACAGGGATCCCATGTAATATATTTTAACACAGGGATCCCATGTCATATTATGTAACACAGGGATCCCATGTAATATACCCTTTTAACACAGGGATCCCCATGTCATATTATGTAACACAGGGATCCCATGTAATATATTTTAACACATGGGATCTTTACCATGTCATCCATTATGTAACACAGTCAAATGCCCATGTAATATATTTTAACACAGGGATCCCATGTCATATTATGTAACACAGGGATCCCATTTGATTACCAATTATAATAACACAGGGATCCCATGTCATAATGTAACACAGGGATCCCATTTAATATAATATAACACAGGGCAGGGATCCCATTTAATATAATAGAGCACAGGAATCCCATGGAATATAAAATATTACTCGGGAAGCTCAAAAATTTAATACAATCCCCTTAACACAGGTGTCCCATTTAAAGTCTTGTACGTCTAAAATATGAGTGTACTTGTGATGAAACTGATACCCCACAGGAATCCCACTCAGCTGTTGGTCCCTCTGCCTTGTTGTCTGGGCTGTACATTTAACATGTAACACAGGGACCACAGGAATACCATATCGGCTGTTGTCCCATTGCTTGTCTTGTGTGTCTAAAATACTATTTGTGATGCGACAAATACCACAGGAATCCCACTCCGCTGTTGTACTCTGCCTTGTTGTCCTGGGCTGTACAACATGAGCAACAAATACCACAGGAATACCACTCGCTGTTGTACAAGCCCTGTTCTTGGGCTTTACAACACGAGCGACAAATACCACAGGAATCCCTTGGTGTTGTTTGTACTCTCCCTTGTTGTCTGGGTTGTACAAAATGAGCGACAAATACCACAGGAATACCACTCAGCTGTTGTACTCTGCCTTGTTGTCTGGGCTGTACAACATGAGCGACAAATACCACAGGAATACCACTCGGCTGTTGTACTCTGCTTGTTGTCGGCTATACGCCTTCAAAGTTGAATACCCTTGGTGTTCTTGTACTCTGCTTGTTGTCATGTTGTACAACATGAGCAACAAATACCACAGGAATCCCATTCAGCTGAGTAATACAAGTAAAGTCTGCACCTTGTACTATTTGAGCGACGCCTTCAAAGTTGCCCACTCAGCTGTTGTACTCTGCTTGTTGTCTGGGCTGTACAACATGAGCAACAAATACCACAGGAATACCATTCAGGAGTAATACAAGTAAAGTCTTGCACCTTTGACTATTTTATACGCCTTCAAGGAGTTACCACTCAGCTGTTTGTACTCTGCTTGTTGTCCATGTTGTACAACATGAGCAACAAATACCACAGGAATCCCATTCAGGCTGTTACAAGTAAAGTCTTGCACCTTTGACTGTTTTATACGCCTTCAAAGTTGCCTTGGTGTTCTTGTACTCTGCCTTGTTGTCTAGGTTGTACAACATGAGCGACAAATACCACAGGAATCCCATTCAGGAGTAATACAAGTAAAGTCTTGCACCTTTGACTATTTTATACGCCTTCAAAGTTGCCTTGGTGTTCTTGTACTCTGCCTTGTTGTCCATGTTGTACAACATGAGCAACAAATACCACAGGAATCCCATTCAGGAGTAATACAAGTAAAGTCTTGCACCTTTGACTATTTTATACGCCTTCAAAGTTGCCTTGGTGTTCTTGTACTCTGCCTTGTTGTCCGGGTTGTACAGCATGAGCGACATGGAGCGGCTTTTACAAGGGTAACTCTCTTGATGCGACGCTAACTTGCGTGACCGATGGAAGATGTAACATAATTGGTCTATTAGGTACCCTATTGTGTCAGTGTCCTGGACACCTATCGTAACATGTTCCCTTGGTACCCAGTACTCCTTGGTCTCTGAGCTGGCGTGGATGATAAGCTGTTCTGAAAGAAATTGTTTAAAGGGGAACTGAAGACAAAAAATTTTCTCCAGAAAGTTAGATATCTATTGTACTAGCATTACTTGAGTATTATTTTTTGTAAATCTTTCTTAGATGTGAACATAATTTAAGTTCAATATGGAATATCCTTTTTACCGTCGGCTCAGATCTTTTTGTTTGTGATGTCGTTTATGGGGAATATTAAAATCCGTTCATAACTTTCTCTCAGGTACAAGAAAATACAATGCACTTATAATTACTCTATATTGTGACTGCACTTTCCCTTGGGATAGGTGACGTCTATTATGGGGAATAATTACAGTAGTGAGCCGCGCTCAATCCAGCGGTAATCTATGTCTTTTTACAATTCAAACTCAAGTTTCTTCTCCATAAAAATAAAAACAATTGAAAATTATTTCAGAAAATGAATGTACACAACATTCTCTTTGTTTTTTTTTATCGAAATATAAATTTAGGCTACAGTTCTCCTTTAAGGTATAGACGAGGTGCAACCCTTTTCGGGCTCTATAAGCTTTCGAGAAACGTGCCCCAACTATTGTTTGTGGGCATGCACCTTTTCGTAGTCTCCCAGAAGACTTCAGGATTCTGCGTGCTCAAGCGAGATCAATTCTAAATATTTGTATCCCCTGAGCTCGCTTGCGCGCGCAGAATCCTGAAGCATTCTGGGAAAATACGAAAAGTTGCAATGAAGCAGAATTCTGAGAAGATCTATTTGAATATTTATTTTTTTAATATTTAATTGCTTGGTTTTAATCAGCTGTTAAAACTCCTTGAATCTCATTATTTGCTTCAAATGACGGGCAAACACTGCCCTCTCTGCTATCAATCAGAGAGTATTCTATTGAAAAGGTGCAATTCGGCTGATGAAAATTCCTCACGAGACCGGAAGTGACGTCTAATGGAATCAAGCAATTGATATATGTATATTGAAGTAATTTAAAGTGCATATGACATGAAAAATTTTATTGGCCTCAATTATGCAGATTATTGGTAGTATCAAAGAAAACATAATCAATTTTCTGTGAAATGATTGCTTTGAAAGATATTTTCGAAAAATACATCAGCTGTTATGACGTCACCAAAATAGTCATACTTTTGTCCGACCATAAGACAAAAACATAAACAGGTAAAGCTTCTAACTTGTTTGGTGTTTAAAGTATTATATCTGTACTTTTAATCTACTTCAAATTGTTTGTTGTTGTTTTCGTTTTCTAGCACAAGAAGCGATCGATATTTGCCATGATTTCAATGAAACCAGGGTGCGATCAAACAACTTGACGTCACACTTCGCAACATGTTTTTCACAAATATCTCTAAAAGCAATAATTTAATCAAAAATTATTTGTGATATTATTATTTCCATCACTAATCTATGTTATAAAATGAAATCAAAAAAATTGTGTCATATGCACTTTAAGGCCGTGTTTACACTTGAGCGCTTTACCAAGGTACAAATCAGAAAACTAAGGTTAACCACTCGACAAACAATAGTTTTCTAATTTCTACCAAGGTTCGGTAACTCGTTTACTTCCGTAAACCACCAAGTGTAAACACGGCTTTTTGTACTACATTTCCAATGAATTTCCGAGTGACGCGAGAAGTAACAACGAAGTTCATTTCAAAGTTCCGAGTTCAAAACGAACTTCCGAAAAAACTTCGGAATCCGCTCGTCGAACGGGATGTAAAAGGAAATGCAAACGGTAGCACCATTCGTTGCGTCACCCACAATCGTAATTCACCCGATTTGAAGCGCAATTAGTACACACCTGCGAGCACCTGTTGTGTTGCTACGATTCCAATAACAAAGCCAAGGACGTAGAAACGCCAACCAAACATCGGTTCAGAAATAATGAAAATCTTCCCCTTGGAATTTCATCCAAAACATCACGTCTTTGGCTCGTTGTTTAAAACGCGCTCTTTGTGATTTGTGGTCAAACAGAAGCGGAAGTAAATGTCCGTGGTTTTTTTAAAACAAGATACATGTAATAAAACATTTATAGAATTTGCCGCTTAGTAGGTCGTGAAACATTTCTGGGTATAAACTTCATGGAGAATTCTGTAGGTGTTAATTGAACAAAATTCTTACAAATCGATGTGGTGGACACGCAGATTTACCTCTAATGAAGTATCCTTTAAAGGTTATTTTTGAACTATGACATAATCAGGTACCCAAACGTCTACCAGGTCTTCACAAAGATCATCAGAAAAGCCAGTGTAGGCAGTTATCCGTGCAATGATGCATTTAGTATCCCAGTTAGGGCTTTTCAGCGGGATTTTTCCCAAATCACACTGTCTCGAACACTTTTACTACAATCGCTTTTTTAAACGATTTTCCGGACACATTTTTTTTTTTTTTGAATCGTTTTTACTCGTCGAACTTTTGTGAGTTGTTTTACTTGTAGACTGAATGCCACAACGAGGATTACAACGTTTTCAAAGAAAAACGTCTGTGTGAACGAGACAAAAAGTGGTCACTTACGAGAGGCAACATTTTAAAAGGCATTCGACTCGGAAGTCCCGGATATCAGAATTTGCAAAGTGCGGTGGTCGCTGAGTTTTCACTGATCAATATAGCTTTTGCCCATATATGGAAGCAGTTGAAACCGCTTCCTGTTTCTAAAAATAGATTGACAGCGAGACGTGACAGGAATTAAACAAAACTGACCTGTTTTCAAAAATGGTGTCAGAAGCGGGATGTAAAAACATCCGATTATTTTCCCAGAATAACAGAACAATAAATACATAATAATAATAAATAAATAGAATAGCAAAGCTAAATAATTTAGAACTTCGAACTACCCACCCCTCCCCCAAAAATGTAAAAGTCCCCGTGGGGGTGGGGGTCGTGCACAGGCGAAACATTTCCGTGACAACTGTAAAAGTTACATGTAAACATGAGGCAAAAGTCACCAAGCGTAAACAATGCATCGCTGTGAGACACGCTGACCCCACCACTCGGGCAAACAATAGTTCTGCAATCGTTTTAGCAACTAAGGATTATGTTTTCATTCAATTCACGGATTTTTTTTGGAATTTGAACTTCGATTTTTTCTATTATTTTTTTCTATTCTTTTCAATTATTGTTTTTCATATGCAATGCAATTATTTTTGGATTGATACCATTTTGTTTTCATTCAAAATTCACGACATTTTTTTTGAAAATTTGAACTTCATTTTTTTTTTTTTTCATTTTTTCATTATTATTTTTCATATGCATTTATTTTTGGAGTTTGAATTATTTTGAAGTTTCATCATTTTGCTCACATTCAAATTTCACTTTTTTTTTTGGAATTTGAACTTATTTTTGCAGTAATTTTATTTTATTGTTTTGCATTGCAATTATTTTTGGAGTTTCATCATTTTGTTTTCATTCATAATTCACGACATTTTTTTGGAATTTGAACTTATTTTTGCATTAATTTTTTAAGTTTATTGTTTTCAATGTAGTTATTTTTGGAGTTTGAATTATTTTAGAGTTAAATCATTTTGTTTTCATTCAAAGTTCATCACAATTTTTTTGGAATTTGAACTTAGTTTTGCATTATTTTTTTAATTTTATTGTTTTCAATGTAATTATTTTTGGAGTTTCATTTTGTTTTCATTCAAAGTTCATCACAATTTTTTTGGAATTTGAACTTATTTTTGCAGTAATTTTATTTTATTGTTTTGCATTGCAATTATTTTTTGGAGTTTCATCATTTTGTTTTCATTCATAATTCACGACATTTTTTTGGAATTTGAACTTATTTTTGCATTAATTTTTTAAGTTTATTGTTTTCAATGTAGTTATTTTTGGAGTTTGAATTATTTTAGAGTTTCATCATTTTGTTTTCATTCAAAGTTCATCACAATTTTTTTGGAATTTGAACTTAGTTTTGCATTATTTTTTTAATTTTATTGTTTTCAATGTAATTATTTTTGGAGTTTCATTTTGTTTTCATTCAAAGTTCATCACAATTTTTTTGGAATTTGAACTTATTTTTGCAGTAATTTTATTTTATTGTTTTGCATTGCAATTATTTTTGGAGTTTCATCATTTTGTTTTCATTCAAAATTCACGACATTTTTTTTGGAATTTGAACTTATTTTTGCATTATTTTTTTAATTTTATTGTTTTCAATGTATTATTTTTGGAGTTTTATTTTTTAGAGTTTTCATTTTGTTTTCATTCAAAGTTCATCACAATTTTTTTGGAATTTGAACTTAGTTTTGCATTATTTTTTTAATTTTATTGTTTTCAATGTAATTATTTTTGGAGTTTCATTTTGTTTTCATTCAAAGTTCATCACAATTTTTTTGGAATTTGAACTTATTTTTGCAGTAATTTTATTTTATTGTTTTGCATTGCAATTATTTTTAGAGTTTCATCATTTTGTTTTCATTCAAAGTTTTTTGGAATTTGAACTTAATTTTTTAAGTTTATTGTTTTCAATGTAATTATTTTTGGAGTTTCATTTTGTTTTCATTCAAAGTTTGAACTTATTTTTGCAGTAATTTTATTTTATTGTTTTGCATTGCAATTATTTGTTTCATCATTTTGTTTCATCATTTTGTTTTCATTCAAAGTTCATCACAAGTTTTTTGGAATTTGAACTTAATTTTTTAAGTTTATTGTTTTCAATGTAATTATTTTTGGAGTTTGAATTATTTTGGGGGTTTTTGGTTTTGCATTGCAATTATTTTTTTAATTCATCATTTTGCTTTCATTCAAATTTCGAGACATTTTTGGGGAATTTGAACTTGTGTTTTGCAGTAATTTTTTTTTAATTTCATTGTTTTGCATTGCAATTATTTTTGGATTTATACCAATTTGTTTTCATTCAAATTTCACCACATTTTTGGGGGAATTTGAACTACTTTTTTTCATTTTTTTTAAATTATTGTTTTCATTTCATTATTTACTATAATTCGTGTTAGTTTTTGGGGGGGATTATTTTTTAATTGATTTGCTGAAATTTTGATTGTCTTAAGTTAAATATAATTTCTTGTTATTTGGTCGATTGTTTTTGACAGAAACTCAGTTTCCCAGAAAGAAGGAATGTTCTTTAAAGTACAACCATCAAATTTTAAATTCCATCTTTCAAATTTCAAATTTCAAATTACATCTCTCTTTCATCCAGAAATGCGTCCCCAATATGTTTTTAAAAGGAAATATTTTTAATATGAAAAGATAAAATGTTCTTCTTTGGACAATGTACCCTCGCTCTTTCTTTTATTTGAATGTTCAAATTTTTGCACACTGGGAATTGAATTGTGGTAAAAATAGCCAGTTTACCAGTCCATTGTTGTAGAGTGATGGCACTTAACCCGTGAAACAGATATTAGCCAAGTAGATATTACTAGACACTAATTCCATTGTTTTCTTTTGTTTTGGTCTGACTATTAGTCACTAACTATTAGATTTTGTTTCACGGGTTAAGTGCCATCACTATCAAGTGCTTTTAGTACTACTGCTAATAAGAGGTCACGTGACCCCACACCCCTCAAATCAAACAGCAGTGTCGAAATGAACTCCAGAAATGAAAAGAGCAGCTCGAAATTAGTAAAAGGGCGAAGTTTCAGCTCATAATGTCTGACACTAGAGAAATGTATGAAAAATGCATTGGATGGCAAGAGCTTGCAATCCAGCACATTTTCCTATATGAATCCTAATAAAAGTTTCGTTTTTTTCTTCTTGACATTGAACGATTATATATTTTGAATTGCTGATTGCGAAAAGCTGAAATGTTATTTTTGCACAAAAATTGTACATGTAGTTTAAAGAAATAATTTATTGATATGAAAAAAGCCAATCAATCAATCATTCAGTTAATCAATCATTCAGTTAATCAATCATTCAGTTAATCAATCATTCAGTCAATCAATCATTCAGTTAATCAATTATTCAGTTAATCAATCATTCAGTTAATCAATCATTCAATCAATCATTCAGTTAATCAATCAATCAGTCAATCATTCAGTCAATCATTCATTCAGTCAATCATTCAGTTAATCATTCAGTTAATCATTCAGTCAATCAATCATTCAGTCAATCATTCAGTTAATCAATCATTCAGTTAATCAATCATTCAGTTAATCAATCATTCAGTTAATCAATCATTCAGTTAATCAATCATTCAGTTAATCAATCATTCAGTTAATCAGTCAATCATTCAGTCAATCATTCATTCAGTCAATCATTCAGTTAATCATTCAGTTAATCATTCAATCATTCAGTCAATCAATCATTCAGTCAATCATTCAGTTAATCAATCATTCAGTTTATCAATCATTCAGTTAATCAATCATTCAGTCAATCAATTATTCAGTCAATCAATCATTCAGTCAATCAATCATTCAATCAACCATTCAGTCAATCATTCAGTCAATCATTCAGTCAATCATTCAATCATTCAGTCAATCAATCATTCAGTTAATCAATCATTCAATCAATCATTCAGTCAGTCAATCAATCATTCAGTCAATCAATCATTCAGTCAATCAATCATTCAGTCAATCATTCAGTTAATCATTCAGTCAATCAATCATTCAGTCAATCAATCAATCATTCAGTCAATCATTCAATCATTCAGTCAATCAATCATTCAGTTAATCAATCATTCAATCAATCATTCAGTCAATCAATCATTCAGTCAATCATTCATTCAATCAATCAGTCAATCAATCATTCAGTCAATCATTCAGTCAATCAATCATTCAGTCAATCAATCATTCAGTCAATCAATCATTCAGTTAATCAATCATTCAGTCAATCAATCATTCACTCAATTAATCATTCAGTCTATCATTCAGTCAATCATTCAGTCAATCAATCATTCAGTCAATCAATCATTCAGTTAATCAATCATTCAATCAACCATTCAGTCAATCAATCATTCAGTCAATCATTCAGTCAATCAATCATTCAGTCAATCATTCAGTCAATCATTCAGTCAATCATTCAATCAATCAATCAATCATTCAGTCAATCATTCAGTCAATCATTCAGTCAAAAAATAATAATCATTTCATTCAAAATAGAGGAAATCAAAAATAGATCATTTAACCCTTTGACTCCCACGGCGCCCGAAACCGCCCGTAAAAATCGATACTGCTTTGAAAAATTCTAACTTTCTGAATTTTCGTAACATCGATCTCATGGCCAGTTATTAGTGACAACTAGATAACTCTTCATATTTTAACCTCAAGTAAACTGACTTACAGGTCCGATTTCTGGGCATTAGTTCAATTTGTTTGCCATAAAAATCAAAAATGCGTGTTTTTGACGCAATTTTATACCTCGAAAATGACCGACATTTGACTTGGATTTTCTTCCAAAATACATCCTTGCGAAACAAAACGCCACTTTCTCAGCAAACTTCCATCTCTCTTCTTGATATAGTCGTGAATTTTGCCCTCTCTTTTCCTTAACTCGCCGAACAATAGCCATTTCCTTAGGCCCACTTTCGCTAACACGTGTTTTCCTTCTGCACGCCCGAAAAGGATGCCGGGAAACATCCGGCAATTTCGGCATAGATCTCCCCCGAAAATCCCTCTTTTAAGAATATATAGAGTGTCGAGCCACTCGGTCCTACAGGCAAAATATTGCACCGGTTGCATTCTTTACAAGTCCAAAGTCGCCAAAAATGCCTTTGTAGGTCCTGGAATCCACCACAGAAAGACCAGAGAGACGATTTCACAATTGAGTCCGCCATTTTGAATTTCCAAACGGCAAAGTCGAAATCTGTTCGTGAATTCGTATCTAAACTCCTGAGTTCTTCCAGGAGAACGGTCTCTACCACACCAGTCAAGCTTAATGATGCTGTCCTGGGGGCTTCTGTGGTGAATAATGGCTATAAACACTCTAAAAATGCAAAATTGACCGCTCCTAGTAGCTACGAGATGCCGTTCCTCGAGGAGATTCACCAAAAGAGAAAGATTACGTCAGAACCTGAGCCCGTGGGCTTTCAGAACTGTCAAGATTTCCATGGAAACCCCTTATATGGAATCGAAATTTCCTATGGCGTGATTAGGTCCAGAAAATCGCTAAAAAACTCAAAAATCTCTGGGTGTCAAAGGGTTAAACAATCAATAATACTAGAATAATTGTATGGTGCTGTGGAATATTTCATAATCCAACCCTTCCAAATTCCACACCACGTTTTAGTTTTCTTTTCACTTATTCACTTCACATTAAAAAATATATTCTGCTTGCGTCAGGGCCGTTTTCACAGTGAAATAAGGCCTCTTGTGCTTATGCTTGCGTCAGGCCCGTTTTCACAGTGAAATAAGGCTGCTTGTGCTTATGCTTGCATCAAGCCCGTTTTCACAGTGAAATAAGGCTGCTTGCGCTTATGTTTGCGTCAGGCCCATTTTCACAATGAAATAAGGCCTCTTGTGCTTGCGTCAGACCCGTTTTCAAAGTGAAGGCCTCTTATGCTTACGTCAGGCCCGTTTTCACAGTGTAAATAAGGCCGCTTGTGCTTATGCTTACATCAGGCCTGTTGTCACGGTGAAATAATTAAGACCTTTTACTTGCGTCAGGCCCCTCTATTCACTGAAATGATCGACGCATCTTGTACTGCGGTTTTGCTTGTAGATAATTTTCTAAACCAGTTTAATCATTTAAACCACTTTAAAACATGTTTAAGCCATATGAATGGGGCAATAGACTAAAGTAAGGACATTTGTTTCTGTAACTGATATCGGTTGAAACTAGCATTTTTATATAGTTTTAGTTTGATAAAATTCCAGATAAGACAAATTCCACACTCCAAATTCCTAATCCAAATTTTCACTTCATCTGCTCCCAATCAACATTGCCGTGCATATTTATAGAATTCTATTCGAGACAAATGTGCATTTCCGTTACTATTTTCAAGATCTATTTTCTGCAATGAATATGCCAATTAATCCTGGATTTGTCACGTATGTGAATCGGGGGGCTCAAGGAGGCAGTTTTGGCTGTTTATTGTGAAAGAACTGAGCGTCACGCAAATTTGACGGTTTTTTTGTATACATTGTCATCTACGGAATTTTTTTTTTTTTTTTTTTTTTTTTTTTTTTTTTTTTTTTTTTTTTTTTTATTTTTTTTTTTTGGTTGAATAGGTTTATTCATTCATTCGCTCAATCTCCCATTCATATTTCATTTCAATCTCGCATTCCGTGTTACAACCAAACAAATCGATTGTATTACATCAATTCAAAACACTCTGTTGCACGAAAGGTGAATAGCGCTATCCACCGGAATGAATGAGCTTTATTTTAAGAAGGTAAATATAAAAACATTTACAAAATGCACCACTTTAGCATAGCTAATATGGGCCTTCTGGGTTATCAAAATAAAAACTTATCCGGTGGATAGCGCTATTCACCTTTCGTGCAACCGGGGCCAGACGGTGTCTCTGTTAGTCATTCATTTATTCATTCATTATTTCATTTATTCATTCTCATTCCTTCATTTAATGACATCTGTCCTCTCATTCGTTTTTTTTTAAATAAAAATAGATTCGCTAGACTTGACAGCAACACGTGATACGAAACAAAAAAAGGTGGCAGAAGCGAGATGTAAAATATCCGATCATTTAGAACAATCAAACAAATCCAGGAAAGATAAATATTCATGTATCTCTCATGTGAACAGGGCCACTGACAGTAACACGTGACATGAAACAAAAAAAGGTGGCAGAAGCGGGATGTAAAATATCCGATCATTTAGAACAATCAAACAAATCCAGGAAAGATAAATATTCATATCTCTCTTATGTAAACAGGGCCACTGGGAACTCGTGTGATGGGCGAGGTCTTGGAGAAGGTCACGGATTCAAATCCCATCGACTGCGACTCGGATTTGTCCGACTTTCTATTTACACTTGAAGAAAACACTATTTAGAAACTACCAAGTGCCAAATTTCCTACAAAACAAAACAACTGTACTAGCGTGAAACATCTCAATTAATAATAATTATTAGTATTATTAATACCCATATTGCACCCGATACAGCTATTTCAAAAAATGTTGAAAACTGAATACTGCATACTGAATAGTGCATTCCTAGTGCGGGCCTCGTTATTTTGAAATAAAAAGTAAATATACAGCGATTTGTTCGCCATATGGAGCTAGTATATTGTTTCTGATGGAATACACAAAAAATAAAGTAAAATATTATTATTTATATTATTTTAGACAATAAAACACGAGTCCCATAATGCATTTCGGTCTTGGAATACACTATATTCAGTATCAACGTTTTTTGAAATAGCTGTATACAGTCAGTCTCAAAAAGGTTGTCCAGATGAAAAGACGACAATACTACAATAAAGTCACGTGATTCATTATGTATTCAATTTCTGCGCGCGAAACCGCGAGTTGAGACCTGCGGCATTCCATTCAGTTCTCACAATGCCGTGTTGCATCTCAAATTGAAATTCCACGCTAGGAAATTGAATACATAATGAATCACGTGACTTTATTGTAGTAGTGTATATAGTCTTTTCATCTGGACAACCTTTTTGAGAATGACTGTATATACCTATTTCAAATAACGTTGTCGCGTTCAAAGCAACAACCGCCAAGCCAAGACCGAAATGAATGCTGGTTTTGTGTTGGCAAATTATTCAAATCAGACCTATTTTCTATGGAACGAAGTGTGATATGCAAACAAGCACGTGAAAATGTTCACATGTTGTAATTAGTCCTTATAGAAACAATTGTGATTTAAATAATTGTCAGCACATAACCAGCATTCACTTCGGTCTTGGCTTGACGCTTGTTGCTTTGAACGCGACAACGTTTTTTGAAATAGGCGTATACTTGAGTGTGAGAGAGAAGGAGGGTAATACTAAACAGTTAAACTAATAAACCTATAGCCCTTGGTAACTTTACATGTAAATTTTATCCACTAAATATAACACCTTAAACATGTTTTAAAGTGGTTTGACAGCTAAACAGGTTTAGAAAATTCTCTACAAACGCCACGCAACCTTTGGCACAAACTGCTGGTAAACTGTCCTTTGTGTTGCATAGTATAAATACCAGACAGTTTGATTCTCGTAAAATTAGATGCTCTCAGATTTTATAATATAAACTACGTGTACCTCCCAAGAACGCGCGATTTGATTGGTTGCGTGCATTATTATGTTATAGAAGCACGGAGCAGCGAAAACAAAGCAGAAAGCCTGTTTAAAACTAGATTTATATTATAAAGCGAATAGAAGATGACTCTCCGTGCTTCTATACAAAAAAATGCACTTCTGAGGTGATTTTGAATAATTCGCATACAGAATGTTTATGCGAATTATTCAAAATCGCCCTGATCAAACAGTTTTAATTCTGTCTCAGCTACTTTGCCTTAGTATGTAGTTTATCATGCATATAGTCGCTTGTCTAGAGCTCATCGAAAACTTGAGATATTTTAGAAAAACTGATTTCAACGATCATTGTTTATCGTTGCCAAGGAAACCTCGATCGAGCTGAAATTGGCATAATTCTAAATTTCCATCTTTGCCCGATAACTGGTGCAAAAGTCGTTTTGATCGGTCTAGGATAAGTCTATCAAATCGCCGAATGAAAAGTGTAAGTGTGGTCAGTAAAAAACTACTTCGCGCCACTTTTTTTTTTTTTTTTTTTTTTTTTTTTTTTGAGTTTTGGTGTGAATGGGTTATAAGGCATGTAAATTATATCAATAATAAATAAATAAAAGGAAATTATATCTACAAATACGTACTTTATAAAAAAATATTTGCACAACAATGCTATAGTTGTTGAATGGACACGACATTTCAACAAAGGAACACATCTTTTATAAATATTTTTATGCAAAATTTTCAAAATTATTTTTTTCACCTTTCATCTGTGCGAATGTCAAAGTTACTAGAACATGCGATTTATATTTTGAATTATATGCAGCTTTGGCAAGCGAAGATCAACCGAACATTATGGAATTTAACATTTATCGAATTTTTGTCGACATTTAAAATGATAAAAAAATCCTTTTTAAGAAAAAAAAAAGATATAATTTTGGCGTAGTTTCATACTTTTTAATTGATATATTCTCTTTTCTTTTTCCTTTGTTTTCGAAGAACACTAAATACGTTTTGTCCCGTGTATTATGTCTCTATTTTGAACTCAGACGTTCGACATTCATTACTATGGCAACCGTTACCATGGTAAAAATCGCTTGTGCGTCACTTGCGACCTAAATATAGCGTTGTTTTTGTCGGATTTATCGCTTGGAGAGTTTACCAGCTTCGCTTTAAACGACATATTTACGTTATTTGACCATATTTTAGCTTCCCAGCGCTTTCTTTCCTCTTTACCGTGTGATACAAACAAACGCAGAACCATAACAAGAGTTCGTTTCATAAATTGGCTTTGTAAAGCGAAGACAATCAGAATTTTATAAAAATACAAACACGTATAGATTGGGAAACTAGATATAAAAGTCTCGATCGAAAATAAGTTCCCTTTAGTCACGATTCTGGGGCCTAAATTGAACCCAGAAACTCGAGCTTGAAGCGTAGGGTGTATTTTGGGATGATTTCTAGTCGATAAAGATGTAAAAACAGCTTGCGGACTAAAATAGCCCGCGTTTTTGGAATAGCCACGGTTGGAGTAAGTCTAGAATCAGAAGAAATGGTGATTTCCTGTCCAACTATTTATATCCCGCTTTTATGAGACTCGTTTCAAACGTAGCGTCTATTGGCTCTTTTATGCAAATGGATCTCCGATTTATTATATTTGCGGTGAGTTCTTGATTGACTGGAAGCCATTCAAGTGCACCTGCACGGCGGGCCCTCTTCTGATTGGTCCGCGCGTACAATGCTCTTTAATTGCTCCCAAAAACTATCGACTTCAATATTCCACCAAAATGGCGGATCGCGAGTACAGTGGATCATACAAGGAAGACAATTTATGGCAGAACTAATGCTCAGCTATGGCCGAGGGAAGGGGATCGTCTTTTGGAGTTTACACTTCTTCAAATGGAAACACTAGATCCGATCGAAGTCGGCATTCGGGGGAGCGAGAGGAACTAATTCAGCAACTTCGTCGGTTCAGCAGTGTTTCACAGGAAGATTTTGATAAGATGCGACTGGCCGAAAAGGAGGACGATTTTTTCGAGATACGTAAAGCAACAGATATCACAGATCCTGACACTAAAGGTGATCCATGTCCTCCACTTCCTATTAAACTCATCCACGGCTCTTTCCGCCACATTTTAGGCGTTCGGGAAGCCTGTTCAAAGCAAGGCACATTTCTTCAGCGAACCATTGAACTAAAACGCAAACCCGGTGAATCTTTGGGCTTTTATATACGACAAGGCGATGGTTGGGAGCGAGATGACGGCATATTCGTCTCTCGAGTGGTCTTGGGTACAGATGTTGATGTATTTGAGTTGCTCCGCGTCGGGGATGAGATTGTTCGCGTGAACAAAGTGGACGTAAGATCTATGAGCATTGTGGATGTAAGCGCACTGATGCAGATGACACGAAGGCTGATTCTAGCAGTCAAGGTACTGACGCCAGTCTCGTCTCGTAAGCTAGCGCTGAAGGACGGCTCCATTTCAAGTCTTAGGTCATCTATTAAAAGTTCTCGATCGGAATCGCTCACAGGATCAACGTCCTCCCTCGAGAGATCGTCCGACCGGAGAAATCCCCACAATCGAAGAGTGAGCTCTGGCGTGCGGCCTGGCCCTGAACCAATGAACCATTACAAAGTTGCAAATTTAGTTATCGGCAGAAATAAGGATGCAATACATTCGGGGGCAATGCCTCCAGGATCCGGTGCAAATGTTGCAGGAGGAACGCCACAAAAGGGGACATCACGCAGGAGTTCAAAATCACCAGTAATAGGAAAGAGAGCTCTATCACCCATAAGAGAATCCTCCACCGACTTGAACTCTGATCTAGACGAGAGGGGACAACCCCGAACTAGTCGGGCCGCTAGCGTTGTGAGCTGGTCGGACCAATTTTATAACGCTGATGGAACCACCAGCCCGGTAAAGCATAGACCTAACGACCGAAGAAGATCCGAAGCCTCGGGATCTAGGCCAAGATGAGAAGCACTCGGCATTAGAATGCACTGCAATTTTATTAACTGTTCTCCACACTAGACGAAGATATTGTAATTTCAGAAGTGGATAATGGAATTTGTTTACAAAGTTGAGACGAAACGGTCGTGAGTGTCCATCTGTGCTGGAAGCCCGATGTCGGCCTTATTGAAAATGATGTGGGGAGTGTATACATAGATTTGGTGAATTTGAGGGATTATTGTGGAAATAACGCATAATTTGTTGGTCGACAAGAGAGTTGCCGCCGTTCGACGTTATGATCAAGTTGCATAAAACTTTACCGTCCTTTAATTATGTTCGTTCAAGGTATTATGATGACGAATGAATCCAACATTTCAAAATAGAGAGGAATGTGCACAATGCTAGCCATGTCTCCTTTGCCTGAAGAGATTCAACAAAACTATCCAACAGTACGATGAGTGGACACTGCTAAGCCATTTTAAAGAACTCGATAAAATCGCTCATAAAAATACTGGAAATTAACTCGCAGACAATCAGACAGAACACTAGTTTTTATTTGTAGGCCGTTTCTTAAAAAGACAACATTTTCTTGCCAGGCGATTACAAATGTTTCGTTTTGTCTTGCTAGCAATCTGATCGATTTCAAAGGCTTTGTAAATTTTTGAAGCAATTTCATTCACATCGCTTGATAATTACGCGTTTTGACAGGAGTTTGAATTGTGAAATGCGATTTTTCATGTAACAAAAACCGAAAAAAATACCGTATATGGAGAAGTAAAAGCAATTGTATTTGGAGAAATTCTGTCGTTCCGTTCTCTTTGCTTTGAAATTCAAGCCAATGATCTTAGTTGTGTTAACTCCGGTAGGCTGGAACTGCTAATTTGAACATTTGAAAAGCTTATCTCTCAAAAGCTATAACTCTTTATTAAGACATCGAGCCATCTCAAAGAAAACCTTTTTTAAAGACGAATTCATGTGATCTTTCATCCCCAGATAAAATTCACGGATTTAAAGAATATCTCATCGTGAATTTTTATAATATCGAGGGGCGCGTTTTTACAAACAAATTCGCTTGTATCTATAAGTTACCGTGAATACAATCGACCTCTTCGATTATTTATAATCCTAGCTTCAAAGCAACTCAGTTTTCCTTTCGAGTTTTTACATCAATACAACGCAACGAGACCTCGCTACGAAAACTCTTCATTAAATATTCATTACCAACGCGTACGGCTTGAAAGATGGCTAGGGTTTGTTTACTAAGACTCGAATATTCTCGAAATAGCAAGTCGTCAACAGCGACGAAAATACATCGAATACGACTCCAACGTGGGATTTACACGGTGCGAAGCGTGTTTATATATATATACAACATGTTTCCTCGAATTATAACCAAAGGAAGTTCGTTCTGGCTCAGTCTAGAGTGCTAATGAATTCTTCGGCTCACCTGCATATTCAGAAACCACAAACATTTTCGGCTGAATGATGATAATAGAAGAATTCTCTCTAGTGGGCACGGGAGAATAATAGTCTTTCTGCCCAGAGCCGGCATGTAAACAGTGCAGTCGCCATGGCGACCTAACACCGAAAACTTCGGGGAAACTGAAATTTCAAAGCGTCGGACAGCGAAAAACAAGTTTTCCCGAGAAATGTCTTTTTGGGGATTCGATGCCGGAAATCTGGACGAGTTTGGACTTCGGGATATGTGGATCTATCTTCGTCAGGGTGTTTTGGCCAACTTGTGAATACGAAATTCACTCGTTAATTATTGATAGGTTTTGAACAGCTAAGATGCATATCAAACCGTTTGGTCTTATCGCGAAGACCGATTTGACGTAAGGCTATCGTATCTGAGTCATCTGCGACTAGCAGTGCTTATTGTGAAATTCTTGAAAATGGATCGAAAAGCCAGACGTTTTTGGCGCGAAATCGCTTGTTAAAAAATACAACACCACACGCGCTTCGTGCGGCTTGGTTCACAACGAGAGTTCGAAGAAAATGGAAAAATCTAGCCGTAATGTAAATCTCTGTCTGAAACGGTTTTATTTGAAAACGTATGTTACTGAGTCGGGGCCTCTTTATCTTTCAAAGCGCGGCCCCTTAAGCCATCTTGCCGAGAATATTGGCGCTGTCAATCAATCGTGTGTGTTTAAGACTCTATTAGATTGACAGCTGAGGCTGTATTATACTGATTAGTGTCTAGACGGGGTTTATCTGGAAGTGGTGGTATTTTCAGGTTAGCGTTTGAACGATCGATAACGGATGGAATTCCTTGCCGAGAATGAGCTGAAGGAATTATCACGGAAGACTGGTGCGATCGAAAGATGTTGAAGATTATGATGAAGATGACAGTGCTGTTGATGATGATGATAACTGACATGATGATCGTTGATGATGATAATAACTGACATGATGATGATGATAACTGATATGATGATCGTTGATGATGATGATGACAACTGACATGATGATCGTTGATGATAATAACTGACATGATGATCGTTGATGATAATAATAACTGACATGATCGTTGATGATGATGATATTAACTGACATGATGATCGTTGATGATGATGATAATAACTGACATGATGATCGTTGATGATAACTGATATGATGATCGTTGATGATGATGATGACAACTGACATGATGATCGTTGATGATAATAACTGACATGATGATCGTTGATGATAATAATAACTGACATGATCGTTGATGATGATGATATTAACTGACATGATGATCGTTGATGATGATGATAATAACTGACATGATGATCGTTGATGATGATAATAATAACTGACATGATGATCGTTGATGATGATGATAATAACTATGATCGTTGATGATGATAATAATAACTGACATGATGATCGTTGATGATGATGATAATAACTGACATCATGATCGTTGATGATGATAATAATAACTGACATGATGATCGTTGATGATGATAATAACTGACATGATGATCGTTGATGATGATGATAATAACTTACATGATGATAGTCATGATGATGATGATAACTGATTTTGTTGGTGATGGGCACTGATGTTGACTATGATGATGGTGATTGTAATGATGACGATGATATATTTTTGATGATTATCTGCTGATAGTCATCTCAAGTATAATATCTGACGCAAAATGCATTCATTCTACCTCAAGCCTGGAATCACGCTGGGTGTCAGAACAAGATACGGTATGATAGAGGCAGAAGTACAAAGCAAGTTGTATACTTCTGATTGAGGTTAACGTGAATGTAAAAGGTTCAAATCATCCATCAATATCTGAGCTAAATGCATTCATTCGAGCCTGTAATCACGCTTAGATTTAACGCGAATTTATTCATTTATTAACCATTTTTTTCCAAAATTTGCGTTGCCAAACTCGGGGTGCGGCTTATCCGCCGGTGAATACGGTACGTTTATTATCTACTGTTATTTCATCATTATCTTTTTTCGTCATTTCTTAGTTACATTCATATCATACTAGTTCTAATTTCAACTTTACTAATTATATTAATTATTATTATATTAATATTAATACAGCAATATGCAGAAATTCTGATCCTTTTGACTAAAATACACATATATCAAAAACGTACTTAAAATTATGGGATGGCTACACTGATATTTTTTTCTAGTTGTCTGCCAGCAAGGCTTTATGAAAAAAATATCAGTGTAGCCATCCCATGGTTTTAAGTAGGTCTTTGATATATGTGTATTGTAGTCAAAAGGATCAGAATTTCTGCATATTGCTGTATATCATATATATATCATATATTAATTATTCGTTATATTACATTTTCTTCAGCCTATTTCAGGTCGCCCGTTATCAATGTCTTTTTGAAATAGGTGCATGCAGAAATCCTATGCAGAAATCATAAAAGGTCATTTACTATATGCAGTTGGGAATATGTTGTAGCAATATAATTATAACAAGTATGATATTTCTAATGCGCCTTTCACGTAATCCCAAACTGAGGAGGTTCACAATACAGAGAGGTAATGCCTGGGCATTGGTGTCTTAATAGCTGTATTCTCTCCTGGCTTTTCTCTTCCTTTCCCTCTCATCCCTTTCCCTCCCATCCATTTATTCCCATTCCTTTTGCTGACATCATTTTACTCCCCTTCCTTTCCCTGTCATTGCCTTTTCTCACATCCCTTTCTCTCTCATTCCTTTCCTTCTCATCCATTTTTCTCCCATTCCTTTCCCTCTCATAATCCCTTTTTCTCATCTCTCATCCCTTTTTCTCCCATTACTTTCTCTCCCATTCCTTTCTCTCCCATTCCTTTCTCTCCCATTCCTTTCTCTCACATTCCTTTCTCTCCCATTCCTTTCTCTCCCATTCCCTTCTCTCCCATCCCCTTCTCTCCCATCCCCTTCTCTCCCATTCCCTTCTCTCCCATTCCTTTCTCTCCCATTCCTTTCTCTCCCATTCCTTTCTCTCCCATTCCTTTCTCTCCCATTCCTTTCTCTCCCATTCCTTTCTCTCCCATTCCTTTCTCTCCCATTCCTTTCTCTCCCATTCCTTTCTCTCCCATTCCTTTCTCTCCCATCCCATTCTATCCCATCCCTTTCTATCCCATTCCTTTCTCTCCCATTCCTTTCTCTCCCATTCATTTCTCTCCCATTCATCCCATCCATTTTCCTCCCATCCATTTCCTCCCTTCCACATCGGAATCCTCTTCAGTGCCAGTTAAAGTCTTATCTCACGCTCACCACAGCGGGATCCTTATCATTCAAATAGATACTAACGAAACGTGTCTGTGGGGGAAGTCAGCTTCCATATATGGGCCTATCTATAGGAACGTGATTTCACGCAGCGGGAGAGCCCCTTGTGGTTCACGTCGGGAATAAGGACTTCCGGTTTTTCACCCGCGCATTTCTGACCGCAAAAGCGCAGGAGGATAAAATTGTCGAAATGGTTCGAGAATACTTGATCAAGGATCGAACAGGCGAGTAACACGTGACCACGTGGGTCGTTGCACGTGGGAGGATGTTGTATGTTTCATTCATTGCCGAATTCTTAATCGTTAGGAAACGTGCGCTTTTAAATGATTAGTTTGGGATTTGCAAACCTGTGATCAATTTCATTTATTCTAGAACACTTGAACGTCGAGCGAAACGTTGCACATTTCATTCCGTTCTAGAACACTTGATCAACCAATCAAAACCCGCTAAAAAGCTGCACATTGTTTCAACACACATTGTTCAAAGGCACAGAACTATATGTAGATTTCATTTTCGAATACTTGATCGACGAACGAAATGTTGCACATTTCATTCCGTTCTAGAACACTCAACCAACCAAAAAAAACGCTTTACTGCGCGGTTCTCAGTATTATGCGAACTCAGACATTCAAACAGTCGGCTGCAACTTGGTTTTTCGCTGCCGTCAATCAAATTCAAAACTCTAACAAATTCAAAACTAAATACATTCTTCCACCAAATGATCCATAATTTAGCTCAAAATCATATTTGGCTTCCATTTGGTGGGTCTTCTGACTTTTATTTTTCTAAGTTTACTGATTTTGTATGTTGATTGACGGCAGTGAAAATACAAGTTCCAGCTGACTTGAATGTCTGAGTTCGCATAAAGCTGCACATTGTTTTAGAACACACATTGTTCTAGGGCACAGATGTAGATTTCATTTTCGAATACTTGATCGACGAACAAAACGTTGCACATTTCAGTTCCGTTCTAGAACACTTGATCAACCAACCAAAACCCGCTAAAAAGCTGCACATTTTTTTAGAACACACGGTACAGATGTAGATTTCGAATACTTGATCGGCCAACGCGCAGAATATGGCCAGTAGATGAGCACATTCCAATACCACGTGGGTAGAAGATCGAGTTGTAAATTTCATTCGAGAATCTTTAATCGCACACTGATGAAATACGCACAGAAGATGAAATAGACATCAAACAGCTGCTTTATCTAGATCAAATAATAAAAATACACTCGCAGAGCTGGGTCGAGGGGGCCTTGCAATTTGGAAAGGTTCCGGACGAGGCTCGAAGTAATCCAGGGAAGGGTCACCAAATTTTACCGGTGCTAAGAGCGTAAAGCCACTCCATCATTTTGCAATCAGTTCACTGTTTCAATATGTTTGGGTGGCCTTCAATAGCTTGGCGAAACACTACAAGATTTCGGTATTTTGATTCCGAACGAACTAGCTTCCGAACTTCCGAACGAACTTCGGAACCCGCTCGGCAAACATCAGGTGAAACGCAGTGTCAAACTAAAGCCGCATCTACACGAACAAGTTTTCCTTGACAAGGAAAAATTGGCGATGTTTTTGTCGTCTACACGAGCAAGTCTTCCTTGCATGTCAAGGAAAAATTGGCGATGTTTTTGTCATCTACACGAACAAGTCTTCCTTGTCAAGGAAAAATTGGCGATGTTTTTGTCATCTACACGAACAAGTCTTCCTTGTCAAGGAAAAATTGGCGATGTTTTTGTCGTCTACACGAGCAAGTCTTCCTTGTCAAGGATAACTTGTCAAGGAAAATTTGCTCGTGGTATAGATTCGGCTTAAACAATTGCAGCCAGGTTTCATAATCATTAAAAACGTTTTGTGTCTGACTTTTAGAAAGTAAGCTTTTTGTCCATTGACGAATGACTGGAAATTGTGTTGTAAAATCGTTTTCATTCCTCGTCACCGATTAAGATCTTTGCGCACTTGATGTAGCAACACGCACCATGTTATGGAAGAGAGGTCGTTGCCTCGATACTTGAAACCCTTTCTTTCTTTCTCCCTTCGCTACTTCCTTCTTTCTTTCCGTCTTCTTTTCCTTCCTTCCTTCCTTCCTTCCTTCCTTCCTTCCTTCCTTCCTTCCTTCCTTCCTTCCTTCCTTCCTTCCTTCCTTCCTTCCTTCCTTCCTTCCTTCTTCCTTCCTTCCTTCCTTCCTTCCTTCCTTCCTTCCTTCCTTCCTTCCTTCCTTCCTTCCTTCCTTCCTTCCTTCCTTCCTTCCTTCCTTCCTTCCTTCCTTCCTGCCTGCCTGCCTGCCTGCCTGCCTGCCTTCCTTCAATCTTTACTTCTTTTCGTCTTCTTTTCTTTCCTTCTTTCCTTTCTTCCTTCTTTACTTCTTTTTTACCTTCCTTTTTTCTAACCTTACTTCCAGCCTTCCTTTATTCATTCTATTTTTTTTTTCAGTTCCAAACTTCCCCTCTCGCTTACCTGTTTCCTTGATCTCTTCACAGCACAGGGGCAGGGGGGCAGTTGCCCCCCCCCCCCCCCCCCCCCCCCCCCCCTAGCAAGGCTATTATTTATATATTAGGGCTCCCATTGATATCAGTACGTTTTGTTACTGAAGGGAATACCCTGTTTAAATAAAGGTTTTCATTCATTCAAGGCAAAAAAGTACTGAGAACTGTACTATTTTTATTTATTTTTTCCTGTCGAATACGTACTGCCCCCTTGAATTTTGGGTTATGTACGGCCCTGCGCTTCCCTCCTTTCTTTTCTCAATCATTCCCTCCCTCCTTTTCTTGTTTCCTTTTCTCATTTCTTCTTTAAGTTATTTCCTCTTTTTCATTACTTTTAGCGTCCCTCCTTATTCACGCATGAGCTTATTCCAATGAACTGATATATCCATTTAAGACCTATTTATTACTCGTATTCACCTCCGCCGTCCCACGTCTCAATCAACACAACAATTAATTAAGCTGTGTGTGCACCGAAAAAGGACCTAAAACACCTAATGACGCTCGATTTTTCCGACAAGAAAAAATGCAAATTCCAGGCCCGATAAGTTGTTGACCAAAAGACAGTACCGATCTCTTGGTGGTACTTAGTGTAACAACAACACAAGAGAGCGAGGTGGGGAAAAACGAAAAATAAATGGAAAAAAATTGGGGGAAAAAATTAAAATGTCATTAAAGTCCCTGCCATCTTATTGTAAACAAATGTCCCGATATCTGCCGTTAAAATATATTTTCCCTACGCGTTGTCACCTTGTCTTGAACGTCAAATATATCTATATACACAGACATCAGACTTGTCCGACGCGTGCACAGTAATCGTCGCATTGAAATGTCAATTCGCTTGTGATATATTTGTCTCTGTTGGAGGTTGTTTGTTCGGCTTTTGTCGACATATAATCGAACCTTCTTAAGTCGCTCTTCAGAGTAGATTTACGACACAACCTCTATTAAAGTGACTGGTTGTTACCATGGCAACCGCGGGGGAATTTCATTATGGAAAATTCTACGTTTTGATCACTTCAACAAGACAAAAGCCTGAAATTTTCGATGGAATCCTATTGTTTTGTTATTCAATTTTTTTACCATCAAGAAATGCCTTTTTTTTAATTCACAACACATAATAATAATTGAACATGTACATACTTACAAAAAAAAATTCTATATTTCTTCTTTTTCTTCTACCTTACTTGAAAATTGGCGTGACAACTAGTCAAACCTCTATTAAGCGGGCACCCTCGGGAAATAGCCAACTGACCGCTTAATAGAGGTGACCGCTTAATAGAGGTGACGCCGCTTAATACAAGACGTTCATGAAGAATATGGCTGCAAATAGAAACCCCCATGATCCTTCAGGGTCGCACCTTTCACCCTTTTCGGGGGACTAAATAGGTTTATTTAAACATGTATTATTGCTAATCAAAACTGTTATAAACAACCTAACTTTATATTATATTTTATTTTGGTTAGAGCGCAGTCATTGTACCCGTGAAACAAAAATAAAATACAGTCGAACCTCCCTTAAGCGACCACCCAAAATGTCAAGCTTTGTGGTCGCATACGAGAGGTTCCAACTACAGTGATTTGACTTGAAACTGAACTTTTGGTATTTTGGAAAACTGGTCGCTTGGGAGAGGTGGTCGCTTACGAGAGGTTCAACTGTAGTAATATAATAAAGTGATTCCAATAAACCTGGGCATTACTAACTACACCAATACACACCATTAGACACTCACTCTGTTGTTTTGTTTTGTTTCTTTGCATCTAATAAACACTGACAGCTAATTAGTAGTGCCCAGGTTTAGAGTGATTCCAATAAACCTGGGCATTGCTAACTACACCAATACACACCATTAGACACTCACTCTTTTGTTTTGTTTTGTTTCTTTGCATCTAATAAACACTGACAGCTAATTAGTAGTGCCCAGGTTTAGAGTGATTTCCAATAAACCTGGGCATTACTAACTACACCAATACACACCATTAGACACTCACTCTGTTGTTTTGTTTTGTTTCTTTGCATCTAATAAACACTGACAGCTAATTAGTAGTGCCCAGGTTTAGAGTGATTCCAATAAACCTGGGCATTGCTAACTACACCAATACACACCATTAGACACTCACTCTTTTGTTTTGTTTTGTTTCTTTGCATCTAATAAACACTGACAGCTAATTAGTAGTGCCCAGGTTTAGAGTGATTCCAATAAACCTGGGCATTGCTAACTACACCAATACACACCATTAGACACTCACTCTGTTGTTTTGTTTTGTTTCTTTGCATCTAATAAACACTGACAGCTAATTAGTAGTGCCCAGGTTTAGAGTGATTCCAATAAACCTGGGCATTGCTAACTACACCAATACACACCATTAGACACTCACTCTTTTGTTTTGTTTTGTTTCTTTGCATCTAATAAACACTGACAGCTAATTAGTAGTGCCCAGGTTTAGAGTGATTCCAATAAACCTGGGCATTTAGACACTCACTCTTTTGTTTTGTTTTGTTTCTTTGCATCTAATAAACACTGACAGCTAATTAGTAGTGCCCAGGTTTAGAGTGATTCCAATAAACCTGGGCATTACTAACTACACCAATACACACTATTAGACACTCACTCTCAGGGGCGTAGCGTGCTTTTTTCCCAATGTAGGCACATAGCAACGACGATCGCCGAAGGCGTGAGCATCTAGGGGGTTGAGGGGGCATGCTGAAAATTTAGTGAATCAAGAGCCTTGGAAATACCATTGTCTTCGTTTTCCAGCGGACTTTCTCGCTACATAAATACATAGTAAAATGCATTTATCACTCAGCTTTTTTGGGGGATTGATGTATAGGTCATGTAAAGGATTTATGTAAAGGATGTCAGTAAAGGATTTATGTATAGGTTATGTAAAAGATTTATGTAAACGGGTTACTGTATACCGCTACCGTTATATATATCGCTAATAGCGATATAACAACCCGAGGCGAAGCCAGTTTTTTGGTATTTATTTTGTTTGAGACTGCACTAACTACAATTATCATTATACATGCCTACAATGACTGACTGCAAGGGGAAATGTATTGGGGACACAATCTGACGAGCGCCGAAGGCGCGAGCTCGTAGGGGGATGCGGGGGCATGCTCCCCGAAAAATTTTGAGGTATAGGGTCTCCAAAATAGCATTTTCCTGCCTTCTGTGAGTAGTTTCCAGGAAGTTTAAACTGATTCAGCTGTTAAGATGTTGTCTTAGATTTCATTTTTTTTAAATATTTTTATGTTTCTTATAATATTTATATTTTAAGGATTTTAAATTGTGCGTATATGCACGCTACGCCCCTGACTCTTGTTTTCTTTTGTTCAGTCTTTTGTTCCTTTGCACCTGATAAACACTGACAGCTAATTAGTAGTGCCCAGGTTTAGAGTGATTCCAATAAACCTGGGCATTACTAACTACACCAATACACACTATTAGACACTCACTCTTGTTTTCTTTTGTTTCTTTTGTTCCTTTGCACCTGATAAACACTGACAGCTAATTAGGAGTGCCCAGGTTTAGAGTGATTCCAATAAACCTGGGCATTACTAACTACACCAATACACACTATTAGACACTCATTCTTGTTTTCTTTTGTTCCTTTGCATCTAATAAACATTGACAGCTAATTAGTAGTGCCGTTATATTAGAGTGATTCCAATAAACCTGGGCATTACTAACTACACCAATACACACTATTAGACACTCACTCTTGTTTTCTTTTGTTTCTTTGCATCTAATAAACACTGACAGCTAATTATTAATACCTGGGTAGTTATTGGAATCACTCTAAACCCGTGAAATAGATATTAAACTAATACGCATTGGTAGACCTTAATTCCATTGTGTTATTTTGTTTACTTTCGACTAGTATTACACACTAACTAATAGTATTTGTTTCACGGGTTTATGAAAACCACTCTACCCGGCACCAAACTATCAACTAAATAGAATGACTAACTTCACCACAAGAACAATAAAAGAGGCCGTGAGGAATGATGTTACGGTTCAATGATACAACCTACTTGTCCATAAATAAATACAATAGACCTTTTTACCGATACGGCGGCCATCTTGAATTATGGAGAAATTATGGGATGCCCAGGGTGCAAGCTATAGTAGTAACATGTAGTAACCATTTGGCCATGAAAAACTACGAAAACCTAATTTAAAGCAATGAATTTGTACAAAATTATCACGTTAGCCAAAACAATAGAATCCAAAATGGCCGCCGTATCGGTAAAAAGGTCTATTAAACAAGACTTCTTTGATTTTGTTTCACATGTAGAGTGATTCCAATAAACCTGGGCATTACTAAATACACCAATACGCACTATTAGACACTCACTTTTTAGTTTTCTTTTGTTCCTTTGCATCTAATAAACACTGACAGCTAATTAGTAGTGCCCAGGTTTATTGGAATCACTATTAATGACTGCGCTCTTCATCTCTCTTTTCTTTGAAACCTAAAATGTATACCGGCAAGCAGGCTTGTGTATCTCAAAAACTAACGGGGCATCGACGACGCGCGGGACGGGGTGCGGGACGACGCGCGGGACATCTTTTTTTCTTACCACATTTAAAATCAGCACTACATTCTATGTAAGTAAATCAATTTTATAAAGTTTTGACAAGCCTTTTTATTGCCAAACGGCGATAAAAAGTTGTGCACGTGTAGAAACTCCTTCGTTGCCTCCACTAAAAAGTTTGAAAACAAATTGACATTTTCCCGCCAAAATTGAACATTTATTATAGCTGTGAGCACAAATAAGTTCACCAAATAAGTTGAATGGCCTGCGCAATTACAAAGCTAGCGCTCTTGTTGAGTCTGGCCGGAAATGGACAAGCGGTCTCCCGGACAACGTCGTAACAACCCAACAATTTAGATGAGTTTTTAATTGTGATTGTTTTTGTAGGATTTGCTTTGATTTAACGCTGAGACAGGACAGCGGAAATACAAACAACTGAGATTAATACGTCCTCGTTTTCCCACTGTATTCTATGGTACACCTGTCCATGTGAATTGTTTATCGGTACATATTAAGCCAGTCGCTTTGTGAGTCGTATAGAGTTCTCTTTGAAAAGGCCTCCGTTTTGTCATTGTAATTATATTAAGTGTACTCGTATCACCAAACTAGTATAAATAACTGATCTTAATCGTCGCTATTTATAACTCTTCCTCCGACATCGCTCGTGCCTTGGGGGCGTATATCTAACGAAGCAGTTAGCAGAATCAATTTGAGGTAAGCGGCTAAACATTTTTAAATGATGTTTTAAATGATGAGGTAGACAATGCTTTGCATACAGTTTTCAACTTGTAAATGTTGGGGAAAATCGGCAGTTTTTTTCTTTCATTTTTTTTTTTCTCTTTTTTTTTGTGTACAATTTCCGGCGATGCAAATTTGTCGATGAACAAGACTTGCAGATCTTTAAGCAAGTTTTCAATGGACTATGCACAGGACTTTTTGCATGCTCTTATAAGATTCCAAAATAAAGTTTACTAATTTTTCATTCTGTTTCAAAATTCCCATGTGTCGTATTCTCACTTTTTCAAACTTTTCTGCAGTTTCTTTTGAAAACGAAAGCATGTTTTTTTATTTGACCCTTTTACGTTTGAAAATATATAGTAAATATGACTATGCAGTTGAGCTTGCTTGACTGTTAGATGCTCTTGTTATTTGTTTAAATTGATAATGTTATAAAAAGGTTTTTCTTTTTAAAAAAAAGACTATTAATAGAAAAAATAGAAAAAAGAAAAAAAATAGAATATTTTAAAAATAGACTTTGAAATGCACGCGGAATTTCTTTCTGACTTTCAGTTTCAGTTTTCGTCCTTGTTTTTGAATGCTTTTTCGTTTAATGTATTTATTCACGTTTTACATGAAATATTTTCTTGTCATCTTTTCGGATGTGTGTGGTTCAGTTGCTCTATATGTTTTGCTAACTTCTGTATGGCAGAAAGCCTTCGTGATTTTTGTTTGTAACATTTTTTTTGTGGAATTTAGTGGAACATTTATTTCGGCATTTTTGATTCTTTGTAGTTTTCTTTTCTTCTTCGACAGTGCTTGCTCCGTCTTTTTCTTGTCCTTCTTCTTTTTCTCCTTCTTCTTCTTCTTCTTTTTCTTCTTCTTCTTCTTCTTCTTTTCCTTCTTCTTCTTCTTCTTTTCCTTCTTCTTCTTCTTCTTTTCCTTCTTCTTCTTCTTCTTTTCCTTCTTCTTCTTCTTCTTTTCCTTCTTCTTCTTCTTCTTTTCCTTCTTCTTCTTCTTCTTCTTCTTCTTCTTCTTCTTTTTTTCTTCTTCTTCTTCTTCTTCTTCTTCTTCTTCTTCTTCTTCTTTTTCTTCTTCTTCTTCTTCTTCTTCTTCTTCTTCTTCTTCTTCTTCTTCTTTTTTCTTCTTCTTCTTCTTCTTTTCTTCTTCTTCTTCTTCTTCTTCTTCTTCTTCTCTTTCTTCTTCTTTTTCTTCTTCTTCTTCTTCTTCTTCTTCTTCTTCTTCTTTCTTCTTCTTCTTCTTCTTCTTTCTTTTTTCTTCTTCTTCTTCTTCTTCTTCTTCTCTTCTTCTTCTTCTTTTCTTCTTCTTCTTCTTCTTCTTTTCTTCTTCTTCTTCTTCTTTTCTTCTTCTTCTTCTTCTTCTTCTTCTTCTTCTTTCTTTCTTCTTCTTCATCTTCTTCTTCTTTCTTCTTCTCTTCTTCTTCTTCTTCTTCTTTCTTCTTCGTTCTTCTTCTTGTTCTTCCTCTTCTTCTTCTTCTTCTTCTTGTTCTTCTCGTTCTTGTCCATCTTTTTCTTCTTCTTGTTCTTGTTCTTGTTCTTCTTCTTCATCTTCTTCTTCTTCTTCTTCTTCTTCTTTTTCTTCTTCTTCTTCTTCTTCTTCTTCTTCTTCTTGTCTTCTTCTTTTTCTCCTTCTTATTCTTCCTCTTCTTCTTCTTCTTCTTTTCCTTCTTCTTCTTCTTCTTTTCCTTCTTCTTCTTCTTGTCTTCTTCTTGTTCTCCTTCTTGTTCTTCCTCTTCTTCTTCTTCTTCTTCTCGTTCTTCTCGTTCTTGTCCTTCTTTTTCTTGTTCTTGTTCTTGTTCTTCTTCTTCTTCTTCATCTTCTTCTCCTTCTTCTTCTTTTCCTTCTTCTTTTCCTTCTTCTTCTTCTTCTTTTCCTTCGTCTTCTTCTTCTTTTCCTTCTTCTTCTTCTTGTCTTCTTCTTGTTCTTCCTCTTCTTCTTCTTCTTCTTCTCGTTCTTCTCGTTCTTCTTCTTGTCCTTCTTTTTCTTGTTCTTGTTCTTCTTCGTCTTCTTCTTCTTGTCCTTCTTTTTCTTTTTCTTGTTCTTGTTCTTGTTCTTCTTCGTCTTCTTCGTCTTGTTCTTTCTTCTTCTTCTTCTTCTTCTTCTTCTAGCTTCCTGTCCTTTTCACTGTTATTAATTACTATTTTCCGCTCTTCGATTAAACCAGTAATTGTAATCGTTTTCCCTTCAAAATTATATTTATCTCAAATTAAATAAAATCTTTCGATTTTCTTTGATTTTTCAAAAACTTTCTTCATTAAATTATCCTTTATGCAGAAATTGAGTGGGACTCGCAATTATAGATTTTACTAAACAAACAGTAGATATTACACCAATACGATAAACAAACAAACAAAGCGGTCCCTGAAAAGTGCAGCTTAGAATCGTCTGAGTGGGAAACCTACGGTACCGTGACACTCAAATGGCTTCCTTTCTGATTCAATCAAAAAGCGTGCAGATGCATCTCATCCAATCAAACTCTTTCAATACGACACGGTACTAACTTTCCCACTCATACGAAAACGACTCAATCAAACTTGAATTAATTACAATGTTGAAAGTCCTACCCAATTTTCTCTCGCAAAACTGTTTGCTTAATTGCGGATTAACGACTAAAACGAATATTTTTAAGACTTAGAGTAAATTGTCAAAAGTGTTTACTGTTGATTTTAGAAACATGACATTTGAACTCACCAAAAACAAACAGTAATATTAAGCTTAGTCACTTCACGCTGTCGTCCGCCATTTTGAAATTGGGACAAACGCGGCAAAATTAGTATAAATCTGGATCATCACTTTGACTTGCCGTAACTCCGCTCGAGTTTTGTTGGATTTTCCAAATTTAAACTTCGATAGTCAGCAGGCATGCATGCCAGTTGTTGGACTGAAAATAAGACCAATGTAGGTGTTTTAACTACCTTTAGCGATTCAATCTTCTTTTCATGAATGGATCTTAAAATTTCGAGCTAATTTGCATATTCACGTGCCGAACGTTTTACTTTTGAAAAAAAATGAAATCGAGCGGAGTTACGGCAAATCAAAGTGATCCACATTTCTATAAAGTTTGCCGCGTTTGTCCTAATTCAAAATGACGGACGACACCGTGAAGTGGCTTATTCGGGTGGTTTTGGTGCGCGCGCAAGTTATTCTGAATCTCGTTGCAAAAGCCCGCGATCCCAATTATTATAAAAAAGAAAAAAAAGGCTCTGGCGTACACCAATCTAAGCGGTCGACATTTCATTGGCTACTTTAAATTTCGCGCCAGAGTTCCTCTTAATTTTCGCGCGCATTAACTTACCTTCAGAAATTGGAGAGAAAGCGGTAAGAAATTTCAACGCATGCGCTGTAAGACCCCAAACCGGAAACAACCGAATTTCGGGTGAATTTTAATAAAAATATTGTGTGCCAGATGGTGACGTCCTTGTCGCAGACCATAGCGATCGCATGCAGGCTCTGGAAATTGAACGAGATTGTGAATGTTGATCACGTGATCAATTCCAAATTAGTAGATATTCATTTTATTTAATTATGGGCAGATTAAACACCCTAAGCGATAACAAACTACGCTTTTAAAAGCTTTTAACCTCTTAGACGGATACGACGAACATATCCCCGGCCCGTCACTTTGGCATGAGAGATCCTTGGGACTTCGGTCGCTCATAACTTTCGCCTCATTCATCAAAATTACTTCAAAATTTCAATCTTTGCCAACTTTGGTGTGCTCTTTTCCAATATTACATTTTTGTTTATGTTGGATTAAAATTTAAAATGTCACGCAACAAAATGTCACGCAAGACCTTCAAACTCCCCATTAGTAAATGACGCAAAGCTAAAGAAATGCGATGTGTTCATTCTCTAGGCATTCGGTACCCCTTTAAACACGAAACCGCGCTATAAAAAGGCCTGTGCCAGGCAGCTAACACCTTCAGTTGTCAGTCATCCATCGTACTGTCAAGAGCTCTGCATCGTAACAATGGGCGCGAAATTTAAATTCAAAAAATTGAATTTCAAATTGTTGACTTTCTTCGTTCTTTTAATAACATCAAGAAATCATTTTCAAAATCTTGTTATTAGTTTTGAATGATCAGTTTTGAAAATATTGATATTTAGCTCAGTTTTATCGAAGTCCAGCTGAGTAATAATTATGAACTTTGAGTCGTTCAATACAACATGAATACGAAGATGTTACTCCACCATTTCAAATTGATTCAACTGAGCTGGAAAGGTGTGAAATGAAGGCGGTCCAGTCCCTTTTATAGCGCGGTTTCGTGTTTAAGCCTGGTCCTCACTAATGCCACAAGCAACATGTCTTTTGTCACACCTAGACTACCTTAAATCAACGTACGTCATAGTTAGTTTTTTTTTTACATTCTATACACTTCTTGGATTGTTATCACCTTATAAGTTTTGATTTTCTCGCCGATATATAGCGACCGACCGTTAGCACATTAATACCTACTTGAGAGAAGACTGAGGACCTTGAAGTGAGGTTTATAGCGATCATCATCACCGCCTACTTGAACTGTGTGATGATGTTTATATGAAATTCGTCTTTGATCTGCCGCTAATGGCATGTTACAACGGACGATTTGGTAATAATGAAAGTAATTTGTAAAGCCCTGGTTCACACTAGCGACATAAGCAAAAGCACAAGCAACATACGCAGACTCGGGACACCATTTATGCAATAGGTGTGACAAAAGACAAGCACCGTTAACTGTTTACACTAGCGACATAGGCATAAACACAAGCAACATACGCAGACTCAGGACACCATTTATGCAATAGGTGTGACAAAAGAAGTACCGTTAATGAGCAATGCATTACTGAGTCTGTGTATGTTGCTTGTGATTATGTCGCTAGTGACCAGGCTTTGATGAGCAATGCATTACTGAGTCTGTGTATGTTGCTTGTGCTTCTGTCGCTAGTGACCAGGCTTAGAGCGCGTCTCGTGTGCTTCATTTACTTTTTAATCTTTATTTCTTCTGTGTTGATGTTTTTTTAACATTTGTTAAGTTAGTCGCGCAAAGCTTTCGGGTCATGGACCCATAATAATAATAATAACTTATAAAGCGCTTATACAAGTCGGTTCTAAGCGCTGATTACAATAAAAAGTAAAATATGAAAAAATATAGATATAATATAGATAATGGTATTTATAACTCCATCGTCTGGAGTTGTGAAAAGCTGTTACAAATGCCAACAACAACAACAAAAAAAAACGCAAAAAAAAAAAAACAATCAGAACTAGAAGAACTAGAAGAACTGAAACAAAGATTCAAAGATCAGTAATTTGCTTCGTTTCATCAAGCGACAAATTACCGTTAAAAAAAATGTATTTTTTAAACATTGGAAATCAATTTATGATAAAAACTACAAAAACGATATTTTCTTTGTGTAGTTTTCAGTCGTGTTTTCACTTTGTTACTTCTTTGTTTCTCTTTTCGTTCTTTCTTCCTTTCGTTCTTTCTTCCTTTCGTCCTGGCTTTCCTTTCGTTCGTTCCTGGCTCCGTTCTTTGTCATTCTTTGGCTTTCTTTTTTCCTTCGTTCTCAGCGTTTCTTCCTTCCTTTACTTCATTTTCTGTCATTGTTTGGCTTAAATTTCTTTCTTTTTTCCTCCCTTTTTTCCTTCCTTCTTTTCTTTCTTTCTTCCTTCGTTCTTAGCGTTCCTTCCTTCCTTCCTTTATTTCATTTTCTGTCATTGTTTGGCTTAAATTTCTTTCTTTTTTCCTCCCTTCTTTCCTTCCTTCCTTCCTTCCATTTTTCCTTCCTTCCTTCCGTTCCTTCTATATATTTCTTCCAGCTTTTTCTCACTCAGCTCAGCTCTTTCATTCCTTACTTTGTCTCTCAGCATTTCATTCTAACGAGAAAAACCTTCAAAGGAACCCTTCCTTCATTTCAAACTGCGGAACCTTGGAGATTAATTGCCCTTTAGAATGGGTCGTTAGCGGTCGGGCTATCAATACCGCCATCTCTTTTTACAAGCCATGTTATCACGTATCTCTCTCGCTCTTTATCCTCTGTAATTCCGTGACAGTGATCACCCAAACATTGCCACCGGTTAATTTCGCGTGTTGACATTGCGAAAACGATTACACCCGTTAATGGGTTTTGGTTAAGGCAATTACATTAGTACACCGATGATGGTAGTATCCCCCTCCCCCTAAGGTTCGCCGCAAGGGGAAGGAATGGGGACGTCGATGGGAGTTTTACCTCTCATAAAGTGTGTAGAGTGAAACCGTGTAAAAAAGCACTAATAATAATAATAATAATAATAATATTTTATTTATATAGCGCACTCTCCAGAATGCCCAAGTGCGCTTTACATATAAAAGTACTGACGCTTCGGATCGTTAGTCCTTCTATCTCTTTTACTCCGACGAACGACTGATGATGTCCTTTTTTCACGGTGTTAAGGTTTCTTGTTACATCAACACAGTCTCTACTAGTTTAACTGCTAGTTCCTGTCAGGTTTTCTCATAATACGATCGAAATTTAAAGGGGCAAAAATAAATGATCCAACACAGTCTCTACTAGTTTAACCGCTAGTTCCTGTCAGGTTTTCTCATAATACGATCGAAATTTGAAGGGGCAAAAAATTGATGATTGGATTGAACGGTTTCGCACTCGTCGTTGTGATGTACATATTATACGACGCCTAATGGTCGGTTATTACCGGTCAAATCAAATGAGAACCGAGTCCCAATGACTTTATGTTCGCCAATTGTGACAGTTTAATAGAAACTGAGACTCATTTGCAGTTTAATAACGATGTAATCTGATATAACTTGGACATAAAAGAAGCCAGGTACTGGTGTGATTTGCTACAAGCTATTTCTCGAGAAGAACGAAGGCTGTTCAAAACACTTCGCTCATTCGTTGAAGATACAGTTGAGATTTTCAACTTCACTCGAAAGGTACTTTGATCTTTTTTTGTCTTTCTTTTTTTTTCTTATTTAGGTGTATTCCGGAAACGTTTTGAGGCTAAAAGTAATTTCTAAACCTTCTTAACAAGACTTTTCGCTATTTCTGCTTTTTCTTCTCGATCGGTACTTTAATTTGACGGTTTGGCTGCCGAAGTTCTAACGTTTTTACAGTTTACTTTTCTAAGAGTTTTCAACAAAAAAGTATTCTCTAACACTGCTTAGCAAGACTTCGCTTTTATCTTCTACTGCCCTATACTTTTTCTTCTCAAGTGTTGAGTTTGCTATCGGAAGTTCTAACATATTAATTCTAACTTTAACTGTATTTTGTTCTCTTGTTCTCAAGAGTTTTCAACTTTTCAACAACACTCTTATATAATTCTAGTTTTTCTTCTCAATGTTGAGTTCGCCTCAACATAATCAGTTATATAACCAAGTTTTGATTTTGATTTTGATTTTGATTTTCTCGAAGTGTTTTATTCAGAGTTTTGTAGTCCGCTTAGTTTTTCACGAAGTCATTTAATTCACTCTTGATTTTTACCCTTTTTTTTACTGAATGTATTGTTGATTTTTCTGTAGAAAGTTTTTCCTTGAACGGTTTGTGGCTTATAGATGTTTCTGTACAATTTAGTTTAAAATCTATACCAGTTTTTGCTCTCGCGGGCCGAAGGGCGCCCGAGTTGAAGATTGCATTTCACGGGGAAACGAGTAGAAGACGTTCTGCGCGCGTCGTATTTCCCAAACAATTTTGGCGGCAAAACTAAATTCACGAAACTTATTGTTATAATGGCAACTTAGTGCTCAGCTTTTCACGCTTTCTTGGTTTTCTTATTTTCTATGTCGGGTACATTTATACGAGAGAAATTCGATTGAGTATGTTTTTCGCCTTTTCATGGGTCACATAATTTCTTTGCCCGTACTGTTCAGTCTCGCGTTCGTGTCGTAGAACGAACACAGCCGAACTCCTTCGGTTGCTTATCGGAATATTTCGTGAAGATTCGGATTTTTTTTCGGATAGAAATTTTGTTACGATGTTTGTCGTCTGACACGATTCTTTTAATTCTGAAACCAAGTATTTCAGGTCCTTAATTTCATTTTTAAAGACATGGTTTACGAGTTCACTCAGGGTTAACGTTCTGTCGCAAAATCTGTTTATATGGTGATCAGTGACCACCCACTAAATTTTCTCAGCTGAATCACTTGTATTGACATTGGCATGCTGTCTTAAACATGTGGGAACCTTTTCATACTGATTGCGCATGAGTACCGACAAAAACTATGAATGCTCATTCACGAGACGCGTAAATCAATGTAAAGAAGATTAAATGTTATAAATTATATCTGCGTTTTTGAAGCCGTTCAATAAATCCACAAATCGTGTTTTATCAAGCCTTATAAAATAACTATGATATAACGCGCGCTCTGATTGGCCAAAGGATGCACGTCTATTCCGCGTGCTTTATGAGAACACACAGCGCGCGTGCGCAGATATTCAAACATTTTTCGAACAAAATTGAAAACTTGCCTTAAAATCATAATTGTATTTTCTAAAGAAATAGAAAACTTGTCCGCTACGCGTCCTGCTTCTCCTAACACTTCTCTAGTGTTCTGATCAGTCCCCACGTGCTATAAATCTGCACATAGCACGCGCGCTCTTTCTATTTCTTCATAAAACCACTCGGTTATAGCTACGCCTCGTGTTTTTAAACTTGATAAAACACTCCTGCTCGTTTATTACACACTACTTAATGCCACATTAGAAAGTTCATTTAATTTAATATAATGAGGAAGTTATATAGATATTGATGTGTGGCTCTTACTTTGCTTAAAGTGTATATGACACGAAATTTTTTCTTTTGAAAATTGATTACATATGAAGTGAATAGTGGGATGGTTCAGTATTTTGTGATTTGAGCTTCGTATTTGCGAGTTATAAAGGATTGAAATCGTGATATGTTAATTTGGTGACGTCAGAGTGGGTTTAATTTATTATACAAAAGCGCCATTGTGCAAATTATTGACATTTTTTAATCTGACAAAAAGTTTTCTACAATTGATATACATGATGTTAATTTTGTTTTTCTATTTCAGAAAAGAGTGCTGCTTGGAAAAGTATAAATAAGTTACGGCAAAACCCACTCTGACGTCACCGAATTACCATATCACCATTTCAATCCTTTATATCTCGCCAATGCGAAGCTCAAATCACAAAATACTGAACCATCCCACTATTCACTTCATACGTAATCGATTTTCAAAAGAATTTTTTTTGTGTCATATACACTTTAGCCATCACAAGGTACAAGGCGGCGCTAGCAGATGATGTCATTATTAAAAAACTTTCTTTGCTGTCATTTGAAATTACAAAATCGTAGTCAACATCAAGACTAAAAACCCGACTCATCTCGAAAGACAGCAGAACTGGAGACAGAACCAAACTACAGTACAGCTACCTGTTAGAAAGCAAACACCAACTTCACAAGAACATAATAAGTACCAGGAACGCCGTTGTAGAACCGTTATTAAAATACTATTCAATTACAATTCGATATTGAAGAACTGAAGACCTCTTCTTATCTAGCTCAGCGACCACTTGTGAAATTGCCCGCGATTTTATTCAGTGATCTCACACTATTTCAACCATGATTGTAAGGCAACCAATGTAAGTAGTATAGTCAGCATGAAATGAGCCGGGATTTTTGAGAAGTGAGTGAGTAATGAGGATCTACTCCTTGTAAGCGACCACCTTCCTCAACATCTCCCTGAATCCTGTATTTCCAGTTATTTTAGAAGGACGTGAGCAGGATCTACTCCTTGTAAGCGACCACCTTCCTCAACATCTCCCTGAATCCTGTATTTCTAGTTATTTTAGAAGGACGTGAGCAGGCTCTACTCCTTGTAAGTGACCACCTTCCTCAACATCTCCCTGAATCCTGTATTTCCAGTTATTTTAGAAGGACGTGAGCAGGCTCTACTCCTTGTAAGCGACCACCTTCCTCAACATCTCCCTGAATCCTGTATTTCCAGTTATTTTAGAAGGACACGAGCAGGCTCTACTCCTTGTAAGTGACCACCTTCCTCAACATCTCCCTGAATCCTGTATTTCCAGTTATTTTAGAAGGACATGAGCAGGCTCTACTCCTTGTAAGTGACCACCTTCCTCAACATCTCCCTGAATCCTGTATTTCCAGTTATTTTAGAAGGACGTGAGCAGGCTCTACTCCTTGTAAGTGACCACCTTCCTCAACATCTCCCTGAATCCTGTATTTCCAGTTATTTTAGAAGGACATGAGCAGGCTCTACTCCTTGTAAGTGACCACCTTCCTCAACATCTCCCTGAATCCTGTATTTCCAGTTATTTTAGAAGGACATGAGCAGGCTCTACTCCTTGTATGTGACCACCTTCCTCGACATCTCTATGAATCCTGTATTTCCAGTTTTGAGAATTTTATCTTCGATTTGTTTTTTTCCTTAACATCCATCATTTGTCGTTGCACTGAATAACTTTAAATTATCACTGAGTTTCCAAAAGTGAAATTGTGTTTGAACGTTGTTTGGCTGATTTGTCCGAATTTAGTTTTTGCTTACTCTGTTTTGTTTTTGTTTGAACCGTTGTTGTTGTTTTATTTTGTGTAGGTTTGTTGATCGTTTCTCAAAGATGACTAACAAGGCTTTGTCGTTGTTGGCGCTAGTCTTCCTGCTAGAGAGTGAGTACTTGTATTTGCATATTATCCTTCCTTGTTTTCCTTTAATTGATCTTCATTCCCCCATTCCTTCCTGCCTTCCTACCTTTCCTCCATTTCCTTTTCTCTTTCATATATATTTTGTCCCTTGCTCCCTTGCTCCCTTGCTCCCTTGCTCCCTTGCTCCCTTGATCCCTTGATCCCTTGATCCCATTCTCGATCCTTTTGATGGTTCCATTTTTCTAATTACTCCCCGTTCCATCTTTCTTTGTTTCCTTCTCTCTCCCTTGCTCCCTTCTTTCTCCCCTCCTTCCATCTTCCTCTCCTTCCATCCAGCCTTCTTTCATCCCTTCATTCCATCTTCTATCCCTCCTCATCCTATTTTCCCTTTCCATTTCAGCTGTTGTGGGTATGGATAAAATCTGCCGCGTAGATGAGCCATGTTCAGTCTCATATAAAACTCTCGGTTGCTTCGCGGATTCCATGGGCGATCGCGTGCTCCCCAACTACATCTATAACGAGCGAGACTCCACCGTCAGTAACTATGGAAACCGTGACATCGAATGGTACAACTGGGAGAAGTACATGGCTGGCTTTTCTTGTCGTTGTGCAAAGCGGGCCAAGCAGCTTGGATACGACTTGTTTGGCATGCAATTTTACGGTAAAGGAACTTTTTTATTAAGGAACATTTTTATAAAGGAACTTTTTTATAAAGGAACTTTTTTATAAAGGAACTTTTTTATAAAGGAACCTTTTTATAAAGGAACTTTTTTATAAAGGAACCTTTTTATAAAGGAACTTTTTTATAAAGGAACTTTTTTATAAAGGAACTTTTTTATAAAGGAACCTTTTTATAAAGGAACCTTTTTGTAAAGGAACTTTTTTAGAAAGGAACTTTTTTAGAAAGGAACTTTTTTAGAAAGGAACTTTTTTAGAAAGGAACTTTTTTAGAAAGGAACTTTTTTAGAAAGGAACTTTTTTAGAAAGGAACTTTTTTAGAAAGGAACTTTTTTAGAAAGGAACTTTTTTAGAAAGGAACTTTTTTAGAAAGGAACAGTTTTAGAAAGGAACAGTTTTAGAAAGGAACTTTATAAAGGAACCTTTTTGTAAAGGAACTTTTTTATAAAGGAACTTTGTTGTTCTAGTTTTGACTCAACGGCTGTTGTCGGTGAATCTGGTGCAAACGCAGACGAAATACCATATATGGAATTTGGTTACCAAATAAGGAAATACCAAATATGGAATTTGGCTACCAAATTAGGAAATACCAAATATGGAATTTGGCTACCAAATAAGGAAATACCAAATATGGAATTTAATTTGGTTACCAAGTAAGGAAATACCAAATATGGAATTTGGCTACCAAATAAGGAAATACCAAATATGGAATTTGGTTACCAAATAAGGAAATACCAAATAAGGAAATCCAGTCAATACATATAATCGTCATGATATAACTAGCTATTTGCATAATCATTGTCGGGTTCAAAATCATAAATCATAGAAGCTGAGACCGCAAGGATGGATGGGAAATCAGTTCATGAGCTACATTACATACAGATATATTCAATGTTCTTGTAGTTTTGAAGGCATGCGAGCTATTTAACTAAGATCCTACAAGTCTGGATAAAAAGGTCGATGATTTGACGGTGTTTTTTGAGAGTTTTAATTTCCCAGAATTCCTTTTGGTCATAGCTTTCATGATTTTCAACCCGACAACGATTATGCAATTAGCTGTATATGATATGTATATTTGTTTCTAATTCAGGGGAATGCTGGGCAGGCAAAAGTGGAACTCATGACTACGCCAGACTCGGTAGCAGCAAGAAATGCCGGGGAGACTACTATAAGCCATGCGGATCGCTTGATCGCTACTGCAGCGGGGAGCATGAAACCAACTTTGTGTTTCAAATAGGTAACCGCTCCTTTTCTAGATGTTCGCACAGATAAGCCGCACCTCCAATTTCCAACGAGTGCTTTAGGTGGAACGGTGCGGCTTATCTGCTGGGCCACGGCTTTGTGTGTGTGTGGGGGGGGGGGGGGGGGGGGGGGGGGGGGGGGGATGGGGTTCACACGAAAGGTAGTTAGCGCTATCCACCAGGATAAGTCTTATCCAACGGATAAAATTTATTGGATAACTGCATCAGTTTTATCCGGTGGATAAGACTTATCCGGTGGGTAGCGCTATTCACCATTCGTGCAACTGGGGCCTGATGTGTAGAGTGATACAAATCACGTACAACAGTTTCATTACATTGAAGAAGGGTCATCATTGAAGCAAAAAGCACGCTTCAAACCTTGGGAATTCGTTGGGAATTCGTTGGGGAATTCGTTGGAAATTCGTTGGAAATTCGTTGGAAATTCGTTGGGAATTCGTTGGGGAATTCGTTGGAAATTCGTTGGGAATTGGGAATTCGTTGGGAATTCGTTGGGGAATTCGTTGGGGAATTCGTTGGAAGTTCGTTGGGAATTCGTTGGGAATTCGTTGGGGGAATTCGTTGGGGAATTCGTTTGAAAAACGTTGGGAATTCGTTGGAAAAATATTGGAAATTCGTTGGAAATTCGTTGGGAATTCGTTGGGGAATTCGTTGGGGAATTCGTTGGGGAATTCGTTTGAAAAACGTTGGGAATTCGTTGGAAAAATATTGGAAAAATATTGGAAATTCGTTGGAAATTCGTTGGGAATTCGTTGGACAAATATTGGAAAAATATTGGAAATTCGTTGGAAATTCGTTGGGAATTCGTTGGAAAAATATTGGAAAAATATTGGAAATTCGTTGGAAATTCGTTGGAAATTCGTTGGGAATTCGTTGGGGAATTCGTTGGAAATTCGTTGGGAATTCGTTGGGAATTCGTTGGGGAATTCGTTGGGGAATTCGTTGGAAGTTCGTTGGGAATTCGTTGGGAATTCGTTGGGGAATTCGTTGGGGAATTCGTTTGAAAAACGTTGGGAATTCGTTGGAAAAATATTGGAAATTCGTTGGAAATTCGTTGGGAATTCGTTGGGGAATTCGTTGGGGAATTCGTTGGGGAATTCGTTTGAAAAACGTTGGGAATTCGTTGGAAAAATATTGGAAAAATATTGGAAATTCGTTGGAAATTCGTTGGGAATTCGTTGGAAAAATATTGGAAAAATATTGGAAATTCGTTGGAAATTCGTTGGAAATTCGTTGGAAATTCATTTTCTAGCAAATTTTTAAACCGTGAACAAATTCTTGAAAGTGTCCAAATTTAAACCTTGAAAATTGAACATTTCCAACGAATTTTAAGATTTGAAGAGCGCGAGTCTGTAAACAACTACGTGACACTGTTTACTTTAGAGTCGTTTTCGTATGAGTGAGAAGTAGCTACGGTACGGTTCGTGCCGTGCGGTGACCGTGCCGTGTCCAAGCATTCTGATTGTTTGAGAAGTGATTTTTGCGCGCTGTGATTGGTTGAATAAAGTGTCTTCGATTCCGTAAAAAAAACTCTTAACTGAAGCCAGTGTATGCTCTCTTCCAGTTGATATTTCATGCAGTCTTGAGATTGAAAGAGTTGGCTGCTACCGGGACAACCACAATTCCAACGCCCGTCCTCTGGCGAACTACGTGCTCAACGACAGAGATCCCACACACGCGAGTTACAGTGGACAGTCCATTGACTGGGTCAACTACGATGTTTATTTGCCTCAACTTGCTTGCCGATGCGCGAAGAAAGCCAAGGAAAATGGAGGGAAATACTTTGGTCTTCAATTTTATGGTAAAATTAGATCGTGTTAGCTTACTACCACCACCATCACTACTACTACCACCACCAGCATCATCGTCATCATCACCACCATCATCCCCACCACCATCATCACCACCACCACCACCATCACTACTACTACCACCACCGCCAGCATCATCATCATCATCCCCATCACCATCAGGGGCGGACCTAGAGATTTTGAAAGGGGGGTGCCCCACTAAGAGGCCGTAAGACACCTTCTTCTAGGGGGTGTGGGGGCATGCCCCCCCCAGAAAATTTTGAAATCTGGAAGCTGGAAAATGCAATTTCCATCCATTCTGGGCATCAAATTGTGGGGAAACGTGGGCGAATATGTATCGGGCCCAACTCAAAAGGGGGGGGGGCACCGCCCCCCCCCCCCTTGGATCCGCCCCTGACCATCATCATCACTACTACTACTACCACCACCACCAGCAGCAGCAGTACCATCATAATCCTCAACCCCACCATCACCATCATCTTAATCATCATCATCGAACATCATTTTCATCATCACCATACTGTAAATAACTTCTATATGTTTTAGGTGAATGCTGGACCCACCCGCAAGGCGACGAAACTTACGGCCGCGATGGAAAGAGTGATGTCAGCTGCATCAATCAATGCTACAGAAACTGCAACGATCAGCCATTCTGCGTTGGCGAACTCAACATGAACTATGTCTACAGAATCAGTAAGCTATACAGTTACATTAAATAATATGGAGGTTTCTTGGTGTTGCAGAACACCAGATGACGTTAGACAATGAACACAAAGGACGAGAAGAATGAACTTGAACCAAAACAATACCCTGCATACAAAGAAACCTAACCAAGAATGCAATGCATACTGCAACACCAAGAAACACCCATTAATATAGACCAAACAAAGGGCTCAGACAATATTGACTCTATGTATATTGATTTTGTTCTATTGACAACAAGGGTGGTCGCTTACGAGAGGTCCGACCACACTAAAATATGTGACCTCTTGTAATCGACCACCTGTCTGACAACAAGGGTGGTCGCTTACGAGAGGTCCGACCACACTAAAATATGTGACCTCTTGTAATCGACCACCTGTCTGACAACAAGGGCGGTCGCTTACGAGAGGTACGACCACACTAACAAATATATTTCTATAGAGGAAGCTGGGCAAGTTGCGTGCGACATTGCTATTGAATCGATGGGGTGTTACAAGGAGAAGACCGCTGACCGAGCTTTACGTACAGAGTTGGTGAACACAAACCCTGCCAGTGATCTATTCTATGGTCAAATGCCTGTCGGTGGCAAGTGGGATTCGTTTATTCCTGGATTTCTGTGCAGTTGTGCACAAAAGGCTAAGATCAGTAGTTGGGAGTACTTTGGCGTGACAGACTTTGGTAAGCATAGCACCTTAACGCAACACACCGCACCGCAACGTAACGTAACCTAACGCAACGTAGCACAACGTAACGCACCGCATCGTAATGCAACGTAACGTAACGCAACGTAACGCACTGCAACGTCACGTAACGTAACGCAACGCACCACAACGCACCACAACGTTTCGTAACGCACCACAACGCAACGTAACGCACAGCACAGCACAGCACAGCACAGCTGAGTTTGTAGATGTTATTGGTAAGGTTCGCAAAGGATGATGGTTAATCTCATGCACGTATTCTTAGGTGCCTGCTACAGTGACGTCGCATCAGAGAGCTACAGCAAGCACGGTGCCTCTTCAAGCTGCGGCGAGGGCCACGCGAACAACACGTGCGCGGCAGGCTCGATGAAGTGCTCCGGCGCTGACGCTCAAACCAACTACGTGTACAAGATCACGCTGCCCTCCAGCTCCTCCAAGAGGTCGTTCGTCCCAGCAAAGGACCCCATTATGAGGGGGTTTAAAGATTTCGAATTCTAGATCCTGAAGTCCCCGTATGTACTGAAGTCATCACAATTAAAACTGCACTTACGTTAGACTTCTCCGCATGTAGCCTGATTTGGGATCCCTGTGTTAGTTGATAGAGAGGGGATTGGGAACGACCAAGAGAAAATAAGACAGGCCAAGTCAGTCCCCCTCGGCCTTAACGTTAACGGAATCCTTAGGGTCTTGGGTTCGAATCCCATCGGGGGTCAGATATTTTTTAATTTCTCCTAATTATCCTCTCTTTCTACGGCTGACGCTCTGAAGAACTTTATGGTTATCTTTATAGCACTTTAACATTCCCTCAATTTAAACTAGTGCTATGGGTCTTGGGTTAAACTAGTTTAACAGGTTTGATGTGTACACGTGTTTTGATGGAGGTGTAGTGCTTATGTAGACAAAAATAACACTTAAAAACAGCTTTACTGAGATTTGGTTAAAAACTGGTATAACTGGTATAACCAGTTTGAGTAAACTAGTTTAACAGGTTTGAGTGCACGTGTTTTGATGGAGGTGTAGTGTATGTAGACAAAAATAACATTTTAAAACAGCTTTACTGAGATTTGGTTAAAAACTGGTATAACTGGTATAACCAGTTTGAGTAAACTAGTTTAACAGGTTTGAGTTCACGTGTTTTGGTGGGAGTTAGAGACCCTATGCAAAAATGGCCGCTGCTAATTAGCATAATAGTTGAGCATTTATGCTCTAAGTAGCAAAAAGGTTCAAAATGATAGCAAATGCTCCAAGAAAGTTCGTCTGTGAGTTTGAAGGTGAAATATTAAATTCCTGCGAAGTTATGAGTACTTTATAGTGTGAAAAAAAAACATGAAAACGAGGCTCTAAAGGCCTCGGTGGAGATAGACATACAAAACTCTGTTTTTGATCCGTAATAACTTCTTGGATGTTAGGTCTATAACAACCCAACTTTCCAATTTTGTGTATTTTGAAGTACTCTTTCCGATGGCTGAAGCCATTTGTACTGTAAAGGTTTTAGCTTGTCTGTTTTAAAAGGCACGGAGTTATGCATAGGGCCCAGGGGGGGTACTCAGGGGTATCAGTGACGGGGAGGTGCGAATGAGGCCAAACTTTTTAACCCCCAAAAAGTCCATTACGCAAAAACAAGACCCCCAAAAAGTCCAACGGCCCACAACGTAACCCATTTTCTCTCCGCATAAAATCAAGAACGGTAGGATATCATGCATTTTTATCAACCCCAAAAAAGTCCTTGTCAAAATCTGTATATCAAAAAAAGTCCACCAGAAAATTGATAACCCAAAAAAAATTCCCAAGCCGCGAATTTCAAACCCCAAAAAGGTCTTCGCACCTCCCCGTCACTGATACCCCCTGAGTACCCCCCCCCCCCCCCCCCGGGGGGGCATAGGGTCTAGTGTAAGTAGTGTTTGGTGTTAATTTTGTCCTTTGTTCATTGATTTAACTGTGTTGACTTCAGTCATTGGCTGACCGCTGACCACATTGGATGCGAGTACGGATATGATACTAAACTGTAACATGTTAAAAGAATATTTAAACGAGATTTAAAATGACGCTAATAAATCGTCTCATGTATGGACAACGCGGGCTCATTTTTTACATTGGTTTTAATGTAAGGGTTTGGATCGCAAAAGGCGACTTGCATGATGACGTTGTTTTACTACAAGTACCAGGATGCTTTGGGAATTTTCTTTCTTTTTCAGATTTTTATTCCCTCATGAGAATAGTAAGACAATTGGTGCTAATTATCTAACAAAAGAAAATGGGCAAAGCATTCTGGTACTTGGAGTATATGATATGATGTCATCATGAAAACGGTATATTGGAACTTATGTTCGATTTTCTTCCCGTCACATCTGATCATCCTCTCCCTCTTTCTTCTCTTTGTTTATTTAGTTACCTTCTGTCTTTGTTATCTTATATTGTGACTAACCTCAAATAGGCTAAACTAAGCTAATCTAATAATATGGACCAATATGAAGTGCGGGGGAAGGGGGAAGGTGAAGGGTACTACCCTCTGCATGGTTTATGAGTTCTAGGTCAGTATCTCCGACCCATGCCAGTCTTAATCACAAAGCGTACTTAACTTACAAGTACTCGTAAAATCGTACGTAAACCCTTCGTAGCAATAGACCTCTTTACCGATACGGCGGCCATCTTGAATTATGGGATGCCCAGGGTGCAAGCTAGTAACCATTTGGCCATGAAAAACTACGAAAACCTAATTTAAAGCAATGAATTTGTACAAATGTATACAACAATACACAACACATGTAGATAGTAAGTCATACAACACTATGGTTAAAGTGAAATAGAAAAATAATATATTGACGCAGGAGCCCATAAGTAGGAGCCTCCATCTGGGATGTATTCGTGAGACGACCTGTGACCGGATCAGGCTATTTTTAGAACACCAGTTTTGCCGCGAAATTTTAACACCAGGGATTTTTGATTTCGGCTTTGTTACGGAAGTTTCTAGCTTTTGGCTTGGTAGGTTTACTATTTGATGTTTTTTGAGTTCCTTGATAAACAGAACACGAACTTGAAGACTCTTGGTCACTTTCCGATGAAGTACTAAACTCTGCAAAAGAGTTACTGTAACTATCACTGTCATTTTCGCTCTCTTCACTTTCAGTTTCTTCAATTTCGCCAATTTCTTCGTCCGCCACTTTGTTCATATATCACAAATAAACACAAATCATCTACCTCATTGATGCTGATTGGCTCTGTGTAATTCCCATGGGGGATTCCTATTAATTGATGATTAGTTCGCGGGAATAGGTGTTCTAAAAATAGCCTGATCCGGTCACAGGTCGTCTCACAAACCCAGTACGGTAGATGGAGGCTCCTACTTATGGGCTCCTGATTGACGCGACTCCACACTGTACAGTTTTTGGGTCATTTGAACCCTGAGCATCCCATAATGTATTAGCCAAAACAATAGAATCCAAAATGGCCGCCGTATCGATAAAAAGGTATATTTTGATACGTTGCTCGAAGCGTAGCGAACTTACGAGTGCTTGTAAATCATGTACGTAAACCCTTCGTAGCAATTTGGAAGCGTTAATTTCTCAAAGCGTAACGTAACTTACAAGTACTCTTAATCCTGTAAGTAACTTACGAGAGCTTCAAGGTATCCATAAAGTCACTCGTTACTTAATTACAAGTACTCGTAAAATCGTACGTAAACCCTTCGTAGCAATTTTGATACGTTTTACGTAGCGTAACGTTAAGTACGAATACTAGCAAACTTGTACATAACTTACGTGAGCTTCAAGGTATCCGTAAAGTCACTCGTTACTTACAAGTACTCGTAAAATCGTACGTAAACCCTTCGTAGCAATTTTGATACGTTTTACGTAGCGTAGCGTAACGTTACGTACGAATACTAGCAAACTCGTACGTAACTTACGTGAGCTTCAAGGTATCCGTAAAGTCACTCGTTACTTACAAGTACTCGTACGTAAATCTTTCGTAGCAATTTTGATACGTTTTACGTAACGTAACGGACGAATACTAGTAAACTCGTACGTAACTTAACTTACGTGAGCTTCAAGGTATCCGTAATGTCACTCGTAACCATTGTACGTAGGCATGTTTCAAAAGAAGCCATTTAGATGCAAGTCTTGTCATTCATCCGAACAAGCCAATAAAAACACAGCATATTTAATTATTTGAACAATTTCCAAAATTATGTCCAAAGCTCAAAATAATTAAAATAATATAATAATTAATGAGCTGTTACGAAACGAACATATTTATTATTTAGTTTCAATTGATTAAATCTGTCAAAACGCTAAATTATTCAAAAAGTTTATTTGACAAATGTCACGGAATTTAGTACGTCATAGAAAAGTTTTATAAAGTCGATTCAAAAGCGCCGGGATTTCAGAGTTAAGGAGAGCTGGTGTCAGGGAGTGACCTATGCAACCAAGATGATTTTTAAACTCGGCTTGCTGTGGCTTTTTGTATTGTCTGGAATAAACGGTGAGTTGTAGAAGTGTCATTAAGCCCCTGCAAAGCCATTAATTACTTGCTGTACTGTAACAAAACTATTGACAAATGCACAACCTTGGGGGCAAAGCGGTTCTGTCATTGCGTTGTTGAAAATGTCCTGATAAGTCGAGAAACACTCCCTAAAACAGTAACTCTTCACAGAGCATATCCTGTCACCATTTGTTTCTGTAGTTTTAGCTTGGTTTAGCTTGGTTTAGCTTGGTTTAGCTTGGTTTTACTTGGTTTAATTTGGAAGGAATTGTAAGTTCAGAAACTTTAGCTCCGCACAAAGCTACAATTCAGATCATGTGGTTAAAATATATACGTTGTCAACTAGTTGGCATCTTCGGAGTCCACTCTCCATTCGTGTCTTCTTTTGATGATAACTAAGTGTATTTTGAACGAGTGAAGAAAGTTAAAAAGCCAGAAATTATTTCAGCATTAAAACAACAACTTCATAGAATATTTTTGGGGTAACTTTACCAAATGAAAACTGTAAACTTACACAACTTTCAAGTGTGCAAACTAACCCTTCAATGTAATAATTAGAAG
>JAUJYZ010001138.1:90000-147500 GCA_033675265.1 Actinostola sp. cb2023
TACATGTACACGGATTTTCATCCAAATTACTAATGTCTCCATTTCTTCCTATTTTCTTCATGATCAGGTGAGTGTTGGAGCGGTGCCAAAGCCATCAAGACCTACGATCGAGACGGCGAGTCTTCGCGTTGCGTGAGCAAAAAACTAAGACCCTGCAAACCCGACGATAAATACTGCGTTGGAAAGCAGTACACTAACTTTGTCTATAGAATTGGTATGATTGACAGGTGTCTACCAAATCACCCCCCCCCCCCCCCCCCCCCCCCCCCCCCCCCCCTACCCCTACCCCCACTACCCCCAGTTCAAAATGTTTGATAATGAGTTTAGGCGTCGATGTTGTCGTTCTTTCTCTGCTTTCTCCCTACCCTCTCCCCCTAGTTACAAAAAATGCGGGAGGGGGGAGGGGGGGGGGGGTGATTCAAACTGACACGAAATCGGTTAGATATCTTCTGATGTCTTTTTCGAATGTCGATTTCATCATCATCATCATCATCATCATCATCATCATCATCATCATCATCATCATCATCATCATCATCATCATCATCATCATCATCATCATCATCATCATCATCATCATCATCTATCATCATCATCATCATCATCTATCATCATATGTTTTCCTTCCCAGTCGAACCCTGCAACACCACCTACGTGCAACTTGGTTGCTATAGTGACAAGCTGGATAGTCCACGCCCAATTCCGGTTATGATGTTCACAGAACACGACCGCACCAGCCGAGCGTTCAACGGTTACGCAATCGACTTCCATAAATGGGACGGTCACATGGAAGGGATGATTTGCCGCTGTGCAAAGAGATCGTTTGACAGCAAGTACAAACTCTTTGGAATGCAATCGTACGGTAAGAGAAAGTAGTTGAACAAATTGAATATTATTAATTATTATTTTCATATTATTAAATTATTTATATTTTATTATTATTATTATTATTATTTTCATATTATTAAATTATTATTATTTTCATATTATTAAATTATTATTATTTTCATATTATTAAATTATTATTATTTTCATATTATTAAATTATTATTATTTTCATATATTATTATTATTATTTATTATTTTCATATTATTAAATTATTATTATTTTCATATTATCTTAAAATTTAGTTAATGAATAAGATCTAAGTATGTGCAATAATTAGTTGGGTGGTGGGTGTGAAAATGAGTTAGGGAGGACCCAAAAAGCAGGGGGAGGGGAGGGGTGGATAGCTAGCTAGAAAAAAAAGACAAAACTACTTCCATTGTCAAACAGTATTATTAGTCAAAAATCGACTGAAAAACTCTGAAGGAAAAATTGCAAAACAGAACCAATTGTTGTTGTTGTTTATGTCCTAATCCTTCACGGGTATATTGTATGTACTCTATATTTCCCTGCCAGTATTACCGTTGGCCTTTTCTTGATCGATCTCTTGCGGAATTTGATATTTACATAAAGTGCATGTTGCGCGCCACGTGAAAATGCGAACGATAATTTATGCATATCAGAATCAAGTTGCGTGCATGCATGCATGCAGTGAGCCATGTTAATTTGCTCAGCGAGCCAGAATGCTTGCTCAACTTCGCGACGTTTTGGATGTGAATACTGCGAATAGGAGAACTCGAGAGAGAGTTAAACCATTTCTAAATGTTGGGGAAGAAAGCTACCGCGTCTTTGAATGCAACACTAAGCTGTGAACCACAGGAAAACACCAAACGAACCCAGGTAATAGAAACTACAATACGTTACTGAACGGCATGACCAGCTCGGTGTAAGAACCTTACATCAAAGACTATTGTATCGCTAATTTTCAACATAACCACAATAATTCATAGAGATATGGATATATTAATCCAGTACTAGTATACTGCAAAGGGTTAAAGCCTGGTCCTCACTAGCGATACAAGCACAAGCAACATACGCAGACTCAGGACACCATTTATGCAATAAGTGTGACAAAAGACAAGCACCGTTAATGAGCAATGCATTACTGAGTCTGCGTATATTGCTTGTGCTTATGTCGCTAGTGAGGATATTTAGAACTAGTTAAAGTAGGTAGGTAAGTCTCAGTTTCAACTCGAAGTATAGAATGAGCCAGAGACTCGTTTACAATATATTCCGGTGAACTTAGAACGAAGTGAGTTGATACACGGAGTGAAGAGAAAAATCCGTTCATCTCCGGTGTGATATAATTTACGTTGCTCTATAGATTGTAAAACTAGTATTGTTTTTTACTATTGTGATGTCAGTTGAGTTGTATAAATTATATTACACCGGCGATAATCCGAAAAATCAGTTCCGTCAGTCGTGAGGTTCACCAAATAAAATAGCTATACGTTTTTAGGTTAGGTCTTGGATAGGGTATGGAAAATCGCATTTTTAGGTCTGGGATAGGGTCAGGGTTTTGAGGTGTCCGCGGCACACCCCTACCCGAAAACGCCCATAGTACCCCCACTCCCCGGGTCGGGATCCAATATGGTGCTTTGTTAAAGGGATCCAACATGGACGCCATGACGTCACGTGCATGCAAACCAGCAATTTTTATATGATGGGTTGTCTGTGTAACTCTATTAACGAGTGGTTTGTTTTCCAGGCGAGTGCTGGAGTGGAGAGGGAGAGAAGTCGTTCAAGCGCGATGGCTACTCGGACCGATGCGTCACAAACAAATTCACGAACTGTCCACCACGAAGTCTGCATTGCGTGGGTGAAGTGGCAGCAAACTACGTGTATTACGTCACATGTAAGTATATTACGTCACATGTAAATATATTACGTCACATGTAAGATTATCTATTACGTCACATGTAAGTATATTACGTCACATGTAAGTATATTACGTCAAATGTAAGTATATTACGTCACATGTAAGTATATTACGTCACATGTAAGTATATTACGTCACATGTAAATATATTACGTCACATGTAAGATTATCTATTACGTCACATGTAAGTATATTACGTCACATGTAAGTATATTACGTCACATGTAAGTATATTACGTCACATGTAAATATATTACGTCACATGTAAGATTATCTATTACGTCACATGTAAGTATATTACGTCACATGTAAGTATATTACGTCAAATGTAAGTATATTACGTCACATGTAAGTATATTACGTCACATGTAAGTATATTACGTCACATGTAAGTATATTACGTCACATGTAAGTATATTACGTCACATGTAAGTATATTACGTCACATGTAAGTATATTACGTCACATGTAAGTATATTACGTCACATGTAAGTATATTACGTCACATGTAAGTATATTACGTCACATGTAAGTATATTACGTCACATGTAAGTATATTACGTCACATGTAAGTATATTACGTCACATGTAAGTATATTACGTCACATGTAAGTATATTACGTCACATGTAAGTATATTACGTCACATGTAAGTATATTTATAAAAATCTAGGACAGCAACGTCAACCGGAAGTGTAAATAACTTCTGTTCGGGGTTTCGTACATTAGAGATTTAATCCAAGCCTAAGCCTGTGAGGTTACTTCATCCACAGGGAATACCAACTATGATTATAACATAGGTATGATATAACGCGCGCTCTGATTGGTTGGTTAGCGTGTGTCCGTAAGCCCACGGACACACGCTCGCGCCCATGGACACACGCTCACGTCATCGGCATAGCGCGCGCTCTGAATTCAATCGGAAAATCAAATCGTTTTATTTGAATTTGCAGTGACTATCTTATAAAAGAAATGGTCAACGCTTTAGCTGTGCGTCCATCGAGTTTATGGAGCACGCGGGAATTTGGAAGAGCACGAGAGAAGCGTAAGAGTTGCTCGATGTGTAGCCGTATGGTATGAAACTCCGAACAGAAGTTATTTACACTTCCGGTTCACGTCGCCGTCGTAGATTTTGTAAATCTTAAATCTAATAACTATGATATAACGCGCGCTCTGATTGGCCAAAGGATGCGTATTCCGAGTGCTCTATGAGAGCACAGTGCACGCACGCGCAGATATTCAAACATTTTCGTAACGAACAAAATTGAAAACTTGCCTTAAAATCATAATTGTATTTTATAAAAGAAATAGAAAACTCGGCAGCTGTGCTCTATCGAGTTATAGAAGCACTTGGGAATTGAAAGAAGACGAGAGAAGTGCGAGGCGTCTTCTAACAATTCTCTCGTCTTCTTCCAATTCCCGCGTGCTTCTATAACTTGATAAAGCACACTGTCTCGTTTTCTATTTCTTCAATAGAGTCGTTTTCGTTTGAGTGGGAAACCTATGGCACAGAGTTACGGTCACGGTACGGAATCGAATACATCTATTCAACCAATCACAGTGCGCAAAATCATTGCTCAACCAATCAGAATGCTTGGATACGACACGGTCACCGCACGGCACGAACCGTACCGTAGCTATGAATGAATGAAAACCTTTATTTAAACAGGGTATTCCCTTCAGTAACAAAACATACTGCTATCAATGGGAGCCCTATATAATCTATCTCTCCCCCTACTTGAATGAATGAATGAAAACCTTTATTTAAACAGGGTATTCCCTTCAGTAACAAAACGTACTGCTATCAATGGGAGCCCTATATAATCTATCTCTCCCCCTACTTGAATGAATGAATGAAAACCTTTATTTAAACAGGGTATTCCCTTCAGTAACAAAACATACTGCTGTCAATGGGAGCCCTATATAATCTATCTCTCCCCCTACTTGAATGAATGAATGAAAACCTTTATTTAAACAGGGTAGTCCCTTCAGTAACAAAACATACTGCTATCAATGGGAGCCCTATATAATCTATCTCTCCCCCTACTTGAATGAATGAATGAAAACCTTTATTTAAACAGGGTATTCCCTTCAGTAACAAAACGTACTGCTATCAATGGGAGCCCTATATAATCTATCTCTCTCCCCTACTTGAATGAATGAATAAAAACCTTTATTTAAACAGGGTATTCCCTTCAGTAACAAAACATACTGCTATCAATGGGAGCCCTATATAATCTATCTCTCCCCCTACTTGAATGAATGAATGAAAACCTTTATTTAAACAGGGTATTCCCTTCAGTAACAAAACGTACTGCTGTTAATGGGAGCCCTATATAATCTATCTCTCCCCCTACTTGAATGAATGAATGAAAACCTTTATTTAAACAGGGTATTCCCTTCAGTAACAAAACGTACTGCTGTCAATGGGAGCCCTAATATATAAATATAAATATAAATACTATAACTTAGCTACTTCCCACTTATACGAAAACGACTCTATGTATTCAACCAATCACAGCACGCAAAATCATTCCTCAACCAATCAGAATGCTTGGATCTATAAATCTAATTATTAACATAGAGTGCTCCCATTGAAGTAATCCAATTACCCTCAACCAATCAGAATGCTTGGATCTATAAATCTAATTATTAACATAGAGTGCTCCCATTGAAGTAATCCAATTACCCTCAACCAATCAGAATGCTTGGATCTATAAATCTAATTATTAACATAGAGTGCTCCCATTGAAGTAATCCAATACCATCTCACACACTCTACGATTTCTTGCCTTCCAGCGTGTGACGTCAAGTTTGAAGTCGTCGGGTGTTACCATGACGACCTAATCCTACCCAGACCCCTCCCTGACTTGATCCTGTCCGAGCGAGACTCTACCAGTCCAGTGTTCAATGGCAAACGTATCGACTGGCACAATTGGGATACCTACGTCCCTGAGTTTATTTGTAGATGCGCCAAGCAAACACGAGAGTATAACTATGGTGTGTTTGGAGTGCAGTTCTACGGTAAGTTCAAAGATTGATGAAAATTTAATTAATTTGACTTTTCCAAAAAACAATGACTTTACCTAAAAAATTGACTTTACGCTAAAGAAATGACTTTAAGCTTTTTTTGACTTTATCTAAAAAAAATTTGTTGTTTGTAAATTTTGTTTCATTTAATATTCAGGAAACTCAAAATAGTATTATTTAATTACCCATAATGCACCCGATATATTGGTATATTGATATTTCGTGGCGGCCAGAATTTTTGCAATTGAGTGTATAGTATAGAGAGCTGATAGATAGTATATTATATCAGAAGTACTTCTGATTATATATATACTATTTTTATAATAATAGTTGTAGTTCAAGACTTTTAGAATTGATTCATTGGTTTATTGCTACAGGTCTGTTTCATATGATCATAAAATGACCACACTCATCAGGCAAGTTACAATGAATGACCGTTAATATAACGCTGGCGTTTAAAATAGAATGGTTGCTAGGTGATAATTGCGTTACATAATTTTAAAGTTTCTGAGTGTATATCTGTTTCGGTGGGGACATGGACTTGCTAATTCGTTGCGTTTGTTTAGGGTACATAAATATTTTTTACAGATGATTGTGAATTTTTCGCTAAGGCATAAGTTACATTTTTTGTTTATATTATTGTATGGTTGGCATTTCTTAATTATTTTCCACTTTGTGTTAAATGTTTTGTCAGCGTCTTTTAAGTTCCATATGTGTTTAGAAAGTTCTGTTTCGTTTCTTCTTTTATTGTGTCGGAAGGAGGTCTTGTGGTTTCTGTATCGTTCTTTAAAGCTTGATGCAAGTCCAACGTAAGTTTCTGTTGACGTTTCCGTTTTTACTGTTGCTTGGTAGACTACGTTTGTCTGGAGGCATTTTCCGTCGAGGGGGCATTCAGGTGTTTTTTTTTGCCCCCTCGACGGAAAATGCCTCCCGGCAGACAAACGTAGTCTACCAAGCAACAGTAAAAACGGAAACGTCAACAGAAACTTACGTTGGACTTGCATCAAGCTTTAAAGAACGATACAGAAACCACAAGACCTCCTTCCGACACAATAAAAGAAGAAACGAAACAGAACTTTCTAAACACATATGGAACTTAAAAGACGCTGACAAAACATTTAACACAAAGTGGAAAATAATCAAGAAATGCCAACCATACAATAATATAAACAAAAAATGTAACTTATGCCTTAGCGAAAAATTCACAATCATCTGTAAAAAATATTTATGTACCCTAAACAAACGCAACGAATTAGCAAGTCCATGTCCCCATCGAAACAGATATACACTCAGAAACTTTAAAATTATGTAACGCAATTATCACCTAGCAACCATTCTATTTTAAACGCCAGCGTTATATTAACGGTCATTCATTGTAACTTGCCTGATGAGTGTGGTCATTTTATGATCATATGAAACAGACCTGTAGCAATAAACCAATGAATCAATTCTAAAAGTCTTGAACTACAACTATTATTATATTTACTGCTCCTATAATGTTGAGCACTCTCTGGAAAACCGTTCTAATATCAGTCAATATTAGAATTTATACTATTTTTACCAATAATTCAGATATGATCAATTTTGTATTATAGGGGAATGCTGGTCCGGGAAGACTGGGTTGGCTTCGTACAACAGAAACGGGGCATCAGATAAATGTATAGGGCCTGGGTACCTGCCGTGTGAGCCTGGGTCCAAGACATGTATTGGTATGGCCAGTACCAATTATGTTTTCAAGATTATACCGTGAAGTAGGATGTCTGATAAAAGGCCTGGGTACCAGTCGACCCAGGCCTCACTCGCTATCTTTTAGCTGTGTAGGACTGGGCTCCTTTTCCATTTTTTCAGCACTCTATGTATATGTATAGTGAGCCTGGGTACCACTAACTAGACCCAGGCTTTACTCGGTGTCAATCCAACCGTGGTGAACTGGGTATTTGTGAACATTTTGATTTGATTTTTTTGGATAGGGAAATTAGCCTCCTCCCCTCCCTCCCACGGTTTACTAATCGGTAGAATTTGAAACACTTTGTACCACAAAAGTGCAACAAACAGCAAAAACACTCGCCGCCATCTTGTAGTCATGTCAACAACAAAACAAGATGGCGGACCACTAATTTGCATATAACTGGTGTGACGTCATCGGCACCGTTACGCTCTGACGCAAAGCTTGCACGTTAAACTACTACGTAACTACTGCGTAACTACTACGGAACTACTACGGAACTACTATACGTAACTGATTTTTATGTCCCGACATATTTTTCCAATATCCGCTATTTTTATAGTCTCGGCCTCAGGGGAAAGGAACGAGACTAGTCTCGACCGCAGTGGAATGGAACGAGACTAGTCTCGACCGCAGTGGAATGGAACGAGACTAGTCTCGACCGCAGGGGAATGGAACGAGACTAGTCTCGACCGCAGGGGAATGGAACGAGACTGTAAACGGCTGCGAAGGAGACTACCATTTTTACACCAGAATTGAATGTCAGTTTTGCCACATTTTTTAATAACTTTATTCTGCATTTCACAAGGATACATAAATACACTTAAATTATTTACATCTACTGTATATTCTATTTATATCAGTACAACCTTTGCAATTAAACTAACATCGCTTCTTTTAGTTTACCAAATTTTGTCAGGTGGAAATGAATTCTGTTATTATTTTTTCATAGTACTTTACGGTACTGCTTTGTAATCTTTTTTTCGGTTGCCTTTTGTTTTCAAAACTAGCTTTTCCTGTACGAGTTATAGAAACGAACGTAAATCAGTGAGAATGCGATATATGCTGCCACTAAATTCATTTACCGGAAAGACCACAGGCAGCCCAACCATTGCTTCTGAGAAATAAATACAAATATATTTGCATATGCGCGCGCTTTTTTGATGGGTTTCCTGCGGCAGAGCGCGCGCGAGGAAAAAGGCGCGAAAATGCAAATATATTTTTATTTTTTACTCAGAAGCAATGGTTGGGCTACCTGTGGTAAGACTTGCTATTTTTGTATTCTGGGCTTCTGGCTGCTAATCAGTCAGGCTCTATTTCAAATCCGGGATAAAGTTAAGAGTGTGCGAATCCTTATCCCGTGGATAAATTTGATAGTGTTGTCTGATGATCTTACAATATTTATTCATTCATTCAGGACTGATTCAAATTTACGACCTCTCGACAAGTCTGTTGTCATGGATTCGTAAAAAGTTTTTTTTGCGTATATTGAGCTTTCCGTGTTTTTGACCCGCTACACCTCGCCGGCTATATACCCACCGGCGCGTGTTCGAGCAACATGTCCATTCTGTATAAACCCTGGTGTAAAATTATACGAAGTAAAAAATGAGAGACTTGTCCATTTGAGTCGGTGTGTTACACTGAGCAATGTTTCGTACACGCGTCTCAATTGTCTAGAGTAACATCGCCATTACCAACACAAACATAAGCGCAGGTACAAGAGGCGTTATCTCACTGTGAAAACGGGCCTGACGTAGCAATAAGCGCAGGTACAAGAGGCCGGCGTTATGTCACTGTGAAAACTGGCCTGACGTAAGCATAAGCGCAAGCACAAGAGGCCTTATGTCACTGTGTGCCTGACGTAAAGCATAAGCGCATGTAGCCTTATGTCACTGTGATGTAAAGCTACTATTAGATATTATTATTATTATTATTATTATTATTATTATTATTATTATTATTATTATTATTATTATTATTAAGTACAAGAGGCCTAATTTCACTGTAAAAACTGGCCTGATGTAGCCATAAGCACAAGCACAAGAGGCGTTGTCACTGTGAAAACTGGCTTGACGCCATGCACAAGGATCAACATTTTTCTTTTTTTAAGCTTTTTTTTTTTAAATTTTTTTAAATTTTTTTTTTTTTTTTTTTTTCAAGATTCGCCCATAAGGCAGGTGCTGTACAATAGGACACGAAGTCCCCTTTAAAATACATTACACCACTTCCCACCCAATAAGAAGGTTACCCAGTATACCCGACCCCTGATGTATTCCCAATATGAAAGCTTATCACTGACACTACACAAGCTTTCATATACTTGTCAGGTCTCAAGCGAGAGCTACTAGTGAGTACTAGGCTTAAGAAAGTGAACACTTTTCCTTTGTTTGTGATTCCGCATATTTTGTGTATTCGGACTGCAGAGAAAATGTAGAGTTCATTATTTATATAGTTCCTTCTTCGCTAACACCCCTCGGCATCACAGCTTGAGAGATGAGACTGAGAGTCTTTAAGTCCATAAGTACGCGCGCATAACACTTGTTTTCATCTCTATGCTTTTAGTACATTGTATTTTCTTGTACCCGAGAGAATGTTGTGAGCGGATTTTACTATTCCCCATAAACGACGTCGCAAACAAAAAGATTTGAGCCGACGGTAAAACGGCAAAATGGCGGATGATATTCCATATCGAACGTAAATTATGTTGATATCTAAGAAATATTTACAAAAATTAATACTCAAGTAATGCTAATATAAGACATATCTAACTTTTTTGAGAAAATAAATTTTGCCTTCAGTTCCCCTTTAAAAGAGGATATTTATTTCAACATATCGCGTAATATCCGCCAAAAGCGCCAAAAACGAGCTCTGATGAAGACTAGTATGGCTAGTCGAAATATTGTGCAAAATTAAATCCGAAATATTCTACGTCGTATTGGTTATTCTTCATTTAACCTATTTCTTTTGGATAGTTTGAATTTCAATTTTCGCTTTGGATTAACACTCTAATTTTATTTTAACCAAGCACAAACTATTAAAAACAAAGTAAGATGTCTGCTTAAAGCTGAGTTGGAGTCGGTACACAGTCATTCTCCTGCTTTTTGTTTCAAATTTGAGGTATAAATTACAGATCTAGCCCATGTGGACAGTTTTCAAATCAAAATTTCGCTTTGGATTAACACTCTAATTTCACTTTTACCGGTCAAAAACCATCACAAATAACTTGAACTCTTTGCTAAAGAAGTTTTAGCCTTGAACAAAACGTATTCTCCATGCTATTGGTTTTTGGCGCTCAATACGCGCGTTCGTAAAAAATCTTCTCTTAATAGAAAAACCTAAAAAATGGTTAAACGTTCAAACCGATTTTATAAATTCTACTAAAAAATGACGGAAATCACGGGCCGCTCAAATACCTGAGGTCATCGCTATTGTTTCAGTCATAATCGGCAATTACGTAATTGTAAAAGTATTTTTACGTTATGTAATAACCGCTTGTCAATAGACCTCTCAATAGAGTGATTGCGATAAACCCGTGAAATAGTTAGTAGACTATTATAGACACTTTATTTCCATTGTTTTCTTTTGTGAGTATTTGACTATTTCACACTAACACTCTAATTTTTATGTCACGGGTTTATCAGCAACCACTCTACAGTATACCAGACCAGTGGACACTAGAGGCTGAGAAACGCGGAAATGAATTGAACTACGAAATAACAATGCTTTTATTTCTTGAGTCGAAACTACAGCGAATAGAAAGCGAGTCATTTCGGAGAAGCGACCAATATATCATGATAAGCAATTTGATTGCAGTCTAATCAATCGATTGAACTCTGAACTGAAGCTGCGAAGAAAGAAGAAAAGTCCCGAATTCCAATATCAGGGCAATCAGTACTGAACTGATTTGGAGAAGATGAGCCGAGAGAGCAACGAGTTGAACCGCTCGGAATCAGCCCAACTCTTGAAGCAGTGAAGCAAGTACGCAATATACCGTTTCAATGTCTGAAAAAGCGAGCCACAAATTCCCACATGATTAAACTATTATTTTCAAACAATAACACTTACCGATTAGAACTTCATTCACACAGTTTTATTGAATATTGTCAAGATTTTTCAATCTCCAAGAAGTTAAAAATTCAGCAGACAATTTAACTTTCTTCCTGGCGTTATGGTTGTGTTAGCAACTGAATATCAACAACTTTTAAAAACATCAAAATTTAGAGTTTTTTGGGGTAATATAGTTCCTATGTACATATATACAATGCTTGTTTAGCATACTTTAGCGTCGTTGTACAAAGCTGTTATAAGTTTGTACAACTTGTTTATATGGATTAGTTGATCATTAACTAGTTGATGTTCGATCTGGACGGCACGGACAACAATGCAGTGGTCGCTCGCCGATCTATGTCAACATTAGAATCACAACTGAAATACCGTGTATTTTAAACGATACTTTCTTCTTCCTCATCGATTTAGAAACACTTTCTATGATTTCCTGCTCTGTGTTATACGTGTAGTATACGTGGTGTTCCCTGATGGTTCCAGGACGCCAGATACGATTGATATATTTTGAGTATATGGTCTCTTTGTTGGCATAATATACAGTAATATAACCACAACTTCAGACAATTACATGATGAAAGAGATCTGAGTTCATTTGAATTCCTCGTACTAGATCCAATGTGATTTGCGCCTTCGCTTCGAAGTTTTCAATCGCTGTAAATATTGTTCTTTCTGTCTCTCGAAGAAGAAGTCACCGGCGCCGTGTTTTATCAACAATGCGGCGCATTCAGTCTTTCCCGAGCGTATCGCTGTATTCAAAGGAGGCCAGCCTTCTTGATCACAGATATTAACATCGGCTCCATTCTCGATAAGTTTCGACAGCAATTCCAAATCTCCTTCAGCCACAACTTTATGAAGGAAGGGCAAGTTGTTGTCGTTTCTGCATCCATCATCAAAACTTCCTTTCTTGTTGTTTCCACCGGTGTTTGCTTCTTCGATTGCCGCGTTGGACTCGTCTTCACATTCTATGATGTCTGGTAGAGCTTGCTCCTGTTTCTCACGGGCGAACAACTGTTCTTGAAGGCTTACTTTTCTTCGTCGATGCATCATTTGAAATTCCAGGCAGTGTATGGAAATTGTCCGGTTTTAACAGCGTGTCGTCTCTTGTAGACAGCTCTACCGAGTGATGAATTGGGATCCGTGAATCAAAGCTTCTTTAAATCAGTTGTTGTCTAAATTATCAAAAAATGTACTCGGTGTCCTCTTTTCAAGTGTGTCCCAAGTTTGTGGAAAGAAGAACGTGCTACACGAGCCACAGCCTCTCGTCGACTGACATCCTGTGGTTATGTTCTAATTCGCTGATTACTCATGAGAGTTGTCCATCAAAGTAGCTTATTGTGCGATGCTAATGAGCAACGTTAAGATTAAATCCTTTCAAACGAACCAAACAGCTTTCAGAGACGCGATTAACACGCAAATAAAACTAGAACTTAGTTATTTTTAAGCACAGTTCTTTTTTAACGCATTTGGCTAATTTTAAGCACGAATTTCAACCGAATCGTGCGAAAACTCACTTCTCGAAATCCCCCGAGAGCATGTTGTCAGCATTTGCTTTTGTCTCGTCGTACGAGTAATCTATTGGCTCCGGAAACTTTTCCCGCCTATAGATTCACTCCATCTATTTGTTCCGCTAAGCCTCTGTAACTACAAGCGCTAAGTCACGAGCTAAATTTAGTTTTCCAAGTCGGCTGCCGAGAGCCGCAAGCTAGTAGCCCTCGGCGCGCGTGCTAAGAGATTTCACAAACGTCAAGACACCTACAGTAAAATATAATTAGCCGGGTTCTTCGAGCATGGATTAAGAATTGTTTTGTTTGAGATTAGAAGATGTTTTTGTGGCTTAGAGAGTCACTTTTCGGATCAAATCTCTTCAAAATGTATTCAAGTTGGTTAGAATATATAAGATTTTGTAAGTGAAAATTGATGCAACCCCTCTCATGTTGAAATTGAGCGAATGGCCTTCTCGATGACACCTTGCAGCACTTTGCACCCTTCTCGAATCATCGGTGCTAATGACAGTTGACGCTTGTGATTTTAAAGTTATTTTGACGTTGCTAGTAATTAAAACAAATAAATACTTTTTAGGTGAAGATTAAGGTTTCTAAAGCGAGCTTATTAATCACGTTCGTAGCTTAGAAGTGTGGGACAATGGATTTGGGTGTGTGACGTAGGTGTTGTAATTGTAAGGGATTGCGCCGAGAGATCTGGAAGCATCCACATGTCCTTTGTTCGTATTGTATTGTTCGTATTTCAATTAATCTTTATTGTTGGAAGTATAATAACATATTTTAGAGTGGGTGGAACAATAGCGAAGCACTTAAACGCGTAGTTGAGTTATGTTGAAATTATATGAGGAAATTGAGTAATTACATCAATTCATGTTATCGTTGCTATTCTGTCTTTGTTACTTCTATAGATAATGTGTCCATTCCTTTATCCATCTTCCCCTCCCCACCGACACCCCGGGATTTCCGAACTGATGGAACTGGCTCGAGTAGAATTTTCGGCCGATTTAATCCCCCGGAATTTGAGCGAAAATTGAATACTTTTTCCCGCCTAAAGTCCCATTCAATCCAATCTTTCAATACTGATTAAACTGTGTTATGATAATATTTTATTGTCATATTAATAATAGATGAAAAAAGCCGTTCCCGTTACTGTTATACTCGATAGATAGACAGATAAACTTCATCGAAAGTGTCGGGTACGTTAAGCCGCATCTACACGAACAAGTTTTCCTTGACAAGTTTTCCTTGACAAGGAAAAAATGATTTTTTTTTGTCATCTACACGAGCAAGTTTTCCTTGACAAGGAAAAATTGGCGATGTTTTTGTCGTCTACACGAGCAAGTCTTCCTTGTCAAGGAAAACTTGTCAAGGAAAACTTGTCAAGGAAAACTTGTCAAGGAAAATTTGCTCGTGTAGATGCGGCTTTATTTAGCTAAAACTAAGCTAATTGGGGACACTATAAAATAATGATAATAATAGTATAATTTAATGTAGGTACGAGTTATTTTTTTTTATGTTTTGAAGTGAATATATGATGAAACACAAGAGAGAGAAGTGGGTTGTTCTCAATGTGCTTTTCGACTCGTAAAACTGATGAGGATTTCGCTGAGTTTGCTAGTTCAAGTTTAGCCAGTTAGATACCGAACTCTTCAGCTCAGCTACGCCAAGCAGGCCATGTGTTTTCTATGTGCTGTCGTTGTAAAACTCTTATTTTAGTTCCTGAATCGTGCTCATTAAGGCCGATTTACACGGTATACAACTTTTGCCTACAAACATTGCATAAAACTTGCTCACGCCATGTTTACAACATGAGTTGTGTCGTCTAAATCAACCATACCACTTACTTACGACTCCTATGTCATGTTGTAAGCTAGTTGTATTCGATGGTTGTAGGTAAAAGTTGTACCGCGCCTTTAGAGAGAGTACAATGTCTTCCCGACATGTTTTTTTTTGTTTGCTTAAAAATTTGCCGCGCTTTGCCACGCGCGCGCGCCGTTGCCATAGAAACTTTTAAAATAGGTACAGTGCTCTCGTCCAATCACAATCGAGCATATTTGTCGACTGTAGAATGTATTTGGAAAGTGAGTTTGAAACGACTCATTAGAGGCATTTCCTACCTTATTTTCGTAGCACAGCTTTCTTTATTAGAAGTCTAAAAATCACCGTAAAAATACCATCTGTATTCAAGACGGAACGTGCTTGTTCCAAGTTTCATACTCTAAAAAAATACTATCTAGTTGTTGGTACTCATTAGATCAACAAAAAAGCAGGATTCGAACAGAGCAGCTAAATAAATACAGCTTCGCGTTTGCAAATGTTTACTTTTTGAACTTGTTTACACGCGCAAAGGATTATGGTTCAATGTACTGGCCCTCCACCTTTTTCTGACGATAGTTTTAGAAAGCGACCCGTCATATGTAAGGTGGTCGATTACGGGGAAGTGGTCGCTTACGGGGAGGTGGTCTTTTACGGGCAGGTGGTCGCTTACGGGCAGGTGGTCGCTTACGGGAGGTGGTCGCTTACGGGGAGGTGGTCGCTTACAGGAGGTGATAACTGTAGTGTAACACAGTTGAACCTCTCGAAAGCGACCACCCTTGTTCACAGGCGCCCAACCATTAAACAAAATATTTGTACACAAGCGTCTTTTTATGGGTTTCCTGTGGTAGAGCGCGCGCACAATATTTCTTATGTTGGGCTCCCTGTGCGTGTCCCGCAAGACGCGCCCGCAGAAATGCAGGGAGCCCAACATAATTCCGCGCTCTACCACAGGACACCCATCAAGAAGACGCGAGCATACAAATATATTTTTTATGAAAAAAAATAGTCTCAGAAGCAATGGTTGGGCTGCCTGTGCCTTGTTGTCAGGTAAGGCGGTCGCTTACAAGAGGTATTAATTACAGTGTTTGACTGAGATACAGTTGAACCTCTCGTTAGCGACCACCCTTGTTGTCAGATAAGGTGGTCGCTTATGGGAGGTGGTCGCTTACAAGAGGTATTAATTACAGTGTTTGACTGAGATACAGTTGAATCTCTCGTTAGCGACCACCCTTGTTGTCAGATAAGGTGGTCGCTTATGAGAGGTGGTTGCTTGCAAGAGGTAATAATTACAGTGTTTGACTTAGATACAGTCGAACCTCTCGTAAGCGACCACCCTTGTTGTCGTGTAACTGAGCCGCTTATGGGAGTATGCCTATTTTTGATCTGTTCACTCGACTCTCTCTCTCTCTTCCTCTCTCACGTTAACCAGTTAGAAGCTGTGTTGTCAGTTCACAGGCAACCCAAGCAATACATTTGTGGAGTGTACGAACGTGATTTACAGTAAATGTATGGGGCGAAAATATCGTAAAAGTGGTTTGTAATAAACTTGACTAACCTTTGTCTGTAGTTGTTTTTGCCGATATTATGTAGATCCTTTCTAGCTGGTTTTTAGCCGTTTTAAGGTTTTTTTCATAATATCAAAAACAACTACAGACATGCAAAGGTTAGTCAAGTTTATTACAAACCAATTTTACGATATTTTCGCTCCATACATTCACTGTAACTCACGTTCGTACACTCCACAAATGTATTGCTTGGGCTGCCTGTGGTCAGACACGGTTCGATTGAGACCAAATCTATCTAAGCAATTCCTTAGTTATCAAATTAATTATTTAGCAGTTTTGACTAGTAATTTTCTCATCAGGTGAAGCGATAACAGTTATCTTAAAAACGTTTTCTTGTGAATACTGAATACTGCACAGTACGTATTTATATAAAGAGTTTATTTTTGACTGTATTATATGGTACTGAACGGTGTTACAACAGTTGGTTTAAGCCGAATCAGTACATGAGCAAATTTTCCTTGACAAGGAAGACTTGCTCGTGTACGTAGACAACAAAAACATCGCCAATTTTTCCTTGTCAAGGAAAACTTGCTCGTGTAGATGACAAAAACATCGGCAATTTTTCCTTGTCAAGGAAAACTTGTTCGTGTAGACGACAAAAACATCGCCAATTTTTCATTGTCAAGGAAAACTTGTTCGTGTAGATGACAAAAACATCGCCAATTTTTCCTTGTCAAGGAAAACTTGCTGCTCGTGTAGATGACAAAAACATCGCCAATTTTTCCTTGTCAAGGAAAACTTGTCAGGGAAAACTTGTTCGAGTAGATGCAGCTTTAGTCTTGTTTTGCTCGTGTAGATGAAAAAAACATCGCCAATTTATCACAACTTGTCAAGGAAAACTTGCTCGTGTAGATGTTCAATATTCATCGCCTATTTTTAACTAGCTGTATCTAAAATTATTACCTCACTAACTCAAACATTTTCTATTTAATATATATATGTACATCATATGTCATATTAGGACTGCTTCCGTCCGTCAAAAAATGTAAATAATATAACTAATTTGTTGATTTGATATTTACGGGTGGAAACGGTGACGACGAAGCCACGATTTTTCTGGATCAAATTGGACTCGGTAAAGCCTCAAATTCTGCTATAAAGGTATTAATGTTTGTCTTTTAAGTCGATTGACTGTTGCTTCGCGTGTATAGGGAGGGATAGTAGACAAAACAGAAAAATGCATGCATGGATGGAAAGGAAAAAATGGGTTGAACGTGCGTTAACTGACTGAAAATAAAATCGGATTTTTTTTGTCTGAAGTTTTACAATAAGCAATTTTTTGGTAGTTTATTTATTGATAGCAATTCTGAAGTAAAATTCAAACTTGACTTCAAAAGGGAGAAATTTATACGAAGTGAGTTTGAGAGCCGCATTTGGCTGAGCTCCGTTAGCTCCAGCCTTCAATGAAACTCAATTTCTATCGATCATTCCATCTTCAAAGTGTTCGACAAGTGAATCGAAAAGTTTGGGTACAGTAGTGAATCCATTTTTTACTGGGAAAGATAACGATATCTTTTTTTTAATGTAGTTTCTTTTATCATCAAAAACAGAGCCATTATATATTAACTTCCGTTGCTATGAGCAACAAACGACTGTAAATCTCCAACCAGTTTCCTAAATAAATTAGTGCGAAATTCGGTTGCAAATCCTTTCTAAAATCACAAAAATAGGCATAGAATCGTCCTTTTCTAGTGGATTCAATTATACAGCGAATTGAATTAACTATTTTTGAAGTTATTTTTCACTAACAGAAATGTAAACATCGCCTCCAAGCGACAAATAATGGAAACAAGTTTTCAGACTGTTAACGATATGTCCGCTTAGATTTATTGCTTTTTAAAAAAATTTTAGTTCGTTTAAATTACAAATTTGAACTCAAATTATTGCTTTAGAATGTTCACCGTTATATTCCCAGCTGACAGAGTCTTCTCTTCTCTTCCTCGGAGCAAAGGCGACTCCTCTGTCAGCCGGGAAAACGTCACGTTATAGCTTCAAGCTGTGACACGAAAATTTTGACAAAAAAAACAAATGATCATTCACGGTTTAAAGTTGGGGTTTAGAGTAATTATATAGACGTCAGTTTAGGCGGCTTGTAAATAATATACGTTAATTCAAGAGTGTTCATTTGGTTAAACGATCTGTATATACAAAACACGAAAACAATAAATAAACGAGATTCTACCTGTAAACAAACTCATCAGTTAAAGACGATTTTGTCTTGATGACGTTTCTGTCGTAGCGCGTTACCGCTGAGCGTAAGCACTAATTGGAAGAGGCGTTATTTCACTGTGAAAACGTCGGGCTTGACGCAAGCATAAGCACAAGTACAAGAGGCCTTATTTCACTTTGAAAACAGGCCTGACGCAAGCATAAGCACAAGCACAAGAGGCCTTATTTCACTTTCAAAACAGGCCTGACGCAAGCATAAGCGCAAGCACAAGAGGCCTTATTTCACTTTCAAAACAGGCCTGACGCAAGCATAAGCGCAAGCACAAGAGGCCTTATTTCACTGTGAAAACAGGCCTGACGCAAGCATAAGCACAAGCATAAGAGGCCTTATTTCACTTTGAAAACAGGCTTGACGCAAGCATAAGCACAAGCACAAGAGGCCTTATTTCACTGTGAAAACAGGCCTGACGCAAGCATAATCACAAGTACAAGAGGCCTTATTTCACTTTGAAAACTGACGAGTCTGACGCAAGCATAAGCACAAGCACAAGAGGCCTTATTTCACTTTGAAAACAGGCTTGACGCAAGCATAAGCATAAGCACAAGCACAAGAGGCCTTATTTCACTTTGAAAACAGGCCTGACGCAAGCATAAGCACAAGCGCAAGCATAATCAAAAGGATAAACGAACATTGTTTTTTCATTTTTTTTTCCAGCCGATTTGTCAGTCAAACACACAATTATCACCTCTTATAAGCGACCATCTTCCATAAGTGACCACCTTCCACCTTATCTGACAACAAAGGTGGTCGCTTTCGAGAGGTTCGCTGTTTCAACGAACTAGTTGCTGGCCTCGTTGTACCGAGGCGATTTTATATTTTACGCCCACTTCAAGATGGCGGATATTTCCGAGATGGCCTGGAATCTACTAATATGAGCAGCTCAACTTCCGGTGAATCGTATTATTTGCACATAGAGTTCAGTATTCTTGTCATTTTCTTTGTTTTCTTCGATAAATGTTGAAGGTTATACATATTTGGAGGAGAAATCGTATGTATTTATTGTCTGAAATAAAACGATCCATTGTGATAAAGTTGGAGCTTTATTTTCGACTCTCATTTGCTACCGTATTCGTACGCGAGTAGAATTTTAAATCCCAATGCGAAGTCATACAAGCGGTAAGTATTGTAAGACAACTATAAACATCAAGACAGCGGCATAAGATAGACACACACGCTTTATCGTGGAAAAATTCGACTCATACGAATAACAAATGAGATTCGGCGTACGGCAGTCTGATGTGTCACGCCATAATTAAATTTATTCAGTCTCGTATACTGTGCCCAGCGTAAACCAAAACTTGGCATCGAAATTTATAAAGCTGTTCTGAATCGCATTGTACGTCTTAACAAAGATAGGATAGTTTGGATTCAATACGTTTCCGTCAACTTTCCATAAAATCATAAAAATAATCGACTCAACGGTACGAATAACAAAATCAGAGTCGGCGTACGGTTACCGTACGAATAGCCACTACATATTTTCATTTACTTACTGGCTATCCAACGGATTGTTCCCCTTAAAACACTTTAACAAAGATCCAGCTTTATTTGAAAGTTTCTACTCATCGATCACTGCGGTAAAACGCTTGCTTTTTAGTGGGCGTAAAGTGTGAGCTCACTTCGCATTTTACGCCCACTAAAAAGCAAGCGTTTTACCGCAGTGATCGATGAGTAGAAACTTTCACATCAAGCTGGATCTTCTTTAAAGTGTTTTGAGGAGAACAATCCGTTAGATAGCCATGCAGTAAGTGAATGAAAATAAGCTCCAACTTCATCACAATTGGATAGTTTTATTTCAGACAATAAATACATACAATTGCGGCTTGTTTGACACGATTTCTCCGCCAAATATGTATAACCTTCAACATTTATTGCAATTGCAGTTTAGCCAACAAAGAAATTGCCAAGAATTACTCTATGTGAACTCGAAGAAAATACGAAGACGATTCACCGGAAGTTGAGCTGCTCATATTAGTAGATTTCAGGCCATCTCGGCCATATCCGCCATCTTGAAGTGGGCGTAAAATATAAAATCGCCCGACGCCGAGTCGGGAGCATATCATACAATTATCAAGAGTTCCAGACTTCCGGTACGCGCGCAATGCATTGTGAGATTATTACAAAGGAAAAGTGAGCACCAAGTGAGCAAAAACATAGCTTGGGCTCCCTGTGTCTAGAATTGGTGCTCACTTTTCCTTTGTAATAATCTCATCTCATCTCATGTCATGTGTTCCGGCTAAATTGAAGAATCGTTGTCGGGTTCAAAATCATAGAACATAGAAGCTAAGACCGCTAGGATGCATGGGTAAGCGGTAAATGAGTAAAATAACGTCGCTTATTCGTAATTTATTTCCCGAATATGTGTAGAATTTTAATATATCTCGCAAAGCACATTTATTTTAGCTACTCGGCTATTTGGAGGTTATTTGAATTTTCCCACGTAATAATAGACCTTTTTACCCGGATACGGCGGCCATATTGAATTATGGGATGCCCAGGGTGCAAGCTAGTAACCATTTGGCCATGAAAAACTACGAAAACCTAATTTAAAGCAATGAATTTGTACAAAATTATACAACAATACACAACACATGTTGATATTAAGTCATACAACACTATGGTTAGCGTGACATAGAAAAATAATATATTGACGCGACTCCACACTGTACAGTTTTTTGGGCCATTTGCACCCTGAGCATCCCATAATGTTTTAGCCAAAACAATAGAATCCAAAAATGGCCGGTAAAAAGGTCTATTAATTGAAAATAAAGTGATTGATCCAAACACTGCTCGTGTATAGAATCTGTCCGAGTGGAATCGGTGAAGTTATAATGACCGCATCTAAAGCACAGTTTTCTAAAATATTCAGATATACAAAACTAACATAACAAATAAAACTATTAATTCAGCATTGCGGGTGGTAGAAATGACGTCACTTGTGACGTCAATAAACGGAACGGACGCTTCAAAGACGTCGGTGCCATTCAATAACCCTCAACCAACTTAAACACCTCAGGCTTTTTCACAATATTTTAATAAACTTTTAAGCCTTTAATGCTGAATTTTCGATGAATTTGTCTAGCAATTTTTAAAACTCTCTGTCTCACGCCTAGGTAAATATTTACCGTATCAAACTATTTGTAACGGTATATAAAGTATTCAATATGTTTACAAGTGCTAAACATAGCTAATTCCGCTCTCTTCAATCTACCAAGTACTCAATTTGAAAAGCACTTACAGACGGCACAAAGGCTTTCGCAAAGTGCATTTAAATTAGGGTCGCAAATAGCTCCATGATAATTCTCTCCTTTTTCGGCGTTGGATTTGCGTAAAGTTACATATGGTGAGTTTGCAATTCCATTTAGGACAACTTCTAACTCCTACTTCTTAGTATTCCTGACAGACTCGTGGCTGTTTATCTTGCTCCAATAAGCTAGAGAGCCATAGAAAAGTTAGCGAAGTTGTAAAGTCAGAAAGGCTTTGTTTAGGCGAGCATTTCAATGGACTAATTTGGCCGTTGTTATTACTTCGCATTGTCATTCCAAACTTTTGTTTTTGCAGTGTTTTGAAGCTACTAAATTTAAAACAATCTGAGTTGGAGGTAGAACAGCTTTACACTATTCTAAGTACGACTATTAATGACAGCTCGCTTCGTTGTGAAACACAGCCAAAGTTGCCGAGCGGCCGAGAAAGAGTTGACGGATAACCGGCAGAACTGACTACTGCTCAGAGCTCTTCGAACAACTAATTCAAAGACAAGGTTAGTAAACAGCTTATGTTTAGAGTCAACGATGTTCTCGCGTACCGTTTGGAAGTGATCCTAATTTTATTTTCTTCGCGGGAAGTTTTCTAGTTTCTTCGTCGTGTTGATATGAAATTTGCCTGAGCTAACTGAACTCGAAACCGCTGAATTCAATGTTGCTCTCTCTAGGCTTCATAGTTGTAGACTTGTATCAGTGGATTGCAAAGCCGTAAGTTTACAGTAATTTCGCCGCTCAATGATTGAGCAAATATATAAACAAACTTTATATGGAGTATAAATTAGATATTTGTTCGAACAACTGTACTTCATATCAGCTCGACAAGTTAGGCTTGTTGGACGAGAAAAGAGAGTAACAAGGACTCGCTTGGGAAATATTTTGTCAAAGCAAAAATAACTGAGGTATTTTTTACATGTTTACTGTGATAATTATCCAGTTCGGTTCATTGCCATTTTTATTTACATAATGATCATGACGTCATAATTGTGGAGACCCACCCTGATTAGGTCCTTTTTACCGAATATAGTCCCTTAGCCATCAGCCAGTTAAGTTAAACTTCGTCTAACTAAAGTTTTGGTTCGTTGTGTGAAATCCTCCGCTATTTCAACTTCGCGTGTGTGACGTCATTAAATTCAAGATGGCGGCCTCTGATTTGGAGGCTAAACTTATATAGATTTATTTGAGCGCTGGAGAGCTATACGGAGGTTACTGTTGGACTTTATGTAGATCAGGCTTACTTAATTCAGGCTTACTCGTAATTGATGGTTTTCACGTGACGTCATGGCGGCCATGTTGGACATGTTGGATCCCGACAACGAAGCATTCCTCATTAGCTTCTCTTGTTTGTACCACCAACATGGTTGCACGTGACGTCATGGCGGCCATGTTGGTTCCCGATAACGAAGCATTCCTCATTAGCTTCTCTTGTTTGTACCACCAACATGGTTGCACGTGACGTCATGGTGGCCATGTTGGATCCTGATAACGAAGCATTCCTCATTAGCTTCTCTTGTTTGTACCACCAACATGGTTGCACGTGACGTCATGGCGGCCATGTTGGATCCCGATAACGAAGCATTCCTCATTAGCTTCTCTTGTTTGTACCACCAACATGGCCGCTGCGTCTCTGTACTTTAAATCTCCAGGGAATGATTGCAAACCAGCATTATACGATAAACATGTATTGCTACCTCATTTTTGAGGTCCTAAAATCTAAAGTGATGCATCTTTTTGTCAGTGTGTTCTGAATCGTTTTGTTTACCTGAGCCGGACGCGATCAAGAAAACGTCTGGTAAGCGGTCTCACAGTGCAAAATTAATTTGTTAATTTTCGAAATACCTCAAGTAAGTAATTAGCCATTTCAAAAACGAGTGGAGGACTGGGAGCGAGTTTTTATAATTAATCTAATTAAGAAATGAACCCCATCACAAGAAAGAGCATATCAGAATTAGTAAGTTTCAGGAGTTTGATAGGGTTTGGACAAGTAGCAACTGAACTGCAGACATTCAAAAACTGCAAAAATTACAAAGAAATGTATGGCTATACCGTGGGACACTTGCCCCCTGTAACATACATTTCTTTGTAATTTTTGCGATGTTTGGAAAGCTGTTACTCGTTCAATATCTAACTAAACCTATCGAAACTTTGTAAACTTACTAATTCTGACATGCTCTTTCTTGTGTTGGGGTTCATTTTGTAATTAGATTAATTCTAAAATAATTTTAGGTAATTAATAATAATAATTAAGTAATACTCCAGTTTCGAGTTGTTTAGATACCGCTGTACTCCTTGACAAAAGACACATTTGCTCAGGCTTAGCCTCAATTCAGTGTAAATTATGCACAAATACCGACGAGAACGCGAAAAAGTGTTGACATTCAACAATAGAAACCATTTTTAATTGCACGGGTTTATTCTCTGGATTGAGGCTAAGCCTGAGCAAATGCGTCTTTTGTCAAGGAGTACAGCGGTGCGTAAACCTCGAAGCTGGAGTATTTTAAAACTTGACTGTCTATTGATGTAAATCTAGAATAATATTTGTAATGTATAATAAAGTTTGTTATTCAAAAAAAAAAAAAAAATTGACTGACTATCTTTTCTCTGTTTTTCTGATAAAGGTATAGTTATTGTTAATAATGGAGCTAAAGGAACCAGTCCCAGACCCCCGAATGCGCTCCAATTCACAGCCCAACGCACTCGCCATAGCACAAGGCTTCCGACGACCGCAAACGACCAACCACCCAACAACTACGCCGCCATCCAAAGCCGAAAACCAAAAGGCAGACAGCCCAGTCCCATCCATTCTTCTAGAAGGCGAGGTTCTCGACGTTGATGAACCAGACGTTCCCGAAATGCACCGCGTGGTCTCAGCAGGAAATCTCCAACGACTCAAAGAGTTGATAGAGTCTGGGGAGAGTGTAAATGCCCCTGATTTGGACGGGTGGCCGCCCCTTCACACGGCGATCAAAAGTGGAAACTACGATTGCGCCCAGTTGTTGATCAAGAATGGGGCGACGGACTTTTTTGAGAGGCAGCAGGAAGAGTACCGAACTAGATTAAATATTTCGGCGAGAGCAAGAAAAGGACGCCTGTACTCGTTTTAAGCATTGGAAAAAATGCGCGCTCTTCAAATCTTGGAAATGAAAAAAAAATTGAAGCAAAAAAAAATTTGACAAATATTAATTTATTTCCAATGAATTTCAAAGATTTGAAGAGCGCGCGCATATTTGCTACTGGTGAAGATCAGAGAAATTTGCCAAAGTAATTCTAAACGTAATTCTGAACGAGTAGTTTTACATTCGGCCGTCATTTTAACGCGCTCAGTTAATGACTAAATGTTTCCATGGAAAACGTCAATAAACGATAATTTCATTACAGAACCTCAAGATATCTTCAAACCAAATTTTGTCTCTCCTTTTGTATATTTAGGAAATGCATTTTCCTTGATCTTCGTGCGAAACATCGATAAAGCGACATACACTAGTGATTATAGCGAAATATAACGTACTTTTTGACCAATCAGAGCGCGCACATCTACAATACAATACAATACATACAGCTTATTTGATGTTTGACAGATAATACGCGCGGATATTTTACGAGTTGAGTAGTATTTTTCTGAGCCCGTAGGGCGATATTTTTTGGGCATATTTTGCGTGTTCTCTTGCCCTTATATGGTAAAATGACGCACGAGTGGAATAATAAAATAGTTTATTTCAACACGTGTCGTCCAGGAGCGCGAAGCTCGTTCAAAATACGAACGTGCAGTATATAATAATCTAATTACATAATAAAGTTAAGAATTAATTATCTCTATAATCACCTGCGTAATTATACTAAAAACTAATTAGTGCTAATTAACGCCAATGAAAGAATAGAAAACAAAAGACATTTAGCTATTTAGTGCTATTTAAAGTTAGCATCTTTTCACGGTTTTAGTGTTTGCACTCTTTTTAACATGATCGACCTCCCAAAGTGTCTGTTGTCTTACGAAAGGGTGAACCCTCTTAAATCCTCCTCCTCCTTAAGTATTTCAATATAAAGATGACATGCAGTGCTTTGTTAAGCAGCTCCTTGGACGCTTATTAATGTTTGAGAGTTATTCTTGGTTTTCACCTACTTCATCGAAAATTTTCCCAGGACTTACTGAACAAAACCTTCATAGGCCGAAAGAGCAGCCAAAACCACATATCTCAGCCGAAGCTTTAGTTAAAAGAAGTTTTAGATACGAAGATATGAGCGATCGTTTATGCTCATAATTTAGTTAAAATGTATGGGTCCGCCATGTTGGTGTCGCAGCGAGCGACACCAACATGGCGGCCAAATCACGAAGACTGAAAATCATGTTTAATTGCAAATACTTCAATTTTTCAATAGCTATATTCATCAAAATAAAGTTACCCATCATCTACAAAGTTAAAATCGTATTATTTCTATGGCTTTTGAAAATGCGTGACTGTATTGCGTGACAGAATTTGACTCGCAATAAAACGAAAACCAAACATCTAAATTACAAAATTATTTTGGTAAGAATTTTCTTATAACGATATAAACAACATATCCAACAAACAGTTTTGTGAGGTGAATAGTTTGGATTTTAGCTTTTTGACGACGTCATGTGTAAACCAGGCGCTTGTTGGACGGAAGAGGCGCTTCACCCAGAGATGTGTTAATTCAGTTTTATGACCTCATAAAACTTCAAAATCATAGAAGTTAATTATATATATATACTCCGACGAAGGGCTAAGGCTCGAAACGTCAGTAAAGTTAAGTAGTCTTTCTTACGGTGTTATAGATTTCCTTTAACCATTGAATTTATCATTATACACCGACGCAGCCCATACTAGTGTACTCGCTAGTAAAGTTAAGTACTCTCTTTTTTACGGTGTTATATATTTCCTTTACCACTGAATTTATCGTTATACACCGACGCAGCCCATACTAGTGTACTCACTAGTAAAGATAAGTACTCTTTTTTACGGTGTTATAGATTTCCTTTATATTTCTATTGTATATTATTTGAGGACCTCCCTGAAAACCACGTTATGTGATGGGCGCTTCCTCCTTAAAGATTAAATATTATTATTATTATTATTATTATTATTATTATTATTATTATTTAGCCATTGAATTTATCATTATACACCGACGCAGCCCATACTAGTGTACTCACTAGTAAAGATAAGTACTCTTTTTTATGGTGTTATAGATTTTCTTTAACCATTGAATTTATCATTATACACCGACGCAGCCCATACTAGTGTACTCGCTAGTAAAGATAAGTACTCTTTTTTACGGTGTTATAGATTTTCTTTAACCATTGAATTTATCATTATACACCGACGCAGCCCATACTAGTGTACTCACTAGTAAAGATAAGTACTCTTTTTTATGGTGTTATAGATTTTCTTTAACCATTGAATTAATCATTATACACCGACGCGCAGCCCATACTAGTGTACTCGCTAGTAAAGTTAAGTACTCTTTTTTACGGTGTTCTAAATTTCCTTTACCACTGAATTTATTATTATGCACTGACGCAGCCCATGCTAGTGTACTCGCTAGTAAAGTTAAGTACTCTTTTTTACGGTGTTATAGATTTCCTTAACCATTGAATTTATCATTATACACCGACGCAGCCCATACTAGTGTACTCACTAGTAAAGATAAGTACTCTTTTTTATGGTGTTATAGATTTTCTTTAACCATTGAATTTATCATTATACACCGACGCGCAGCCCATACTAGTGTACTCGCTAGTAAAGTTAAGTACTCTTTTTACGGTGTTCTAAATTTCCTTTACCACTGAATTTATTATTATGCACTGACGCAGCCCATGCTAGTGTACTCGCTAGTAAAGTTAAGTAGTCTTTTTTACGGTGTTATAGATTTCCTTTAACCATTGAATTTATCATTATACACCGACGCAGCCCATACTAGTGTACTCGCTAGTAAAGTTAAGTACTCTTTTTACGGTGTTCTAAATTTCCTTTCTTTGCACTGACGCAGCCCTGCTAGTGTACTCGCTAGTAAAGTTAAATACTCTTTTTTACGGTGTTATAGATTTCCTTTAACCATTGAATTTATCATTATACACCGACGCAGCCCATACTAGTGTACTCGCTAGTAAAGATAAGTACTCTTTTTTACGGTGTTATAGATTTCCTTTAACCATTGAATTTATCATTATACACCGACGCAGCCCATACTAGTGTACTCGCTAGTAAAGTTAAGTACTCTTTTTTACGGTGTTATAGATTTCCTTTAACCATTGAATTTATCATTATACACCGACGCAGCCCATACTAGTGTACTCGCTAGTAAAGTTAAGTACTCTTTTTACGGTGTTCTAAATTTCCTTAACCACTGAATTTATTATTATGCACTGACGCAGCCCATACTAGTGTACTCGCTAGTAAAGTTAAGTAGTCTTTTTTACGGTGTTATAGATTTCCTTTAACCATTGAATTTATCATTATACACCGACGCAGCTCATACTAGTGTACTCGCTAGTAAAGTTAAGTACTCTTTTTACGGTGTTCTAAATTTCCTTTACAACTGAATTTATTATTATGCACTGACGCAGCCCATACTGGTGTACTCGCTAGTAAAGTTAAGTAGTCTTTTTTACGGTGTTATAGATTTCCTTTACAACTGAATTTATTATTATGCACTGACGCAGCCCATACTAGTGTACTCGCTAGTAAAGTTAAGTACTCTTTTTACGGTGTTCTAAATTTCCTTTACAACTGAATTTATTATTATGCACTGACGCAGCCCATACTAGTGTACTCGCTAGTAAAGTTAAGTAGTCTTTTTTACGGTGTTATAGATTTCCTTTAACCATTGAATTTATCATTATACACCGACGCAGCCCATACTAGTGTACTCGCTAGTAAAGATAAGTACTCTTTTTTACGGTGTTATAGATTTCCTTTAACCATTGAATTTATCATTATACACCGACGCAGCCCATACTAGTGTACTCGCTAGTAAAGATAAGTACTCCTTTTTTACGGTGTTATAGATTTCCTTTAACCATTGAATTTATCATTATACACCGACGCAGCCCATACTAGTGTACTCGCTAGTAAAGATAAGTACTCCGTTTTTACGGTGTTATAGATTTCCTTTACCACTGAATTTATTATTATACACCGACGCAGCCCATACTAGTGTACTCGCTAGTAAAGATAAGTACTCTTTTTTACGGTGTTATAGATTTCCTTTACCATTGAATTTATCATTATACACCGACGCAGCCCATACTAGTGTACTCGCTAGTAAAGTAAGTACTACTCTTTTTTACGGTGTTATAGATTTCCTTTACCACTGAATTTATTATTATACACCGACGCAGCCCATACTAGTGTACTCGCTAGTAAAGATAAGTACTCTTTTTTACGGTGTTATAGATTTCATTTAACCAGAATTTATCATTATACACCGACGCAGCCCATACTAGTGTACTCGCTAGTAAAGTTAAGTACTCTTTTTTACGGTGTTATAGATTTCCTTTAACCATTGAATTTATCATTATACACCGACGCAGCCCATACTAGTGTCTCGCTAGTAAAGATAAGTACTCTTTTTTACGGTGTTATAGATTTCCTTTAACCATTGAATTTATCATTATACACCGACGCAGCCCATACTAGTGTACTCGCTAGTAAAGATAAGTACTCCGTTTTTACGTTGTTATAGATTTCCTTTACCACTGAATTTATTATTATACACCGACGCAGCCCATACTAGTGTACTCGCTAGTAAAGATAAGTACTCTTTTTTACGGTGTTATAGATTTCCTTTAACCATTGAATTTATCATTATACACCGACGCAGCCCATACTAGTGTACTCGCTAGTAAAGATAAGTACTCTTTTTTACGGTGTTATAGATTTCATTTAACCAGAATTTATCATTATACACCGACGCAGCCCATACTAGTGTACTCGCTAGTAAAGTTAAGTACTCTTTTTTACGGTGTTATATATTTCCTTTAACCATTGAATTTATCATTATACACCGACGCAGCCCATACTAGTGTTCTCGCTAGTAAAGATAAGTAGTCTCTTTTTTACGGTGTTATAGATTTCCTTTAACCATTGAATTTATCATTATACACCGACGCAGCCCATACTAGTGTTCTCGCTAGTAAAGATAAGTACTCTTTTTTACGGTGTTATAGATTTCCTTTAACCATTGAATTTATCATTATACACCGACGCAGCCCATACTAGTGTACTCGCTAGTAAAGATAAGTACTCCGTTTTTACGGTGTTATAGATTTCCTTTACCACTGAATTTATTATTATACACCGACGCAGCCCATACTAGTGTACTCGCTAGTAAAGATAAGTACTCTTTTTTACGGTGTTATAGATTTTCTTTAACCATTGAATTTATCATTATACACCGACGCAGCCCATACTAGTGTTCTCGCTAGTAAAGTTAAAAGTACTCTTTTTTACGGTGTTATAGATTTCCTTTACCACTGAATTTATCATTATACACCGACGCGCAGCCCATACTAGTGTACTCGCTAGTAAAGCTAAGTATTGTTTTTTTTACGGTGTTATAGATTTCCTTTAACCATTGAATTTATCATTATACACCGACGCAGCCCATACTAGTGTACTCGCTAGTAAAGATAAGTACTCCGTTTTTACGGTGTTATAGATTTCCTTTACCACTGAATTTATTATTATACACCGACGCAGCCCATACTAGTGTACTCGCTAGTAAAGATAAGTACTCTTTTTTCCATTTCTAAATCATAGGAAATGCAAAGCAAAATGCAAAAATATATAAACAATTAAACAAAATTTATCATTAAAAAATCATAAAAAAATAAAATTACTGGAGTTAAGAAAGCTTTATGTGAAATGGTTATGTTGTGCGCGCAAACGACTTGCCGTGCGTCCGTCAACGGCTTTTGTTGGAGGGAAAGCCCAACATTAAAAAAGACACAGGGAACCCAACATAAAAAAAAACACAGGAAGCTCAACTTTAAAAAAGACACAGGAAGCCCACCTTAAAAAAGACACAGGAAGACCAACTTTAAAAAAGACACAGGAAGCCCAACTTTAAAAAAGACACAGGAAGACCAACTTTTAAAAAAATACAGGGAGTCCAGCTTTAAAAAAAATACAGGGAGTCCAGCTTTAAAAAAGACACAGGGAGCCTAACTTTAAAAAAGACACAGGAACCCCAACTTTAAAAAAGACACAGGAAGCCCAACTTTTAAAAAAGACACTGGAAGCCCATCTTTAAAAAAAAGACACTGGAAGCTCATATTTAAAAAAGACACAGGAAGCCCAGCTTTAAAAAAGACACAGGGAACCTAACTTTAAAAAAGACACAGGGAACCTAACTTTAAAAAAGACACATGAAGCCATCTTTAAAAAAAGACACAGGAAGCCCAACTTTAAAAAATACTATAGCAGGTACGTAATAGGTCCGTAATAGGCTCGTGGCAAGGGGAAGGTATTGGGGGACACAATATGACGAGGGGCGAAGTTGCAAGCTCCTAGGGGGTGCGGGGACATGCTTCCCCGAAAATCTTTGAGCTGATAGTATAGTGTCTCTGAAATAGCATTTCCTGCCTTCTGAGAGCAGTTTACAGCAAATTTAAACTGACAGAAAATTGATCTTGTGGCCGAATCGTACATGTAAATAAATTATTTTTACTTAACAAATGTATATATGTATAATATTTATATTTACTTTTTTCTATATATTTTATTTTTTTATATTTAGTTGTAAAACCACATACAGTCAATCCAAAAACGGTTGTCCGCAAATCTACGCTTATACATTTATACTGTAAGTACCTTAATAACAATGCTTTTGGCCAATATTATTATGGATTCTTGTGGAAATATATTTTTCTTATACCTCACACTGCAAGTACAGATGACACAAGAAACTGGAACGATTGAGCAGTGAGAGGAAATATATATTTTTTAATTGTATAGAAATTTGGTGTGTCGATTAAAAATTAAGTTATTCCAAATTTAAAATATATTTCGTCCTGCTCAATTGTTCCAAAAGCATTGTTATTTGGGTATTTACATATAAATGTATAAAGCCGAATCTAGCTACACCAGCAAATTTTCCTTGACAAGTTTTCCTTGACAAGGAAAACTTGCTCGTGTAGACGACAAAAACATCGCCAATTTTTCCTTGTCAAGAACCGACATATTATTATATTATTATTAAGGAAAACTTGTCAAGGAAAACTTGCTCGTGTAGATGACAAAAAATTGTCAATTTTTCCTTGTCAAGGAAAACTTGCTCGTGTAGATGACAAAAAATTGTCAATTTTTCCTTGTCAAGGAAAACTTGTCAAGGAAAACTTGCTCGTGTAGGTGACAAAAAATTGTAAATTTTTCCTTGTCAAGGAAAACTTGTCAAGGAAAACTTGTTCGTGTAGATGCGGCTTAAATGTACTAGTTGCGGACAACCTTTTTTGGCTTGACTGTATGTAAACGCTCGCTCCGCGTCAATATTGTAGTATGTGTGTGTACACACAGAATTTACTTCCGGTATTGGTCATTGACTCGATCAAAATGAGATCACCGTCAGCTGGCCGGGCTCTGGCTGTTCGAAACGGGTTGTGAGATCACCTTGGTTTGTGTCGTATTGAACGTGCAGGAATCCCTGCGCTTCGATAAATATTTAATTTAATGTATGAGAGAGTTCTCCAAAGTGGAAAAAATAGATTATAGTGAAATCACGTTTTAACCGATTTTTACAATGTGACAACAAAAATTTAACATTGGTGAATCGGGCTTTTTTTGTGAACTTGCTCAAAAATGAAAAAAGTCGACTGAGGTCGTTCACGAAGTTTAAGTAATCATCCATGCAAGAACTAGGCAGCAGTTTTCATTGTTCTTTGAATATCAGCTGGCATTCACAAACATAGAATAATGATAATTTTAAGGATACCAAAAGAGAGGATGACACATAATAATATTTCAATGTAAAAATAAAGGTAATCAATTATTTCGGTTAAAATTTACGGGAAATGTTTGATATCTAACCAATCAGTTGCGAACAGCCCAAGACAATAGCAAAGAATATTGCTTATTTTACAAGGTTTCCCACATACAATTTGTTTTAAAATTGGCATATGACGCCAATGGATAACAGACAACTTGACATCTCTGGCTGTTCGAAACAAATCGGAGTATGTATATCTTATACCTAACCTTTTTGCCAATTTTCATGTTTAAGCCAATGGGATCACTAGTTTTAACAATAGAAAATATAAGCATTCCATCGTGCATTTTTCAGCTGCCTAGTTTTTACGTGGACCATTACTTTTAAAATGAACTCTCAAAAATTAAACTGAAGTTTTTTTTCTGGAGAATTAGGGAGTTCTAATAGTGGATCGAACTGAACTATTTTAAGCGTCTGGTTGAGGATGACACATAATAACAACAATGTAACAATAAAGGTAACACAATTACGACAAAGAAGAAGAAGACTAAAAAGAAGAACAGCCCAAGACAATAGCAAATAACTACTACTGATCTACACGGTTTTTTATGAACTGGAAAAATATCACAGTTGACTGCACTATATAACAAAAACTTTATATGAAATAATATGAAATTTTATTTATACACATTCATTGTGTTAATTATAATATTTTTGTGTGAAATCTTTTAACAATGACTTATTTATATTCCCTCTTTCTCTCTTTACCATTGTTATATTGTTATCCATTGGCCTGCCTAGATTAGTTACTATTATTTTGAACAACAACTATTGAACTGATATATTATATTCCCTCTGGTTCTCTTTTTATTGTTATATTGTTATCCATTGGCCTGTCTAGATTAGTTACTATTATTTCAATGAAAACAACAACTATTGACTACATATGAACTTAAAATCTCTCAGTTCTCTATTTATTATTATATGAAATGTTATCCATTTTGGCCTGTCTAGATTAGTTACTATATATTTCAATGGAAATCTCTATTGACTTATTTATATTCCCTCTTTCTCTTTTTATTGTTATATTGTTATCCATTGGCCTGCCTAGATTAGTTACTACTATTATTTCAATGGAACATCATCTATTGACTTTATTTATATTCCCTCTTCTCTTTTTATTGTTATATTGTTATCCATTGGCCTGCCTAGATTAGTTACTATTATTTCAATGGAACATCATCTATTGACTTATTTATATTTCCTCTCTCTCTTTTTATTGTTATATTGTTATCCATTGGCCTGTCTAGATTAGTTACTATTATTTCAATGGAACAACAACTATTGACTTATATTTATATTCTCTCTTCTCTTTTTATTGTTATATTGTTATCCATTGGCCTGCCTAGATTAGTTACTATTATTTCAATGGAACATCATCTATTGACTTATTTATATTCCCTCTTCTCTTTTTATTGTTATATTGTTATCCATTGGCCTGCCTAGATTAGTTATTACTATTTCAATGGAACATCAACTATTGACTTATATTTATATTCTCTCTTCTCTTTTTATTGTTATATTGTTATCCATTGGCCTGCCTAGATTAGTTACTACTATTTGCAGGTCAATGGGATATTTTTCATTATTATACATTATTGTTATTGTTATTTATAACTATTGATTAGGGCTCCTATTGATAACAGTGTATTATATACACTGAAGGGACAACCCTGTTTAAATAAAGGTTTATTCATTCATTCATTCATATCATTTATTGACTTATTTATATTCCCTCTTTCATTTTTATTGATATATTGTTATCCATTGGCCTGCCTAGATTAGTTACTACTATTTGCAGGTCAATGGAATATTCTTCTTTGTAATAGAAAGTTAATTCCAAATAAATCTGAATTCTGAAATATAACAAATATCAAATGCATTCTAACAGTTTCCGCAACTCCGAAAAAAAAGCCGGCGTTTTCAGACAGCGCTTCTAATAAGAATTTAATACTTCTATGGCGCATATTCGCATATGGATGAGATTAAATAGAAGAAGAAGAAGAAGAAGAAGAAGAAGAAGAAGAAGAAGAAGAAGAAGAAGAAGAAGAAGAAGAAGAAGAAGAAGAAGAAGAAGAAGAAGAAGAAGAAGAAGAAGAAGAAGAAGAAGAAGAAGAAGAAGAAGAAGAAGAAGAAGAAGAAGAAGAAGGGTGTTTATCCAAGTAATCTTCCAGGGGACAATGGTGCACCCTCTACCCCCTCCCTCCATCCGGCATCGATGCACCCTCTATCTCCTCCCTCCATCGATGCACCCTCTACCCCCTCCCCCATCAGTGCTCTGTATAAGGCTATTTTATTTACTCAAATAATCTTCATCGGGTGATATCTAGAACGCCCTCTCTCCCCTCTCTCCTTTTATCATGTTTATTTATTACTACATTGACTGTAATTACAAGGAAGTCCATTAAACCTAGGGCGTGGGTTTTAGAACCGAAAAATCGACCTGATAACACCGCCCACAATCCCACACTCTTACTAGTAACACATTTCCCGGATGTCTTTCACTTCCGGTCCCATTTTCTTTTTTTCCCCCTTTTTTTTAAATTTAAAAATAAATATATGTGGAAAAGAAATATTCCTTTGGAACAAATATGTGACATTGCGAAAGAAAATTAAATTAAGGCATAGATGACACCTGAAATGCTATATTGGGAAATTTATCATTAGAGTAAATTGAAACCCAAAACACCACAATAATATTTTGTAGTGAAATCGAAAAAAACAAAAAAACAAAAACAAAAAACAAGTGGTCGATATACAACAGTTTTTTTTTTTTTCGTATGTAACTTTCTGGCGTGAGACGTGAGGGGAGTTAAATATGAATATTACTGCTATTTTACTTCCAGCTAATTGTCATGCTAATTAAATTCCAATTCACCGACGGTTTGGGGTTCAGTTCACCTACGTTGAGTCACGTAACGTGGATTAGAACTATTTTTCAGAGGGAAAATCATGAATTCAAGTGACGCGTGGTGCATCTAGAGAGCTCCATTTTGAGTTCGCGAGCGTCCAGTTGTGTCGGTGCCGTGATATAATATAGATATTCTAATTCCGATTCTAACCGGATCGGAATCATGACATTCCTGAGTTACTGTGTGAAGCCGTAAGTCATTAATACCAAACAAAGACAATTAAAAAAAATATTCATGAATATTTTACGAGGGTTGGAGGATATTTGAAGGGAAGTTGTGAGAGATGATGTTCAGTTGATGTTCAGCCCTCGAGCAAGGAGATTTCATGCGCTGAGCAGACGTCAGAATCTGAGCAGTATCGGTCAGGAGTTTGGACAATCACCATGATTGACGAAGGCTTCAAGGAGAAGAGGGACACACTCTCCAAGTTTAAACAACATGTTCTGACGATTCTTCTTCGAAAACAACCTCTTAAGACCATAAATAGCGACGGGATGCGTAGAGCATCTTCAGAATCGAGTTTAAACTCCAGTCAGTTCTCTTACTCCACAGATTCCATAACTTCAGCAAGCAATCAACACAGGGAAGTTCGGTTAACTCCTTTCGGAAGCCCAATGCTCGCAAGTTTAACTCGTCGTTTTAACTCTCCCAAGCATGTTAGACATGTCAAAGTTCAGCGACTTCAAGCGATCGATAGAAGTCAAAGTTTTACCCTCAAACCAGCACTGCGAAGAGAAAACTCCATCATTTCATCGGATTCCGATTCTGCGACTTCTTCTCCTCAAGCAGGAAGACATGTCACTTTCTCCAAGTACGCTCTCTTGCTTGCAGCTGCTTCAGAAAACTCGGTTTCAGAACTGCAAAGTCTACTGGACAAAGATCCTTCGTATGTAAACAAGCCGAGTTCTTCAGGCCAAACTCCGTTACACAAGGCAGCTTTGAAAGGACATAAGGAAAGCATAACACTTTTATTGGAGAGAGGAGCTGATGTGAACTTTGCAGACAAACAGGGAAGGACTCCAATGTTTTTAGCATGGGAAAAAGGACATAATGAATGCTTCAAAATTATGCTCACAGCTTCAAGAAACTATGTGAAAGATGGTAGAAACGGATTCAGTTCGTTTAACTAGAATTAGAAATGCCAGATGGTCGGGGCGGCAGAATGTCAATATGTGAAGAATTGTTTACGAACTTGAATTGTGTGAAGACAAAAAATTCAACTCAGAAACAAGATGATTTTTTAAATATTGCTGACAAAATTTGACCGATAATTTATCCATATTTTACAACTAGAGTTCACAGAGAAGTATATATAATTAATGTCTAGTTTTTAAGCCTGTCTGAGCGAATGGGTTGAATTTTAATAATAATTGGTTTGTATTTTGCGAATATTATTCACCATTCGAAAAAATATTTTTTTCGTCTCGGTCCATTTCGGCTCCCACTCAGTAAAGCAATTCGAGAAGTTAGTCCTCGAAAACTTCGTCAGTTTTCGAAAAGCACTTTCGAAAGTGGATTCAGAACCCTTGTGTATATACTTCAAAGATAAGCATGCGAGAATGGGTCTATTTAAAGCTTGGACGTCATTTTTTATTTTCAAACAATTCAAATCTTTTTATCAAATAAAATTCAAAACTGTGTTGGCAAATTTGAGTTTATTTAATCTACCAATGCTGAGTCGCCAACCTAGCTGAGGCACTGAGGAAAGCATAGTGTTATTATTAACTTAAAAACTGTATATTTTAGGGGGAAACTAATTAAATATTTCATTTATATGAACGGCGTGGGATATCAATTCTTATGTTTTTTTTGGCGATGAAAGTTAAAATTACGAGCTTCAGGCGGAAGCTTGCTCACTCAAATTGTGTCAGCCGATGGAAGTTTGCTGAAATCCAGCGAAAATAAAGCAAAAACCCTGGGAATTCGAAGAAATAATACCTGAATATTTGCGACAAAGATCTGTGGGAATATATTATGAGCTAAATGAAGGATTAACTGACCTGACAGCTTCGTTATTTGGCTATTGTCTGAAAGAAGACGGTAATATACAATGTAAGTCGTCTTTTGTGATGAACAAGTCGCAGTGAAGCAACAAGTTTGCCGGCAAGATTTCAAAACTCAGTCGAATTTTTATTCTAAAAACTTGGCAAAATATTTCATGAACGTTTATCATTATTATTATTATAAATTGAGACTATCCGAGTACGACTTATACAACTGATAACAATTAAGCGATGCTTTCTAGTCAGCCATGACACTCATTCTCGATCGATCGAGCAAAGAGAAGAAACAAGGACGGAACACTATAGGAAAACAATCGCAAACGAAAACAGAAATGCCAAATTAACCTAATATATATATATTATATCCGTTAGATTAACTATTTCTCGACGAGATTGCAAAAGATTAGGTGTTCGTATGGGACCATTACATATATACAATTTGAAAGCCGGGTGGGAATATTTCACAAGATTCTACACGATTCATTGATTCTGTTTAGTGTAGCGTAGCAACATGAACACTCAATTGATTTGGAACAATAGCTGACTGATAAGGCTTCTTGCTTCAAAAGACCTCATTATGAAACATCACACGTATCAGAAAAAGATCAAAATTGAAACATTAGAAAGGCTTAGTCGCATCTAAATAAAACAAGTTTTCCTTGACAAGTTTTCCTTGACAAGGAAAAATTGGCGATGTTTTTTCGTCTACACGAGCAAGTTTTCCTTGTCAAGTTAGTGTTCGCTTGTAATGTAGCGAAATTCGATTAAAAGGTTCGATTACGCAATAATAATAATAAGCAAATAATAGCAAGAGGGGGCCGTAGGGCATCTTTGTCTGCATGTTCCCGCTGTCGTATTAAAATGTATTTCTGTCGGAGTTTTTACACTGGATTCAAAGAGAGAAACGGACACTTTTCACCCAAAACGTAAGCATAACCGCATAACCGTTGAACTGTGACTGACGATCTGACTCAACATGTTTTCGCATGACTCAGCATGCTTCTTGCGCAAATGCTTTAACCCTGTTTCACTAGCGCAGTGAAGCAAGTACTGTGGAAACAGGTCTGACGCACGCATAAGCGCAAGAGGCCTTATTTCACTGTGAATACGGGCCTGACGCACACATGAGCACAAGAGGCCTTATTTCACTGTGAATACGGGCCTGACGCACACATGAGCACAAGAGGTCTTATTTCACTGTGAATACGGGCCTGACGCACACATGAGCACAAGAGGCCTTATTTCACTGTGAATACGGGCCTGACGCACGCATAAGCGCAAGAGGCCTTATTTCACTGTGAATACGGGCCTGACGCACACATGAGCACAAGAGGCCTTATTTCACTGTGAATACGGGCCTGACGCACACGTGAGCACAAGAGGTCTTATTTCACTGTGAATACGGGCCTGACGCACACATGAGCACAAGAGGCCTTATTTCACTGTGAATACGGGCCTGACACAAGCACAAGCACAAGAGCCTTATTTCACTGTGAATACGGGCCTGACGCACACATGAGCACAAGAGGCCTTATTTCACTGTGAATACGGGCCTGACGCAAGTATAAGCACAAAAGGCCTTATTTCACTGCGAAAACGAGCCTGACGCACACATGTGCACAAGAGGCCTTATTTCACTGTGAAAACGAGCCTGACGCACACATGAGCACAAGAGGCCTTTTTCACTGTGAATACGGGCCTGACGCACACATGAGCACAAGAGGCCTTATTTCACTGTGAATACGGGCCTGACACAAGCACAAGCACAAGAGGCCTTATTTCACTGTGAAAATGGGCCCAACGCAAGCATAAGCGCAAGCACAAGAGGCCTTATTTCACTGTGAAAACGAGCCTGACGCAAGCATAAGCGCAAGAATCAATCACCCCATTTCTTATGCTTATGTTTGGGTCTCATAAGCGAGACGAAGGCGACTGAATATTTTTTAAATATAAATATAAACTATACCAAAGACCATTGCATCGAGTGTTTGGTTCGTTTTATTTACTTTTTATTGACAAATTAGAACGTGTTTAACACTAATTTCATTAATAAAATAATTTTCCTAGTTTAGAGTTCTTTACCACAGACACTTTTGTATGGAGGAAAACTATGGACAGACAGACAGATAGACAGACAGATGGACAGATGGACAGACAGATGGACAGACATATGGACAAACAGATAGACAGTCAGATGGACAGACAGATGGACAGACAGATGGCCGAGAGAGACGGACAGACAGAGAGATGGACAGACAGCCAAATAGATGGACAGACAGACGGATGGAGAGACAGACGGACAGACAGATGGACAGACAGAAAGACAGACAGACAGATAGACAGACAGGCAGATAGACAGATGGACAGACAGATGGACAGACAGACAGACAGATGGACAGACAGGCAGACAGATGGACAGACAGACAGAAAGATGGACAGACAGACGGATTGATGGACAGACAGATAGACATGCAAAATTAAAATCTATCTATGGATTTTATAATATGTAATAATATCAGACAAACATGCAGACCAATCAAACTATTGAACATATAACTACAAATCGACTGACAAGTTCCAGTTTCCTCGGTCTGTGGCAAATGCTGGAAGACTGGGTACGAGTGTAATACGTCACGGCGAACATCGCCATAAACAATGTGACGTCAGACTTTGCACAGTTTCAAAATAAATCTGCTTTTAATTTTGAGCTACAAGAGCTAAAAAGAAAGTGATAAATGTTCGACGATTTCCTAACAACAATACTAAATTAAAGCAACATTAAGAATTAATCTGAGTTTTAAAATAAATTGTGCAAACAACTGATGCTAAGAATTCTTAAACCAGAAGAGACTGGGCACTAGAGTGAAACTCACAAATTGCGTCACGTGATCTAGAAGTGATTTGACCGAAACGCGCGTATTTTTTTTAATCCAACTTTTTCAACTAGTTTAAGACTGAATATATATTCATCTATGGGATAGGATCAAGGGATATTCGTGGATATTATATGGATCAGGGGATCAGGGGATCAAGGATTCAATCTGATTCTAGCCGTTCGTCCTAGCCTAGCCATATTTAGTCGATCCTGGGTTAACCCCAATCAATGTTTTGGGCCAGGGGCCCTCGTGATTACGACAACTCGTTCCATGCCAGAATGAGGGTTTATCACATAATTTCAAAACTCATAGGACAAAAAATGATTATCATAGCTGGAAAGAGCTCGTTGAAATTAGTAAAAATGTGAAGTTTGGAAAAGATCGCTCCACAAATTACGAAGATATGAATTTTCAAAAATCGAAATTTTATATGAAAACCTTTGGAAATTACGCTTGGAGGCAACTCTTGCCTCAACAACAAAGGTCATTTTTTTGTCCTATGAGTCTTGAAATTATGTGATAAACCCTCATTCCTGGTTGCAGTTCTAGTTGTCATGATGTTGCAAAAATTTGAAGGAGCATCTATAGCTATTTTTGCAACATGTTCCCTGCTGACAGTTAGAGTGAGAGTTTTTAGATTGTTTCGTAGTCAGGGAAAAGACAAACAAACGAATAAACAAAAAAATAAACAAACAAACAAACAGTCGAACGAACAAACGAACAAACAGACAAACAGACGAACGAACGAACAAACAAATAAACAAATGAACAAACAGACGAACGAACGACAAACGAACAAGCTACGAATAAACAAACAAACAAACGAACAAAGAAACAAACGAACAACAAACGAACAAGTTACGAACAAACAAAAGAACGAACGAACGAACAAACGAACGAACGAACGAACAAACAACGAACAAGCAAAAAATCAAAGAAGAAAAAAGAGAAAAAAAGAGAAAAACAAAAGAAAATCATACTGTCAGCATGGAACGCAAATTGTACGAATTAGTTGCTGATTACTTCACCTTTGCGAAAAAGTGCTATACTTTTTGTCTGAATTTATTGGGTTTCGGTGTTGACTTTGGTACTACTGGATAGTGTGATTGCCATGGAAGCTGTCCCACTTCTCTCAACGCTCTCGTCCGTATGGCGTCTGGAATAAAGACAGATCAACGGTGAATGGACTTTGCAAGAAATGCAATCATCTTCTCTTTTTTTCCTTTTTTTACAGGCTCTGCAAACGGTTGAAAGCGCGTTTTTTTTTGTCACCCCCGCAACAATGTGCACGTGTTCAACAATGTGCATGTGTTCAACAATGTGCATGTGTTCAACAATGTGCATGTGTTCAACAATGTGCATGTGTTCAACAATGTGTTGAATCGATTTTCAATGAAATTTCACTTTGCTTCTCAATTGATAATTAATTAGGACAAAACAAGGATATGTGGTCTTAATTACTGCAATTTTCAAAATCATGCGAACTCAGACAGCCAAACACTCAACTGGCTTTTGTCGTATGGGGAGTTTGCAGGTGTTGCGTGACATTTTAAATTTTAATCCAACAAAAACAACCCACCACCGTACGTTTCTTAAGAAAAAAGCCAAAAAACTTCGGTCGCTCATGTTTGTTTTTGTTGGATTAAAATTTAAAATGTCACGCAACAAAATGTCACACCTGCAAACTCCCCATTATGATCAAAATGATAAACAATGATCTCAAAACACTCTAAATACCTACCAAATAATCAAAAAATATCTTTAGAAAATACATTATAGTTCAGACCTTATTTCTATTCTGTATTTCTTCGTTATTTTGATTTTTAATTTTGATTGATGGAAGCGAAAACAGCAAAAACAAGTTGACTCTTTGGCTGTCTGAGTTCGCGTGATTTTGAAAATTGCAGTAACATACAATTTGGTCAACTTTAACTTTGAATTTCTCCAAGAATTATAAATTGTTTGAGCTAGAAGCTATACCAAACACTTGTAAGAGTTTTTCCTCCGATTTCAAAACACCTCAACCCATGCAATTCTCGGATCCAATATTCTTTCTCGTGTTTGATCTATTACAGTTTACTTCAACCTTCACTTCAAATATTTATTGGTAAAACTGTAGGCAAGGTCTTCGTGTAGCTGTACAAATTGTCCTGGCTATTGCCCCGGTTTTTTATGTAAAAACAATACATAGAACGACAATAGAACACTTTTGTGCAGCTACACGAAGACCTGACTATAAGGTCTTCATGTAGCTGCACAAATTGTCCTGGCTATTGTTTTTTTAATGTAAAAACAACACATAGAACGACAATAGAACAGTAGCCAGGACTTTTGTGCAGCTACACGAAGACCTGACCAAGGTCGTCAGGACTTTTGTGCAGCTACACGAAGACCTGACCAGGTCTTCATGTAGCTGCACAAATTGTCCTGGCTATTGATTTTTAATGTAAAAATAATACATAGAACGACAATAGAACAATAGCCAGGACTTTTGTGCAGCTACACGAAGACCTGCCAAGGTCTTCATGTAGCTGCACAAATTGTCCTGGCTATTGTTTTTTTAATGTAAAAATAATACATAGAACGACAATAGAACAATAGCGAGGACTTTTGTGCAGCTACACGAAGACCCGACCAAGGTCTTCATGTAGCTGCTGCACAATTGTCCTGGGCTATTGTTTTTTAATGTAAAAATAATACATAGAACGACAATAGAACAATAGCGAGGACTTTTGTGCAGCTACACGAAGACCTGACCAAGGTCTTCATGTAGCTGCACAAATTGTCCTGGCTATTGATTTTTTTAATGTAAAAACATTACATAGAACGACAATAGAACAATTGCCAGGACTTTTGTGCAGCTACACGAAGACCTGACCCAACTGTACATAACTCTAACACCTACGTTGGTATGGCTCCTGGTTTGGCATCCGTCGAGACATATCGACCAGGTTCTTCGTCCCTGGGAACTGATACATAATGAGGTCTCATCGTTTCAGGAAACTCCTCTTCATCTATGTACTTTTTGGGTGCAGTCTGATAATAGCCTTGTTCGATCAATCTGGTTTTCTTCTGCAGGGCACCGGAACCAACTGGCAGTTCTTCTTCGTCAATGGTCTTCTTTGGGGATTGTACGAAGGCACCCTGTTCAAAGAACTTTCGTCTCTCGCTTGCTGCACCGTGTGTGTTGGAGAGCTCCTCTTTGAGGGCTATTTTGTCGGCTGATTCTTCGGGTTGAGTTTCATATCTAGAATAGAAATTGTCAGTTCTCTAGATTGACACAGGTCCTTTCTTTCAAGCAATAGACCTTTTTACCGATACGGCGGCCATTTTGGATTCTATTGTTTTGGCTAAAACATTATGGGATGCTCAGGGTGCAAATGACCCAAAAACTGTAGAGAGTGGAGTCGCGTCAATATATTATTTTTCTATGTCACTCTAGCCATAGTGTTGTATGACTTAATATCTACATGTGTTGTGTATTGTTGTATAATTTTGTACAAATTCATTGCTTTAAATTAGGTTTTCGTAGTTTTTCAAGGCCAAATGGTTACTATCTTGCACCCTGGGCATCCCATAATTTCTTCATAATTCAAGATGGCCGCCGTATCGGTAAAAAGGTCTTAGATCAACGATCAGCTACCAGTGCTACTACTACAACTACTACTACTAGGCTACTAGTAGGTGGATGAGGCCTCTAAACAATCACGTCAGTATTTATTTACAACCAGTAATCCAACGGATCTAGCTGCATGATTAGAGCCTAAGCTACTGAATGAGAGGCTTCTAATGAGAGGCCTCTAAACATAACCATGTATTACAACCAGTAGTCCAACGGATCTAGCTGCGGTATTAGAGCCTAAGCTACTGAATGAGAGGCCTCTAGTCTAATGAGAGGCCTCTAAACATGTAATACAACCAGTAATCCAACGGATCTAGCTGCAGGATTAGAGCCTAAGCTACTGAATGAGAGGCCTCTAATGAGAGGCCTCTAAACATGTATTACAACCAGTAGTCCAACGGATCTACAATCGGCGCCAATTTACTTTGAAACACTAACGCTTTGAAAATCATTGATAATGATATTTTGTGGCGCACGCAAAAGGGCTCTTTACATTCTCCCCCCAACATCAATGTTGATTAGTGGTGCGATTCGAACACGGCGATCATTGCTACCCTCAACATTGATGAGGGGCGAGGGGGTTTGTACCATGACATGCAGTTAATGTGCAACTTAGTGCCCTGTTTGGTAGAATCAGTCACAATTTAGATAGTTGTTTCATTGATATTGTCGGGGATTGTAGCTGCAGGATTAGAGCCTAAGCTACTGAATGAGAGGCCTCTAATGAGAGGCCTCTAAACATGTATTACAACCAGTAATCCAACGGATCTAGCTGCAAGCGCTGGAACTACTTATAACAAATACTAATTCGTCATAGTGGTTCATGCTAGGGGCGGATCTAGGGGAGTGTCGTGACTATCGCGCGCATGGGTTACCTGTGTTAACTGTGTAATTAACAATTAGAATTGTCTACGTCATCAGCGCGACATTCACTCTCTCCACGCTAAGTAGTTATGTTCGAACATCTCATAACGATGATTAAACGACAGAGTCTTGTAACCGCACATCTCAGTCTGATTACACGTAACTAGCTAGCGGTTCAAGACAGGGAGGGGTGCAGGGGGTGCACCCACTGGATGAGCTGATATCTACTGCATTATTGGTGCTTGAGTTTGTGTACGTTCTGATCATAAAAGATGGTGCACCCCCTCCTAAAAGATGGTACACCCCCTCCTAAAAGATGCTGCACCCCCTCCTAAAAGATGCTGCAACCCCTCCTAAAAGATGGTGCACCCCCTCCTAAAAGATGCTGCACCCCCTCCTAAAGATGGTACACCCCTCTCTAAAAAGATGGTACCCCCCTCCTAAAAGATGGTACACCCCCTCCTAAAAGATGCTGCACCCCCTCCTAAAAGATGAGATGCTGCAACCACCCTAAAAGATGGTACACCCCCTCCTAAAAGATGGTACACCCCCTCCTAAAAGATGGTGCACCCCCTCCTAAAAGATGCTGCACCCCCTCCTAAAAGATGCTGCACCCCCTCCTAAAAGATGCTGCACCCCCTCCTAAAAGATGGTACACCCCCTCCTAAAAGATGCTGCACCCCCCTAAAAGATGCTGCACCCCTCTCCTAAAAGATGCTGCACCCCCTCCTTAAAGATGCTGCACCCCCTCCTAAAATTAAAGTTGCTGCACCCCTTCCTAAAACATGCTGCACCCTCTCCTAAAAGATGCTGCAACCCCTCCTAAAAGATGGTACACCCCCTCCTAAAAGATGGTACAACCCCCTTCTAAAAGATGGTACACCCCCTCCTAAAAGATGGTACCCCCCTCCTAAAAAGATGCTGCACCCCCTCCTAAAAGATGCTGCACCCCCTCCTAAAAGATGCTGCACCCCCTCCTAAAAGATGGTACACCCCCTCCTAAAAGATGCTGCACCCCTCCTAAAGATGGTACACCCCCTCCTAAAAGATGCTGCACCCCTCCGAAAAATGACGGCACCCCTCCTTGCTGCACCCCCTCCTAAAAGATGGTACAACCCCCCTCCTAAAAGATGGTAAACCCCCTCCTAAAAGATGCTGCACCCCCTCCTAAAAAGATGGTACACCCCCTCCTAAAAGATGCTGCACCCCCTCTTAAAAGATGGTACACCCCTCCTAAAAGATGCTGCACCCCCTCCTATAAAGATGGAGCACCCCCTCCTAAAAGATGCTGCACCCCATCCTAAAAGATGGTGCACCCCCTCTAAAAGATGGTGCACCCCTCCTCCTCCTAAAAGATGGTGCACCCCTCCTAAAAGATGCTGCACCCTCTTGAGTTCCTTTAATGAAAATAAATAAATAAACAACTTTATTTGAGTGTCTAGTCTTCTAGCAGAGCACAAGTGCATGCTCCACTAATCGGTATAGGCCAGGCCACACACGACCGGAACATAATAGTAATGTGATTTTCAGGGAGGTCCTAACTTCGTGTCCTACTCTTAGTCGAACAGTGGTGTGGGTTCTTTTACGCCCCTCCCCGCCATTTTACGTGGTCATCCGAGCCACGCGAAGGTCTAACCATTTGATACCTTTTGAAACTTTCCTTGTTCGTAGTAACTGTGCGCTGTCTTGGCTTTCCCTGCTGACAGGGAGAAGTCCTCTTCATCGATGGTCTTCCTTGCTTGTCTGTTCACTTGTCCGCTTTCATAAAGCGTCTTCTTGTCCTTGGCGCTCCCTAAAATTAATACAACTGCGTTTAACAGAATACATTCCAATAGGATTTCCACAGGGTCAGGGGAACGACAAATGCCTGGGATGATTCATAAGAGTACATCGGTAACATGTGGAGAGCGTAATGTTTATAGAGGAATGAAGATAATGCTCCACCAGGTACAACGAAATGTAAAATGGAATTAATTCCTTGACATCGGGGACTTGAAGAAGAATTTTGGGAGTTCCGCCTTATCCAGCCCGGGGATCCTGGGACACTGGCTGTGGAATACCAGACTGGACCAGATCAGACCAGACACGACTGTAATAATGCAAAATGGAATTCCTGGACATCGGGGACTTGAAGAAGAATTTTGGGAGTTCCGCCTTATCCAGCCCGAGGATCCTGGGACACTGACTGTGCAATACCAGACTGGACCAGATCAGACCAGATCATGACCAGACACGACTGCAATACCATATCTTAAGGTATTTTACAAAAGTAAAAGTATTCCCTACAAGTACCTGGAGTTGTTGGTAGCTCCTCCATGTCTAGCGTCCTGTACTTGTGTGTCTCAACTTCACCAGTCTCAAACTGTCGCCTGTGGTAACGAAAACATAAATGAAGTGACAGTTCCCGCGATACCGCCGATCTCATCGAACTTCCCCACCCTACCCCCTCAATGCCGTACAAGCACAGAGCTGCACCACCCCTCTGATGCTTTCCCCATGGTAGCTCTAAGCTCCTCGTCGACAAGCTTACCATGTTTGTCCTCTTGTTCATCGACGTCGTCAAACTTCCCCACCCTTCCCCCTCAAAGTCGGACAAGCACAGAGCTGCACCACCCTTCTAGTGTAAGTAATAATTCTTACCTCGCTTCTGATGCTTTCCCCATGGTGGCTCTAAGCTCCTCGTCGACAAGCTTGCCATGTTTGTCATCTTGTTCACTTCCCCACCCTTCCCCCTCAAAGACAAACACAGAGCTGCACCACCCTTCTAGTGTAAGTAATAATTCTTACCTCGCTTCTGATGCTTTCCCCATGGTAGCTCTAAGCTCCTCGTCGACAAGCTTGCCATGTGTGTCATCTTGTTCACTTCCCCACCCCTTCCCCTCAAAGACGAGCTCAGAGCTGCACCACCCTTCTAGTGTGAGTAATAATTAATTCTTACCTCGCCTCTGATGCTTTCCCCATGGTAGCTCTAAGCTCCTCGTCGACAAGCTTGCCATGTGTGTCATCTTGTTCACTTCCCCACCCTTCCCCCTCAAAGACAAACACAGAGCTGCACCACCCTTCTAGTGTAAGTAATAATTCTTACCTCGCCTCTGATGCTTTCCCCATGGTGGCTCTAAGCTCCTCGTCGACAAGCTTGCCATGTGTGTCATCTTGTTCACTTCCCCACCCTTCCCCCTCAAAGACGAGCTCAGAGCTGCACCACCCTTCTAGTGTAAGTAATAATTCTTACCTCGCCTCTGATGCTTTTCCCCATGGTAGCTCTAAGCTCCTCGTCGACAAGCTTGCCATGTGTGTCATCTTGTTCACTTCCCCACCCTTCCCCCTCAAAGACAAACACAGAGCTGCACCACCCTTCTAGTGTGAGTAATAATTAATTCTTACCTCGCCTCTGATGCTTTCCCCATGGTAGCTCTAAGCTCCTCGTCGACAAGCTTGCCATGTGTGTCATCTTGTTCACTTCCCCACCCTTCCCCCTCAAAGACGAGCTCAGAGCTGCACCACCCTTCTAGTGTGAGTAATAATTAATTCTTACCTCGCCTCTGATGCTTTCCCCATGGTAGCTCTAAGCTCCTCGTCGACAAGCTTGCCATGTGTGTCATCTTGTTCACTTCCCCACCCTTCCCCCTCAAAGACAAACACAGAGCTGCACCACCCTTCTAGTGTAAGTAATAATTCTTACCTCGCCTCTGATGCTTTCCCCATGGTGCCTCTAAGCTCCTCGTCGACAAGCTTGCCATGTGTGTCATCTTGTTCACTTCCCCACCCTTCCCCCTCAAAGACGAGCTCAGAGCTGCACCACCCTTCTAGTGTAAGTAATAATTCTTACCTCGCCTCTGATGCTTTTCCCCATGGTAGCTCTAAGCTCCTCGTCGACAAGCTTGCCATGTGTGTCATCTTGTTCACTTCCCCACCCTTCCCCCTCAAAGACAAACACAGAGCTGCACCACCCTTCTAGTGTAAGTAATAATTCTTACCTCGCTTCTGATGCTTTCCCCATGGTGGCTCTGAGCTCCTCGTCGACAAGCTTGCCATGTGTGTCATCTTGTTCATCGACGTCGTCAAATCTATGTGGATCTTGTAGTGATTGGGATATCATCTCCATCTCCTGCTCCATGTCAGTCTGCTTTGTAACCTCGCTTTTCTCGGTGGCCGCCTGGTACGCGGCCCTGGACGACGCCGCGGCTCCATAGACAGTTTGGAGATCTTCTTTCCACGAGATCTGGGAGTTCTCCGTGTTGGTGACCTCCCCTCTCTCGAATCTTGCACGGGTGTCCCGCGCGAGACCCGCATCGGGCAGGTTTTCTTCTTCTTCCAGATCTTTGTTGAACTTCGTCGCGACGCCGTGTTCGAACATCGTTCTTGCAGCGGATGATGATCCTGTGGTTACCATGGAAACAAGCAACAACAACAATAATGCATTAGAATGACAAACTTGCAATGGAAGGCAGGGGAGACACGTAAATAACTCGCAAGGTATGTGTACAGTGGCCTTTATATATCAGTAAACATCGTATGGTTAATTGCAAATTAAACGTCACCCTTATACAAGCGGCAAGAGTTCCAGACTTCCGGTACGCGCGCAATGCATTATGAGATTACTACAAAGGAAAAGTGAGCACCAAGTGAGCAAAAACATAGCTTGGGCTCCCTGTGTCTAGAATTGGTGCTCACTTTTCCTTTGTAATAATCTCACAATGCATTGCGCGCGTACCGGAAGTCTGGAACTCTTGATGCTTGTATACTTTACGCAAATGTGTGACGTCATCATATATGTGCATGACTTATGGAATAATGTTAAATGACGTCAGTGGTGAATAAATCAGTATGATTAACTGCGTATATATATTTCAGTACTGGACGTACGTAAATGGCGTCATGAGGAGTTAGTTTTGAAAGATGTTAATAAAGATGTCAGTACGTCGTCTCGTGCATCGTTGTCATGGTGATCGCAACTGGTCAGCGGTGAACTTTTCCAAGACATGCGCAGTTTGTGTTCGTCAAAAGGAGTGGTTCCTCAGCCGTAAAACTGTTATTAGAGTATAGCCCTCCCTTCAAATCGGTGCGTAATTATACTAAAGTCCAGTTAATCCAGGATGAAGATAAATATGTAGTTGTACGCCCAAATAACTTTGAATTTCAGTTAAAACATTAATTGAATTACTCGAATGATCAGACGAAAATGGCATTATTGACTATGTGGCTTTCAATAGGCTAGGGATCAAATTTTCACTCTCCCCTCCCCTCCCAAAAAAACGAATTAAAAAAATACTGTAGTTTGCTAAATCGGTTTGTCAATGGAAAATGTCCACATCCCTTATGAACACCGAGTGCCAAATCCCGGAGTGTCTACCCCCGAGTGTCAAACCCTGGGGTGACAACCCCGGTTACCAACTCAATTCCCGGTGCCAAATCCCGGAGTGTCTACCCCCGAGTGTCAAACCCTGGGGTGACAACCCCGGTTACCAACTCAATTCCCGGTGCCAAATCCCGGAGTGTCTACCCCCGGGTGTCAAACCCCGCAGTGACAATTCCCGGGTACCAATCCCCGGTGCCAGATCCCGGGTGACAAAAACCAACCTGCAGTTGGTGTGTAGCTGAGACGTTTTTCTCTCTGATCTTCTCGAGAATATTCGCCGGATTCGTAACGTTTTCGCACCGCGTTCGCTGCAGCTGTGTTGACTAATTCTTGTAGATCATCCTTCTCGACATTATCTGCGTCTTCTGGCTGGTAAGGATTTCCTGTAAGGAGTGTTAGTTGAGTAGAAGTTTTGTTATTCATCAAGGGTTATTTGAAGAGTTATGATCGTTAGTGTTTGCAACGAATCTCTAGAACCCCTCCCTCCCCTCCCTCAATTCAACCCTCCCCTCCCCCTTCCTTAATGTTTGCAAACGAATCTCTAGAACTCCTCCCTCCCCTCCCTCTTCCTTAAAGTTTGCAACGACTCTCTTGAACCCCTCCCTCCCCTCCCTCAATTCAACCCTCCCCTTCCCCTTCCTTAATGTTTGCAAACGAATCTCTAGAACTTCTCCCTCCCCTCCCCCTTCCTTAAAGTTTGCAACGAGTCTCTTGAACCCCTTCATCCCTTCCCTCCCTTGCCTCCCCTCCCCTCCCCCTTCCAGACCAACGACGATCCTATTTTCAGGTCTACCTAGTGAACATGTACACACTAGGCTACTACTGACGGCACCAGCGAAAGACCTCTCGTAAACTGACTCAATGATAATCTACACCACAGGCAACCCAACCATCTTTTCTGAGGCTATAATTTTAATAAATAAGGTATATGTTTTACGCACGGAATCGCGCGCGTTTACGTTCAATCGTGCGTTGAATGTACGTAAACGCGCAAGTGACTCCGTGCGTAAAACACAGGGAGCCCAATATAATACGTATTCCGCGCGGATTTTGATTTTTTTTCTTATTTTGATGAATCTGTATGTTGTTGTTGTGATAAGTATCAATATTTTGGATCAAGTCCTCGCGTCTTCCGTTTGGCCGCCATTTTATTTTTCAATTTGAAATTCTTCGGAAATTTGCATATCTAAAAATAGCACAATTTGTGCATACGATGTCGTATGAACCTATTACTAGAGGAAGGCTCCTAGTAATGGGCTCCTGGTATTGTGTTGTATGTTGTTTTGTTTTCTTATTTTGATGAATCTGCATGAATGTTGTTGTTGTTTGTTGTCTTATTTTGATGAATCTGTATGAATGTTGTTGTTGTGATAAGGTATTGTGTTCGAGGTTCGACGCACCACCTCCCCCTGGGGAAGGTCGTTGTGGAGAGGTTCATTCGACTGTATATTTTATTTCGCGCGAAGAAAAATTGGATGAAGGTATGGTAAATTCGACGCTCTCCCTCCCCCTGGGGGAAAATTACGGTGCTGATGCAATTTTGAAAGGATTGAGATTCGTGTTGCAACGAACATAATGTTATTGATTAGAGTTCGATTAGGAATTAACCCCATGCCAGTGTACGAGGAAGACTGGACCGAGACTTGTTAGTACGTATGAAGGCACGTTTGGCATCAAGAATATCACGAATGTATATATATAGTAGATATCAATAGACGTCATTTCCGGTCTTGTAGGGAACACTCATCACTTCAACTGGTTGATTTCAATACACGTCATTTCCGGTCTCGTGAGGAAATCTCATCAGCTGAATTGCACCTTTTCCATAGAACACTCTCTGCTTGATAGCACATGGGGGGGGGGGGGGGGGGGGGGGGGGGGGGGGGGTGTCAGTGTTTGCCAGACTTTTACCAGCTGATTGAAACCAAGAACGTACTCGCGGGGGAAGAGAGGGGAAGGGTTTTTACAGGTCCTAGATCGGCTTTCTTTAGTATACTATTCATGTAAAATACTTTACCTCGGAAATCCCTACCTGCTTCAAACATGGCTTTCGTCTTAGACGCTGAACCCTCTTCCGGCCTACCATCGACGTCATCACCCTGCGATGACGTCACGTTGCTAACGAGACCCTGTTCGAAGAGATGGCGTTGCTTAGAGGCGGAACCTTTCTCGGGCAGAGCGTCCTCTTCGTCCTCTTCTTTGGTCCTGGTGACATTGCCTGCTTGTCCTTTTTCGAACATTGCTTTGGTGTGGACGGCAGTGCCGGTAATTGGTCTGCATTCCTCCTGGGGAATGTAAAAATGGCTTTATTGTAGGATTACATAAAAGCCTTGGGGAAAAATAAATAAGATAAAAAAAATTGAAAAATAACAAATAACAAATCAAAAATAACAAATCAAAAATGACAATCAAAAAAATTTAAATAAAACAAAGATAAATAATAATAAAAAATAATAATAATAAATAATAATAATAAAGCCTTGGAAGAAATGCGCCAATCATAGGCAGATGCAACATAAGTCTCTGTTTGTATGCGTCAGTAAATGCGTTTTTTATTTCTTTGCAACCAATTTGCAACCAATCCCTGGAGATTTAAAGTACAAAGACGCAGCGGCCATGTTGGTGGTACAAACAAGAGAAGCTAATGAGGAATGTTTTGTTATCCAACATGGTCGCCATGACATGGTCGCCATGACGTCACGTGCATGACTAGTGAAAACGAGGCGAAAGTCGTCAACTCGTATTAAACCAAATGGACCAGATACACGGGAGCTTGCAAGACTTGCTACGATCGTGGAACCATCCTAACCTGATTATGGTATCGGAATTCGCAAAGTGCAAAGTACAATAATACAATACAATACAATAACTTTTATTTATACACGATAATATTTAAAGCTAAAGCTTGTGGGGTCGTGTAGAACATAAATTATAAATAATAATACATAACAAGTGGTATGTAATGCTTACAGAATGAGTGGCCGTTCTGTATTGGTAGATACAAATACGAGCCGAAGTCGAGTATCTGCATGTAGGTCCTATACAGAACGGACACGAATTCTGTAAACTTTTTCTAAAGCTTTTACTGTTCAATTATACTATATGAAACATAGTCATTTAGAAACTAGTTTTGTGCTTGCGAAAGGAGTTTAATGTTTGATTCCCATAAAGTTTAATTTATAGATGCAAAAGTCAAAAATAGCCAGTGCCGTCGTGTACCCAGAACGGCGTTCACAATGCAGCATTGTTCAAAACAAACGACTCTACACTCTGCTACTCTGCTATTGTATTTTAAAACAATAGATTCCGGTACATGACGACAGAACCCAAAAATAAAGCAATTTCAGCTAATGAGGGTTTATCATGTAATTTCAAAACTCATAGGACAAAAAATATATTAAAAGAGCTCGTTCAAATTAGTAAAAATGTGAAGTTTGGAAAAGCTCTTTCCAGCTATGATAATCACTTTTTTGTCCTATGAGTTTTGAAATTATATGATAAACCCTCATTAGGATATTGCTTGCTTTCAATCAGCTGTTAAAACTCCTTGAATCTCATTATTTTCTTCAAATGACGGGCAAACACTGCCCTCCATGTGCTATCAAGCAGAGAGTATTCTTTTGAAAAGGTGCAATTCAGCTGATGAAAATTCCTCACGAGACCGGAAGTGACGTCTAATGAAAACAAAAGGACGTGTTTAGCATTGCAGATTTAGTGAGATTTCGCATTGGTAAAGCAGTCAGGCAATATATCGATTGCAAACTTTGTTCACGTTGTATTTAAGAAATATAAACGGGAAGTTTGGGAAAAGTCGAGAACCGTGCAAACTCCGTGCCGTAAACTCCGTGCCGCAAACTCCGTGCCGCAAACTCCGTTCAAACTCCGTTCAAACTCCGTTCAAACTCCGTTCAAACTCCGTTCAAACTCCGTTCAAACTCCGTTCAAACTCCGTTCAAACTCCGTTCAAACAATGCAACTCAAAATTATATAGAAATGTTCGTTTTTTACCTCCTCGTCGTCTCTTCTCGACTCCGCGTTGTGAACTTCATCAGCTTCAAAAGCTGCCCTCGTGGAGGCAGCTAATCCACCTTGAATCGTCCCAAGGTCTTCGTCCTCGTAACGAGTAAACGTATCATCCCGTTGTTGATAGGCTGCCTTGGCTTGTGATGCTACGCCTGCCTGGAAGTAGACGTAATAGGTCATTACAAGAGATCATTATATATAACGATATATTAGTCAAATTCAATATGTTGTTGTACGTAGGTGCCATGTTATAATAAAGATTCGTTTCTTCTACGTAAAGGATTTAATATATCCGAGCTTTCGGGCCCATGGCCCATCATCAACAAGAAAGAAAGAAAGAAAGAAAGAAAGAAAGAGAGAAAGAAGAGAAAGAAAGAAAGAAAGAAAAAGAAAGAAAGAAAGAAAGAGAGAAAGAAAGAAAGAAAAAGAAAGAAAAAGAAAGAAAGAAAAAAGAAAGAAGAAAAAGAAAGAAAGAAAGAAAGAAAGAAAGAAAGAAAGAAAGAAAGAAAGAAAGAAAGAAAGAAAGAAAGAAAGAAAGAAAGAAAGAAAGAAAGAAAGAAAGAAAGAAAGAAAGAAAGAAAGAAAGAGAAAGAAAGAAAGAAAGAAAAAGGAAAGAAAGAAAGAAAGAAAGAAAGAAATATAGAAAGAAAGATAAATAGAGGAACTACAAATGAGTTGTTGCACGATTAGAACATGTTCAATACCTCTGGTAGATTATCCATCTGACTTCTCTCCACAGTGGTGGTCGACACCATTCCACTCTCGAACTTCCTAAGACTGGTCTTAGTGACGCCTTCTGACACCATCATCAGGTCAGGTGTAAACTTCTCTGTCTCAGTCATGATTCGTCTCTCAAAAAGCTCTTTACCTCGTTTTGCGCTACCGCGTAGAGGGAGTTCGTCGATTCCGATCTTACCTTGATCAATAAAATCGCTACCAAAAGAAATGATAGATTATTGGTTGTCAGTTTTGTGCACAAATATTTGTGACTGTATATTCGTTATTCATTCATTCATTCATTTATCAATTCACTTTTTCATAAAATACTATTACTACTACTAATACTAATAATAAATAATAATAATATAAGTTCATCCATCCATTCATTCATCCATTTATTCATCCATCCATCCATCCATTTATTTATTCATCCATCCATCCATCCATCCATTTATTCATCCATCCATCCATTCATTCATCCATCCATCCATCCATCCATCCATCCATTCATCATTCATTCATCCATTCATCCATTCATCCATCCATCCATCCATCCATCATCCATCCATCCATCCATCCATTCATCCATTCATTCATTCATTCATCCATCCATTCATCCATCCATTCATTCATTCATTCATTCATTCATTCATCCATTCATTCATTCATTCATTCATTCATTCATCCATTCATTCATCCATCCATCCATCCTTCCATCCATCCATTCATTCATCCATCCATCCATTCATCCATTCATTCATCCATTCATTCATTCATCCCCACATCATTCATTCGTCCATTTATTCATTTGACGCGTCTAAAGTAACATTACAAATTCATGAATTACTTATCCAACACATTCCCTTAATACTTAATCCGCTATCTCCCTATTGTCCGAAGCTCCTTAAACACCTGGTAAATGATTAAACCCTTTATTCGCAACGCTTCATACCCATACCCATTACATAATCTACATTAAACGTGTGGGAGTTTTAAAAGCACGAACAAAGTCCGTTCCAGGAAAACAACAATTAAGCTCAAGTTTTGCTCTATAATTAAAGAGTCTGAAAATTAAATCTGATGTGAGCGCTGCAACAAGTCGAATATTTAACGGATATTTAATGCTCACTGAAAGTGAAAGACAATTAATTCCATGCACTAAAAAAATACCACAATGTGTACTCAGACACTAGCTATTTACACAAAATATAATCACTAAATTTGTTTCTATTTGCTTTGAAAATTTAAAAACAATGTCAATATACAAGTCAAGATTTTGTGATCTTTGTGGTTCAATTTGACGTCTGATATTTAGATCTCTCGCTGAGAAGTCTCATTTGATTCAATAATACCGAATGTTGTTTTTATATTTTAATTTTTTAGCATTTAATCTATAACAATAGGACGCGTACTAATGTAAGTGTATTGTACTCATATTCATTTGACTCAATACTACAGGTAATGTTAAATTGAGATAGTATTTTTCCGTCCCTAAGAAACAGAGTAAAAAAATAAACTTTAACTTGCATAGACATACTCTCGAAATACTGCCAAATGATTCATGAATTGAAATCATTGTCACACTATAATGACAGAGAGTATGCCAACCAAGTCAGCCTTCTGAGGCGAAGGTATTTAAAACAATATAGAGTGCGGTTGTACACTTTCTGAATCAACTATTCGAATTAGCAAGGGGATTTTCTAACGCTTGAAACCGACACCACAACTGAGAAAATATGTTTTTAGTTTAAAATGTAGAATACGAATAGAATTAATCGTACCTTAAGATCGACGTATCGGCGATTTGCTAATGTGCTACGACAAGAAAGATAATTGTCACCACCAACTCCCCAAAAGCTCAAACCCACCGAGTTTAGCACTACTGCACATGCGCGTACCGTGTTTTTGGTTTGGGGGCCATGCAGAATACGACGTCTGACAGCGACTTGCAATTTAGGTTTTGAATAAATTGATTGTGGAACGGAAAACCACCAATGGAAACAACCGTTTTAATTAAAAACATTTAAACATTTAGTTAAATACGGCGGCTACAACACAATGTCAATTGACGAAGGCCTTCTCGCCGCGTAGATGAGTTTGTTTGATACCATGCGAAGCCATTTTGGCCACAGGAAAAACGTTTGAATATAATAATTT